>CM060961.1:88983634-89283634 GCA_030765045.1 Tenodera sinensis | reverse complement strand
ATGTTTTATGACAAAATATATATGTTATATTTGCTGGAAATAACCTTTGAATTAGTGCTCATGAGTTTTATATAAATGGTAAACCGTAAGAGATAAACTCTTATTGCACAGAAAAAAGAAAGAAAAAAAACATACCTGGTTAAAGCATACATAACATTTATGTCAAATGTTTTGTGACGTTAACACTTTTCGAAATCATCTTTGTAATTAGTTCGGATTTTCAAAGACTTACAAGTACTTTTCTTGAGAGGAATATCGTTATTTGTTTCCTTGTTTTTTTTGTTTTTTTTTTGACCATACAAACAGGACAAATTTAAAAGCAATTGCATAGCAACCCGCTCCTAACAACAGGGCCACCGCGCAAGCTAATTGCATTCCCCCAATCCCCTTGTATCTGCAAGGAAATATGGAGTAAGGTATTTCTGCGAATTGTAATCTCGATTACCAAGAATTGTGTGCAAGTGGATATGTTGAAGAATGATCAGGGAAAGTCATGTAAATGTAACATGTCAGATTAGTTTTCCGTACCAGTGTTAACATATGGAGGTTTTATCGCAAGCATTTAAGAAGTTCAATTTATTCTGGTGAAGGTGAAACGCAATTTTCTCTCAGAGTTCTTACTGTCCATATTAACGTAAATTTGCATGCATTGAAGAAGTCGCAAACAGCGTTCTTAGAAGCCAAGAGTGCTTCAAGTCTACAATACTCGTGTGTGTTTACTTGCAACTGAAAGTCATTCTGAGGGGAAACGAACGGCGTGGACCATGTTCTGTCCCTTACGTTGCGCGTGTTTAAACATGCTTGTAACGTGGATTACAGGGGTTATGCGGTGCTGGTTGCCGAGTCAACAGGGGCAGCGGGAGTGTTTGTTTGGGCTCATAGTACCTGGGGAACTCCTAATGTTGTTCAAATGACATTTAGATTAAATTCCTACATCCCGCCAGAAAAAAAATATACTCACTCTCGCACTCCGCCGGCTTGTGTACAATTAAACATTCACTACCTCTCCACACACTAAAGTCAACCTAAACTGTTATAGGGCTTTAGAACTTGGAAAGTAATTTAATCCCTAAACTGACAAATAAAATATGATGCTATTTTATTAATCGCGCGGACGCGCCGCGCGGCTCTGCACTGCCGTGGTTAGACGATTCTCAACCCGAGAAAATAACCTACACAAAAACGGCGACTGCATTTACTGACTTTTAATATAACACGGTATTTTACAGGAATTTTATTCATTTACAGCTCTTCTGCAGAGTGACTGCCCTGCACTCTTGTTAATAATATGGTAGAGTGGGAAGGGAAAAGATAAATTAATTTGGCAAAGTCGCCGGCGGTGTAATAACAGCGGAATTTATTTGCCTGATATTCTCGGAATGGTGAATTCCTGGACTAGCTATCATTCCTTCGATAAACTGCAAGTCTGCAAGAGCTTCCAATCAGTGGAAGTAAAACACTTCTTATTATTAGTCCAAAACGGGATAACTCGTATAAATGCATATGAGTATGATAAAACACCTGTACGAGTGATTAGGGCCCGGACTTTTATGACATTACCCTGGCTTACTTTTCCATCCTTAAGATGATTTAAGCATGTTTCCAACATTTGCGAATACAGTCAATAAAGCTTTATTGGTCACTAGCTAAAATACCTGGCGTTGCCCTGTTTTTAGAATTGTTACCTACAGCTTTTAGACTTATATTGGATATTATAAAGAACCCACAAATAAACAAAATAAATAAAAACACCGAGAAAACTCTATGCATAAGCACTATAGGACAACCCTAAAAACCACAGGAAGAAAAGCAAGTAGAGAAAAACTTGTGAATGTAAGCCGTTGCATTTCTATGTTAGTCATATAGAAAATCGTATTAATTTTTTGTAGAAAACGGAGTAAAGAAATGCGATTGTGTTTCGTAAAGGTAACTTGAGTAAAGATAACCGTGTGAATGTGATGCATTGCATTTCAACTTCAAACATATGGAAAATTGTATGAATTGTGTGTAGAAGAGGGACTAGAGAAAGAAGTGTGATTGGGTTTCGTAAAAGAAAAATGTGTAGAGAAAATTGTGTGAATGTAATGTGTGCATTTCTATTTCAATCTTACAAAATTATATGAATTATGTGCTGAAGGGCGAGTAAGGATGAATATGCAAATGTATTAACTAAAAGAAAAGCGAGTAGTGAAAACTATATAAGTGTTATATTTTGTAGAAAAATTAATAGCATACAAACCCTCTCAATGAAAATAAACATATAGGTGCCAAATTTCGCAGTGATCGACCAAGTGGTTTAGGAGCGCATAGATAACAATCATGCATTTATAGATGGACGGACGGGACGGGATGGGGTATTAAAAATAGCTCTTCCAGTAAGTATGGATCGTTCTGGAGACGGCTGACAAGGTGCAACCATCCAACGCAACTTTACCACCAGTCGATGAGTAATTGCTATTGCCGCCTACTTTCCACATACACTGCAGAAATTCGCTGGCTCCGCGTCTCTTTCAGGTATGGGGCAGCTGCTATTCCTGCTCATAGTCAATTGTCTCTTCAACCGCTTCAAGTTGGGATAGCATAGATCCTCCAGGACCGCAGGTTTGGTTAGTTTTAATAATGCCAGCAACAACAGCTTTCTGTCCCACTCAACGTCGTTGGTATACTTGGAGCTGATCAGCCTCATGGATCTAAAAGATATCCTCGTGTTCAGTCTTCCATTATTAGGGTGACTGCTGTGCGTGGAGGCAAGCAAACACGACTATACTCCATCCAGCCTTACATCCATAATGTGTATCCCTCCGCAATAACCTGGTGTTTGTATCAGCTGCCACAAGCACCCCGTGGACTCATGCCTCGTGTCTATAATACAACAGAACGATATTTTCATTCAAGTTTTAGGAATAGCGCCGCTGTCACCTTAAATTCAAGTAGTTCTTACCAGGATTATCATAGATCTTGAAAACTTGCAGATAATCTACAATATTTAACGTACTATATTTTGTGGTGTGCATTGGTTTCGGCGTATCGCGGGTTAGTTATTGACGGCTTGTGTTTACATTAATTGTGGTCTAAGAGTGCAGCAATTATAGCTACTCCTTGTTACCGATGATGTGTCTACGGGTACGTAGGAGCAACTTCTGCAGCGCCGCCAAACTGCCACTGTTGTGGAGCTTGGTCCAGCTCAGCAGCATGCAGTCCGTACGACCTCACATTCACGCAGGAAGGCACCTCCTCTCCTCCTCCCACTGTGGTTGAATCTCCTACTTGATCTCAGACTTCCGAGGCTGATGGCACCGCAACAGTAATACAAAACCATCCCGCAGCTATCCTCCCTCCTCCACCTCTTTCATCTCTTACAATTCTACGCTCAGGCTACATCATGATAGTTGCAGCCTCCCATCTACGTGCTCAAGGAGGAATCCCCTCGACTGGCCAAGGAGTCCGCACAATACGGATACAGTAACTGAGGGCATTCCTTCACATATAGTGATAGAAGTCCCCTTCTCAAATGACCAAGAAAGACTGAAAGACATTACATCCCTCCTCCTCTTCAAGGTGGAAATAGAGGACCTCATTCAGTGCCTTAAGTGCCAGACTGGAACACTCTTTCCAGCGATGTCCTGCTACAGACCCCATGTGCTGTATGTGTTAACGGTGACACGAATCCCGTACCTGCACTGTGCCTCCAGAAAGAGCGAACTACATGGGCACGGAGCAAGGTTCAGGGTCTGCCGTGAGTACCAGCGAAAGCTGGCAAGCCTGAGGGGCCGAGTCCCTCACCCTAACAGTTTTGGTGGACAAGCGCCCCCACACAGGTGACTAGGACGCCCACTAGCCTAAACCGACCGTCGACACGAGCCAGCCATCAAAAGGTCTGCTCCCATTCACACCCATGACAGCCAGCAGACCTTGTCTACCACCCTCCCTGAACCTACTCCCGTCCTTTCACCAATCCAAACCTCTATCACCCTCCAATTCAACCCCACCTTCCCTAGAATGACCTGGATCCAGGACAGGCACGAGACACTGAATATCCTCATCCATTTACTTACACAGCCACACCTTACGCATCTAGTGTGCGTGAAGTTACTCAGGTTTATTTGCCCTGTTTACGGACCCGAGTAATAACTTCACCGACGAATAAGCCCACTCAACAGGACTATTCTTGATGATTCACGTTGGTGACCAGTGTAATGAGAGGGTTAATAACCTGGAATGCACGTGGCATCTATCACCGCAAACGTGAACTCTCAGACTTCCTACTCACCCGTGACTACATCATACATGCTCCTATGAACACACGTTCATCTCCACACAAAGAAATCAGCAGCCCAACATTTTAGACAACACGACTGTCTGCCGCTTGACCTAAGGATGATGCTCGAGGTTGAAAATTCACTGTACTCGAACCATTCCTCCCACTACTCATTAACTTAGAGGGCTCCGTGACACCAACCCCCCCCCCCACCCCAACGCAACTACAATTAAACCAACTGGGACAACTTCAACAAAATCGTCTTTTATGAACTGCACAACTCACAAATCTCTTCAGGCAACGAGCTAGACAGAGCTTCCGTGAATTTCGAAGACACAATCATATATCCTATAACCACCTCTGTGCCAATGTACACCGATACTCGCGGCCTCCAACCTTCCCCCCCTTCCTACAGATCTGAAGGAACTTGCAAAGACCGGGAACAAAGCCCGCCGCAAACGTCAGCATACAAGACGCCCCCAGGCCGTTAACCAGCTCCGGGAGCTTAACTCTCACATAGGATAACGCACAGCTGACTTCCCTACCGCGCAATGGGAAATGACTGTCAAACCTACACACAGAGTGCACCTCTCTCTGGCGCATTGCCAAATGCCTTACGCTATAAGCCACCACCATTCCAGCCCTACACGACAATCAGCGCATAGCTACCTGGGACTCTGAGAAAGCCGAGGCGCTAGCTGACGCTCTTGAACTCTAAAACCAAACTTGATAAGAAGCTCACAGTTCACCGCGGAAACCATAGCTCTAATAGAGAACATACATAGAGCCACTATTCACAATAAAATCCGCAAAACGTCACCAGCAGAGGTAAAATGGAGTATAGCACACCTTCCGGAAAAGAAGTCGCCCCGACCAGATACAATCTTCAATACAGCAGTCCAAAACTTGTCAGCCGACGACGTGAATCAATTGGCGGATATACTTAACTATGTACTCGATAGCGGCACCTTTCCACAACGCAGGAAAAAGACCGAATTCCCTCACCTCCCTAAGAAGGTCAAGGATCATGCCAACCCAAGCAACTACCTACTCATTAGCCTACTGAATTCACTGCGCAAAGTACTTAAGAACATAATACTCAAACGGCTTGATAAACACCTTGTCAGTAATGGCATCAGCGTTCAAGAACAGTTCGGCTTTCGAGTAAAACATTAACCACGTTACAGCTACTCGGCATTACCAAGTACATAGTCAGTGGCTTCAATATTAACAAGCCCACAGGAGTCCTGTTTCTGGACGCTGAGCGTGCTTTCGACTGGATGTGGCATCCAGGACTCCCACAAAAACTGTGAGTACTAGACACCATAGTCAAACTTAAAGCTAATTGCCTGCGCGACCGTCAGTTTGCCTGCTCTGTAAATACCACACGGTCTCCACACCTCGCATGATGCAAACAGGAGTCCCCCGTAGTAGATTGTAGGGGCCACACTCTTTAACATCTACATAAACGACTTACGCAAATCACAAGACACAACTCTATACTTAAATGCCGACGACACAGCGATCGCCGCACAGTCAGGCAACCCGCGTTCACACGAAACAGACTGTAAAATTCCCTAACCAAGTTGGAAGACTGTCTCACCAAATGTCGGATTAAAGTCCACCAAGCTATACGTCAAGCAACAGTGTTCACTAAGGCACATTCACATCCACGTACACTCTCTCCTTAACAGTTTTTGAAGAAACAATTAACTGGACCATCCAGACCACCTACCTTAGCGTGACCAGCTGCTCACTTGGCACGCACACATCCAAACAGCCCGCCCCAAAGCTCAATGTATCTGAGAAAACTCTACGCCCTCCTCCGTACTGGCTCACACATCTCTCCCAAGCTGGGACTCACACTCTATAAAACACTATTTCGACCGATTCTCACGCACGCAGCCCCAGTCTGGGGAAATGCGGCAGCCACTTGCACTAAACAGCTAGCACCTTTCAAAACAGAATCCTGAGAATAAACACGGTGCTATCGAGACTGGCGCCTGCATATAAATTACACGAATAACTACATATGCACACCATCCAAGAGTTCATTAAAAGCTTGCCTCCGACATCTACGATAAAAATTCTTAACGCAACAACCCACTCATCGCCAACCTCGACACTCATCACTTTGACCAAACAAAACACAAGACTCCCCTCCGCCTCTTCGTACGCTCCCTGGACGACACCACAGTCGTAGACGCCAAAATCCACTTATTTAACATTATGAATCACAATAATTAACTACCAAATACTCTGGAGACCACTTCATCGTCACGATGACACTACCCAAGCACCAGCAGATTCATCAAAGAAATACGCAATAGCAGGTACTTTACTGCTCATGAAACCTGCCCCCACCAGTACGCTCCATCACATGCAAATAGTAGTAATTTCTAGAATGTAATAATGCACGCTACTAACCCCTTAGGTAAGCATCACCATCACTCACTCATCAATAACACCTTCTAACCCCTACATACACTCTTATCCTCCTGAGTGCTGCGCAGATCTCGGTATGTATTGACCACCAGGACTTGCATGCAGTCAATATAGGTATTGACTGTTACTAACCGGGGTGCTATCGCGGAACCCGACCACTAACTGCATCTAATAACTCACTAAGAAGCACCCTGTCTTTCTTTGACTAACAAGATTTCGCAAAGTGCCGATTTGTTAAACTATATGTCAAATAATTACAGTACATCACAGTGTGTTTCAAAACATAACTTGCGTAATATGTACAAAATAAACTAATGCTGCTAACATACCTATACAGTATGGGAAGAGATCATAATGTTATAGTGTAAATACAAATGTAACAACAAGCAACGTCAGTTCTTATGATTTTGAGAACATATTTGCACTGTGTAAATGGTATGCAATACACACTTAGTAAGCACATAATTGCAGTAGGCTGACAAAATCATTTAGGAACTTCCTTAAGTGCACTATTTATTCCCCTTGTTAGTGTGCTCCTATTAGACAGATGATCGAAGTATAGCTCTCGGGATAGCTTTTTCACGAATAGCCCTGTGTTCTATATTTCATTTCCATTTGCTACAAAGAGAATTTGAGTATTCAGTGCAGTTATATTTAGCACACAAAAGTACCACTAATGGCCATCTGCGACAATTTGTAACGGCATCATACGTCGGACACATTTTGTCTGTGACATCCATTGTTTGAATATAAACTGTTATCATCTCTGGCTTCTGCCTTTCACCAGAGATCAATGGCATCGCTAAAATGTTGGTTGAATATCACCAGGGCATTCTTGCCTTTCTTAGGAATGTAAGAAACATACATAAGACATCAACATCATCTCCATTGTGGTTATCATTATAATTATTACTATTTTTAACCTTCTCCGATTGATGGGTTAGGTCTACTTGCCGTTTCCGTTTTAAAATTTTACTAGACTTGTCTATATTCTCCTCTATTTTTCTCCTGCCGGTAAATAATAACTTAAGGCTATATTTAGGGAAACTTTTCTAAAAAGTCCAGCCCATTTTTGTCCACCTGCCGTTTTATGTTTTACTGATTCTATGTTCAATTCTCTTGCTATGTGCCATTTTCTCATTTCATTAATTCCTGCACATTCCTTCGCGTTCCTAAGGAATTTCATTTCTGCCGTTTGGATTTAATTAATTTGCTTTTGCTTGATTTCTTTATGGAAATTTAAACTTGTAGGTTTCATATACGTTATTTAAAATATACATCGCCTTTTACCATTATGCTAAATGTTCTTAAACATTTATTAACCCAGTGCGAAATACTAAATAATTCATATACAAAACCTTGTATAGTTTAATCCTTTGGTGTACTAAAACGGAATATCCATCCCTTTAGAATGCCGAACATAACATATTAAAACTGTTTCCTTGTGTAAGACCTGCATTACTCATTCAATTAGGTTCCTGGTTCTAGGTATAGTTATTGTTGGTCGCTCTCTCTCTCTCTCCCTCTCTCTCTATTCCGCGCAACTTGGAAACGGCTCTAACGATTTCGATCAAATTTTGTAATCAGATAGGGTGTTCCTTTTTAAGTTCAGCTGTATAGGTGTAATTCCCGAAAAAATCGCGATTTTACATAAAAAATAAGATTTTTTATTCCCGCCTCTATGGTGTAATTCTTGTATATACTCACGGTATTTCAGAAATAGCTCTAAAGATTTGATTAAAGTTTTGTACACATGCATATTACATTCACAGCGTTTTCTCTACTCACTTTTAGGTAACACATTCACATCTCTTTCTCTACTCACTCTTCTATAAACAATTTTCGATAAAAACGTTGTTTTGCACCAAAAAACATTTTTATCCGCACACTTAAAGTAAGTCATACCATGTTCTATATGTTTGAAATATAAATGCTATTACATTCACACTGTTTTCGCCTCACACTTTTAGGTAACACATTCATATCTCTTTCTCTACTCACTCTTCTACAAATAAGATACAAGTTTCTGTATGCTTGAAATAGAGATGCTGCATATTACATTCACAATGTTATCTCCACTTACTTTTAGGTAATACATTCACATTTCTTTCTCTACTCACTCTTCTATAAACAATTTTCCATAAAAAACGTGATTTTGCACCAAAAGACAACTTTATCCTCACTTTTAAAATAAGTCTTACCAGGTTCTGTATGTTTGAAATATAAATGCTATTACATTTACACTGTTTTTTCCTCTCACTTTTAGATAACATTCATATCTCTTTCTCTACTCACTCTTCTACAAATAAGTCATGCAATTTTCTGTATGTTTGAAATAGAAATGCTACATATTATATTCATACTGTTTTCTCTACGCACTTTTAGGTAACACATTCACATCTCTCTCTACTCATTCTTCTACAAATAAGTCATATAATTTCGTGCATGTTTGAAATAGAAATGCTTCGTATTACATGCACACTGTTTTCTCTACTTGCTTTTGGGAAACACATTCATAATTGTTTGTCTACACACTCTTCTAGAAATAAGTCATACAATTTTGTGCCTGTTTGTAATGGAAATGCTGCGTATTACATTCACACTGTTTACTATACTCACTTTTAGGTGACACATTCACGTCTCTTTCTCTACCCACTCTTCTACAAACAATTCATATCATCTATACAACTTGGATGTTTGTATATATCTAACTGTTAAGCTCGAAAACCGCTTAACCGATCACCGCAAAATTCGGCACGTATATGTATTTTTTCATGGGGAAATGTTTTATGGTAACAATTTTACTACACAATATATTACTTTCCGATGGTTTTCTACTCGCATTTCTTTTACGTAATATGTTCATTTATCCTCTGTTTGCCCTTCAACATACAATTCATATAATATTCTATGATTGAAATATAAATACAACGTATTACATTTACACGACCTCTTATACTAATTCTTCCTTTACGAGGCACCATCAGTCTTCTTTCGCTACTCTCCCTTCAACATATGATTCATACAATTTAATATGTTTGAAAAAGAAATATAATGTATTACATTAATACTATTTTCTCTACTTACTATTGTTTTACGTACCAATTCACATGTTATTCCCTATCGTTTATCAACGTCATACATACCAACGCCTATACATATCGTATGTTGAAGAGTGAGTAAATTCCAAAACAGGTTGACCGATCGCCATGAAAAGTGATATATCTAATTGTTTTCATGGCGAAGGTGTTTATGCAATCCATTTTACCACCCAACGTATTACGTTCACATGGTTTTCTCTACTCCTTTTTCTTTTACCTAACATACTACTCCCTCTTCTACAAACATAAATTTTTCCATGCACTTGAAATATAAGTGCAACGTATAACATTCACACGGTTTTTCTACTCATTTTTATTTTACTAAGCACAATCACATTTCTTTCACTACTCCCGTTTCAGCGAACAATTACGAACAATTCATGCAATTTTCTATATGATTGAAACAGAAATGCGGAGTACAATCACATGGCTTTATCAACCAGCTTTTCTTCTTGTAGTATTTGTTATTGTTGAACAGTGCTTTTGCTTAGTGTTGCCCCGGTGCTTTAATAAAAAATAAAAAAATAGTCAAAAAAGTAAGGTAATCACAATTGATGTCAGGAGTGCGCCGAAAAGCACGATATGGAACAGTTGAAGAAATAAATGTTAGCCAAGATGGACATAATGTGAAATGAAATGAATCCTGGAATGCGGCAGAGGAAACAAATATGAAAATCGAATTGGAAAAATGTAAACTACGGAATAGAAAATATAGGAACAAAGGTGGACAAAATGAAAACAAATATGGAAGGCAAATTGAAAATGTGAACTCCGAAACAGAAAAGAAGAAGACGGGAATGTGTAATATGAAGGTAGATCTATTGGAGAATACTAACGAGCGACTGGCCAGAGTAAAGGAAGCCATGGAAGAACTGGACGGAAAGATAAAGGACTTTGGCGAATGTGTTAACGCCCTGGAGTCAATCGCAGCAGCAAAGAACTGAACTCCATCGTAGAACAAATGCTCGACGAAAACGTCAAACTGGATGGATATCAATGGGGGAGGCCTACGTTGAGCATTAGACGTTTTACAGCTGAAATGGTGGTGTTTATGAAATATTTGTATCTCGGAAATGACTCTTCATAATTGCGACTAAAATTGTTATTTAGTTAACGTTTTGACTCTCAGTTTATCTAAATAAGTATCTTCTCCCACAAAAAATAGGATTTCACAAAAACAGAGGCGAAAAACGCCCAGGTACTCTTATATATTTAAATGAGCAATTCTTGTATATATATTCCGCGCAACTTGGAAACGGCTCTAACGATTTCAATCAAATTTTGTATTCAGACAGGGTTTTGCTTTTTACATTCAGTTATATAGGTGTAATTCCCGAAAAAACGCGATTTTGCATAAAAAAATAACATTTTTTGTTCCCGCTTCTACTGCACAATTCTTGTATATATATTCCCGGTATTTCAGAAACGACTCAAAAGATTTGATTAAACTTTTATACATGCATATTACCTTCACAGTGTTTTCTCTACTCACTTTTAGGTAAAACATTCACATCTCTTTCTCTACTCACTTCTATAAACAATTTTCCATAAAAAAACCTGATTTTGCACTAAGAAACATTTTTATTCGCACTTTTAAAATAGGTCATACCATGTTCTATATGTTTGAAATATAAATTCTATTACATTTACACTGTTTTCTCCTCTCACTTTTAGGTAACGCATTCACATCCCTTTCTCTACTCACTCTTCTACAAATAAATACACAATTTTCTGTATGTTTAAAATAGAGATACAGCATATTACATTCACTGTGTTATCTCTATTTACTTTTAGGTAACATATTCGCATTTCTTTCTATACTCTTCTATAAGCAATTTTCCATAAAAAACGTGATTTTGCACCAAAAAACACTTTTATCCCCACATTTAAAATAAGTCATACCATGTTCTGTATGTTTGAAATAGAAAGGCTATTAAATTTACACTCTTTTTTCCTCTCACTTTGGGATAACACATTCATATCTCTTTCTCTACTCACTCTTCTACAAATAAGTCATGCAATTTTCTGTATATTTGAAATAGAGATACTACATATTACATTCACAGTGGTTTCTCTACTTACTTTTAGCTATCACATTCACATGTCTTTCTCTATTATATTCATACTGTTTTCTCTACTCACTTTTAGGTAAGACATTCAC
Source organism: Tenodera sinensis (assembly GCA_030765045.1). Classification (NCBI taxonomy): domain Eukaryota; kingdom Metazoa; phylum Arthropoda; class Insecta; order Mantodea; family Mantidae; genus Tenodera; species Tenodera sinensis. The sequence goes on along the minus strand of CM060961.1, from coordinate 89,271,669 downwards.
ATCTCTCTCCACTCACTCCTCTACAAACAATTCAAATCATCTATACAACTTGGTTGTTTATATATATATCCAACTGTTAAGCTCGAAAACCGCTTAACCGATCACCGCGAAATTCGGCACGTATATGTACTTTTATGGGGAAATTTTTTATGGCAACAGTTTTACTACACAATATATTACTTTCAAATGGCTTTCTACTCACACTTCTTTTACGTAGCACATTCATTTATCCTCTGTTTGCCCTTCAACATACAATTCATATAAATTTCTATGATTGAAATATAAATGCAACGTATTATTTTCACATGACTTCGTCGACTAATTCTTCCTTTACGAGGCACCATCAGTCTTCCTTCGCTATTCGCCCTTCAACATATAATTCATACAATTTGATATGTTTAAAAAAGAGATACAATGTATTACACTCATACTATATTCTCTACTCACTTTTGTTTTGCGTAACAATTCACTATCTTTTATCAACTACATACATACCAACGCCTATACATATTGTATGTTGAAGAGTGGATAAATTCCAAAACAGGTTGACCGATCGCCCTGAAAAGTGACATGTCTAATTGTTTTCATGGCGAAGGTTTTTATGCAATCCATTTTACCACCCAACGTATTACGTTCACATGTTTTTCTCTACTCCCTTTTCTTTTACCTAATATACTACTCCGTCTTCTACAAACAATCCATACATTTTTCCATATACTTGAAATATAAGTGCAACGTATAACATTCACACGGTTTTTCTACTCATTTTTATTTTACTAAGCACAATCACATTTCTTTCACTACTCCCGTTTCAGCGAACAATTACGAACAATTCATGCAATTTTCTATATGATTGAAACAGAAATGCGGAGTACAATCACATGGCTTTATCAACCAGCTTTTCTTCTTGTAGTATTTGTTATTGTTGAACAGTGCTTTTGCTTAGTGTTGCCCCGGTGCTTTAATAAAAAATAAAAAAATAGTCAAAAAAGTAAGGTAATCACAATTGATGTCAGGAGTGCGCCGAAAAGCACGATATGGAACAGTTGAAGAAATAAATGTTAGCCAAGATGGACATAATGTGAAATGAAATGAATCCTGGAATGCGGCAGAGGAAACAAATATGAAAATCGAATTGGAAAAATAGGAAATACGGAATAGAAAATATAGGAACAAAGGTGGACAAAATGAAAACAAATATGGAAGGCAAATTGAAAATGTGAACTCCGAAACAGAAAAGAAGAAGACGGGAATGTGTAATATGAAGGTAGATCTATTGGATAATACTAACGAGCGACTGGCCAGAGTAAAGGAAGCCATGGAAGAACTGGACGGAAAGATGAAGGACCTTGGCGAACGTGTTAACGCCCTGAAGTCAATCACAGCAGCAAGGAACTGAACTCCATAATGGAACAAATGCTCAACGAAACCGTCAAACTGGGTGGATATCTATTGGGGAGGTCTGCGTTCAGCAGTAGATGTTTGACAGCTGAAATTATGGTGTTTATGAAATATTTGTATCTCGGAAATGACTCTTCACAATTGTGACTAAAATTGTTATTTAGTTAACGTTTTGACTTTCAGTTTATCTAAGTAAGTATCTTCTCCCACAGAAAACAAGATTTCACAAAAAGAGAGGTTTCACAAAAATGCCGAGAGAAGCTCGGTCGCCCAGGTACAAATATATATATAACTGCTTCTTTTTACCCAAATTATATGCGGCAGACATCCCTCCTTTCCTAGTATTTTCCGAAGTTTTCGTGTGTCATCTTTCTAGAAAGTTTTATGGTCGTCTTCATTTCTAGCGGTCTCCATATATAGTTCTTAGAACTTCATTGCACTAAGCGATGGATTTAAACCATTTCTGAGGCACACAAAAGGGCAGTCCGTTAACTGCGATGTTAGGGCGATGGTAACGGCGGTGGAATGGGAGAATCTACAGCTTTAACGGGAGTCTACATCACCCAGAGTATTGCCAATGTATTAGTTGATAACCCGTTAGCTAATAAGCTGTTTAAGGCAATTAGCTGTATTTTTGAAGGAATGTTCTGTTACAATTGATTTCAATAATATTTCTGTAGGAATTATTAGTAGTCTATTTCCAAGAAACTGTACTAGCAGAAGATTTGTGTTGTTCACATGCACCTAAAAACTGAATATAGAAATAGGGTCACGAAAATCACCATTTCGAACTTCTTCAATGGACTCCGAGCTATGTACTATAGGTGTTGGAGATACTTCAGTCATAGGCGAAGGTTGGATTAGACCGCCTTAAAATTGGTAGGTCAGAGCCAGGAATCGAACCACGAACTCTTAACATGAGAGCCGCAAAGAAAACCACTGAGCTACTCGGTGCCAGCGAAAGCTTTGTAACCACAACAAAAGCCAGTTCATCAGGCTTATTCCATTATAACTTTCACAGTATTTGCATTTTTCTATAGCTTCTACTAAACCTGCTGAAGAGCAATCAATAATACGTGTTAAATTACAATTTAACAACTCTTGAAACATCTGTTGAGGTTTAAATGAAGTATATTTCAATTGGTGGACTGATAGATACATGCGAGTAAGCACATACAGATGCTCAATTCATTTCTCAATTCACCAAAGCAGTATTTGTTTATTTATCAATTTAATGATAAATTATTTTTGGAAACCTTCATACAGAAATATTAAAAAATAGTGGGTAAATTATACTTGTGTTGATTCAGAAAAAGCGTTTCATGAATTGAGCTCCAATTTTATGGCATAAACCTTCTAACAAAGACATAAGTAACCTGCATAGGTGTTTATGGACCTAACAATGCCTAACTAGGAAACGCTGTTGGAAATGATCCCATCGTATTTCAAACAGAAATTGATGTTATGGTGGTCGCGAAGAACTGGTTGCGCTGGGGTTTAGTTTTTATTTAGTTAGTTCGTGCTATAGAAATTGTGTCCACATCAATGTGAATACAGGCATACGTGGTCCCAAAGATTATATTCTATCGGACAGTCAAGCAACTACAAATACTCTTAGTGCTCTCATCATTGAGTAAAAGCTTGTGGAGAGCTGTTTGCAGATATTACAACAAATGTGGGTGCCAGGTCACGAACGAGTTGAAAGCAATAAAATTGCTGATCGACTAGCCAAAGAAGGAGCTAATACTCCATTAATTGGTCCAGAAAAATGTTTTCTGGAGTGCTAGAATGCTATATCAAAGAAAAGATAAAGACGTGGGAATACAAGAAAACAAGTGCTGTTGGGAACAAGCGTAAAACTATATCACACAAAACAGTTCAGTGAACATACGTAGATTCTGTTAGGACGGAAAATAAACAGCATGACATATATTTTGGTAATGCGAAGCAACCGCACAATAAAGAACACAGTCTATGCGCACTCCTTTCGACCACCAGGCTGGTTAGGGGGAGGAGGGACGGACAGCTCCGTGCAGCAAGCAGCACGTGGCGGCACACAGAGTACGTACTTGTATGTAAAGAGTACAGACGACGTTGAACGTTCTCTCTATTACAAGGAATGGTAAAATGGGCCACCTCGAATAACAGTATCGCAACTGCAAAAATTTATAAAACAAATGTACAATAAACACAAAATGCACGTTGTTGACGAATTAATATAGCTGCTAAGCACGACCTTGTAGTTGTTACACTGCTCCCTTATCATTGTAGTTTAAATAGCATCGAATATGTAAGGTCATAACTAAAAGGAAACATTGCAGCCAATATCGTCTTCGGAAGAAAAAGTTCCTGAAATCCGAGCCATAGTGAAAAATACTACATATAAAGGACATTTAAATCAAGGATCATTCGCCTAACTACATATGCCATGTTGAACTAGAAGTAACTAGAAGTCTATATTTTACTCTTTCATTTACTCCTCATGTTTACAGATTCCTGCACGACCCTGATATCTTCTCTGTCCTATATATTCAGTTTCTTTTTTAAATTTACAGTCACGTCGAAGCAATGGTCAGCCAAATAGGTGCTGTAAACAAAGTTCGCCATCATGCTCCACAATAAGGACGATCTTTCAACCGTTCACGTCTGACACACGACTACCACGTGCCTTACGTGGAGGGAAGCTCAGGGTAGCCTGTCCCCTTCCCCCTCCTTCAAGCCTTGGGAGAACAATTCGAGTGGACTATAAGGCGGCTTAAATTTTTTTTTCCAACACCAGGAAAAATTTCCTTGACATCACCCAAGAAAATTATGGGCTACATTAAAAGCATTAAATTAAATTGAGACTCATAGATCAGAGTATTGGCAATAGATCTGTTAAAGGTCACAGTGTAGGGAAGCCGAAAGGCTTAAACACCCCACATATATCAAATGAAATCTAAGAGATTGGTAGACATATTAGGACAAATAACAATTCCGGTTACTCTTCATATTACTTTATTTCCTCTAAAACTGAATCACAATTCACAACTTACAACTGTTCTGTTACATTGGTAATCTTGTCATAGACACAGTTAACTGTACACAGACCGCTCTGGCAATATTCACTATCTAAAAACAGAGTGACTGCTCGTAGAAATCAAAGTTACATGAAGCTGATTTTGAGCCTCCTTTAATGTGCAGGCTCACTTCTTCCCCAGGGCTGGTCGTCCAACCACAACCTTCATCTCTATGGAGCTCAGGCTCATTTGAATATCATTTTACCAATTCTTTCCTCGTGATTGCCACTGCACTGGATAAACTACGTCACTGATCGTTTTCACCCCACAGTATGGTCTCTGCCATGATGTTGTCTTGCTCTTAAAATTGAAACATTGATCAAGACTGCCCACATCTTCCTTGATTTAGTTAAAATCAGCGATACCGAACCATAGAGAAGGAGGGAGGAAGTACCTTTAGCTACTATTCGCATAATTATGACGCATTCATGGAACTAAAAAACAAACCTCTGTAATCTTTGGTTACATAAATGAATGAGGGGCTACGGTTAAAGCAACTAGGTGACGCCATTAGCTCATAAGAGAACAGGTTGTCACCATAATGCTATAAGATCTCGTTCATTTGTCTTCTCAATAATTACATCGTTTGAGCCGTGCGTACTGGTAAATATTACACCCTGTTTTGGGACTGATCATAGTGTAAACTGATTTGTTGAAGCAAAAGGACCTGTTTCATTCTGTCTTGTTTTATTTGGGTGAAAGTGAGAAGACAAATTGTTTACTCCTGTTCAGTGTGGCAACTAAAGCGATATCATTGTTTAATAACGTGCTTGGCAAGTAATAATCTAGTGAACAACTATTATCACAATCTGTGCACCAGTTTGAGAGATTATATAGTTTAGAGAGATCAGGAACCACATCAGAACCAATGTTTGTGGTCCTAGTAGTACCTAGGGAATACCCTTCAATACGTAGAGCGTATGAGTCTACAATCCAGAAAGTTTTCACATCTTATTTGTGTGGTATTGGGTCCATATTAATTTGAATGGATACCAGTTGCTCATCTACAGCGAGATATCTGACTAGATACTTTCCCAATGTCAGGAACTGATGCAAATTGGTCTTTCTTGCAAGTTCACGTATTATTACTTTCTCTACTGGTAAGCAGAAGGAAGTATTGTACTCCATCCAAAAATTCGAAGTCGAAATTTCTCCGGAAATATGTTTTGAGGCTCCCTGAATCCCAAAAAAGCATTTTCAGAAAAACGTCCGTCTGTGTGTGTGTCTGTGTGCGTGCGCGCGCGCGCGCAAACTTCCTAGTTTGTAAATTTTACAGCATCGCATAGTATACTGAATGGATTGTAAAAATTCAAAAGAACTTTGTGTCATGTATTTGCATTTATACTGGCAGCACAACCTTGCATATGACAGATTTTATAATAATGTGCGAACTTAACTTCGAAGAAAGAGCTGGGATTTTACTCTATATTAATAGGTTTTCTCCGCTGTAGAGAGTATTTGTATCAGGCTGAATTAACACCGCATCTTTTTCATTTCGCGTTCGCTTTATGCAGCTCTATGTTCACTAGCAGTGGTAGTATGTTAATTTTAAATTATAACTTCACCGGTGATCAGCTTTGCTAAATTAATAAAATTCGAGTTTTCCACCAATTTAAACTCCATAGGCTTCTTCAGTACCTGAAGCCATAGTTACCAACGTTCGCCGTGAAAGACTTTAAATCTTACATGTTTATTCACTTACATCACTTGGGGGTGATACTGTAATTCCTAACCTCACTGTCATGATATTCTCTTAATCGTGTTCCAGAAAAGCAAGATAATTAACTTCCTGATCCTCCTCATTCAAGCCTTTAACATTGTACCTAATGCATAGACATAGGATTTATATTCACTAAAGCCTGTTAAAATGTGCATGCACTAATGGTGGCAAAGTATGTAAAATAAGCGCTAAAATCTCCAAAATATGCAGGATTTGTAGATCTATTCACATTCAGCGTTTTCAATTATATCTCCTCCCGGTGGCTGTAATTGGATATATGTACAGTAGAAGTGTTCCGGAGTAACATTATAACGTTCGTTGGTTAGTACAAGTTTGTATGCTGAGAACAACCTCTCAACGTTTTGATACCGAAATTACAAATATATACAAAAATTAATCATTTTAAAGGCATTAAGCATTCAAAAATGGCAACAATAATTATTGTAATAATTTTAAATAAACAAGAATAAATATAGAGAGAAAAGGAACAATAGCGGGATAGCCTCGCGGGTTTAAACGGTAAGTAATTTTCAAAGGTTTTTCATAGCGTGGCGTCTTTCAGAAAGCAAACGGACACTACAAGTTGATTAGAATTTACTTACTCCAAATTGCAGTTTATTATAATGATTGGTTATTGCTAATATTTCTAATTATTGGAGTAATTTAGCCTCATCGGGTAAAATAAGTTCCGGTGTCGTTAAAATAGCCTCACATATGTATGATGCATACCTAAGTTGCAAAATATACAACAATACCAAAAATACACATTAATATGTACTATACAAAATATACAGCAATAAATGAAGCTAAAGCGTACTTAACGCACCTTTCCATATCTTCAGTAAAAGACAGATAGAATATGCATTTCCGCATAAATCCAATGTGTACTAATGAGAGCAAACAGCTGCTCACAACGAAGGTGTAACTGTAAATGAAACAAACAGAAAATGAACACATTTACACCATTACCATGTTACAGGAAACAACTTTGGGAAAGAAAAGAATGGTTATTTAATAGATTTACCTTGGAATTAATCGTTGCAGCATCAATTTTATATCAACAGATATGACAAACTGAGCTGGTATGTGTTGGTGTAAGGTTCATTTCAACATTGTTGGTATTTTATTAAGAAATTATTTTAAGTAACACAGAATTATTGATGCTAGTTCAATACTTACTGGGTTTAAGGGAGCACCGAAATGATACTTCAGCCTGTTTGAACAACAAAAAACAAAAAGGAATTTGAGTTTCAGTGCAAAAATGCATCATACCTTAAAGAACATATCTGCGAAGTTTTAATCCCCTGGGGAGGGGGGAACACATTTTGGACGCCATTCTTAAGGTGGTGCGCCTCAGCCTTTTAAATGGGCATGCCCACCTTTCATTTCAGCTTTAAACTCGTTTTTCTAGGACACGACTTTTTTGTTACTTTCTCATATTGAGAATTTATCTTCTCCCACAAAAATCTAGCCAGAAAGATAAAATTGGTTTCCAATATAGTTCAGAATGTGGTGCACCATAGGGGCTTAGGTACAATTGTGAAAGGGGTGGGGGGGGGGGGAGGAATTTCAGAGAAAAGACCAATACAGTTTCAAGAACTTGAACCTTTATAAACCAATAAGTTATACATTTAGTAACATGAATGATTTATCCGCCTAGTGGACCTTTAAACGAAATAGAAGGCAAACGCACAACAGAAATACAGCAGAATAATAATAATTTCCCATTACCCCATTCAACTCCAGCAAACCGAGGAGTTGGGCAGTATTCGATCCTATCTGAAAGTGCCCAGATGATTCACGTGCATATCTTACGGGTTACGAGAATTACTTCCCTAAACATTTAATTCATCCATGGTAGAACCCATTTCCCAGGCAATGACGGACAGAAAGCCAATCTAAAATATATGTCTTGAGCCTTAGTGAAAACAAACACGGAACCACTTACCCTGTGCACCAAGAAAGAAAAGACACACGACTGAGTGTCTCCACCGTGGTAACACCAAGAGGAACCCAAGAAAACTACACTAGCGCTTCCTAGCGGGAAAACCCGAGTCGCGAAACAAAAGGCAAGCTTCCATAAAACAACCGAGGTGCGATCAGCACAGTGGTTAATAAAAGGTCAGTTTAGAATTTTGATATTACCTGTACCTTTTTTTTTAAAAAAAAAGATAATTGATGTAATAATGTGCTGTTTATGTAATATTTTTACATTTTGCGGTATTACTTTTTTTTTAAGGAAAAACTATTTACTGTATCAAAATTTTGTTCCTTTAATTTGTTACAAACGTAATAAGAGATTCAACTTTAAAAAATCAACTCTGTTGTTCAACATCTGTTAGAGGAGATAGATTTTGTTTATACCCAATAACATTGATATAAATTAATATATCAGGAATGTGATTACATATGGAAATGAAATTTCGTGCACAGATTTCTTTAGTTGCTAGTAACACCTGTAAAAAAATTCTCTAACCTCAATACTTTTCACTTCGTTGTACCCTTTAGTTCATTATGTTAGGAGAACTTAGTCTTAAGAACAGAAGATATATCCTGCTGGAACTGTAAAAACATTAGTGAAACGAGATTAATACTCCAAGAACGTCGAAGGTAATTGTGGTGGGGCTTACAACTGGCAAATTTTGGATACAGGCATACCCTAATTTCACCACTTGTGCATACGCTCAAGGTAAACAATATTTAAATAGTGTGACAAAAGAAAAACTCCTGTCCAGTTACGTTTTGTCACTTTATTTTCTTCCAAAACTCATTGTACAACAATACAGTTCTCTTTTATTAATGTTAACACAGTCAGTAGTCTTTCGTGATATTGCAACTCACACCTGTTGTCTTCTCGTAAGCTTAACACACAGTTTTCTGTCTTTTAGTTCTCTCTATCTCAAGCCTAATACTGACAATACAATCAGTTGACACTGCTGAAACTGCTTCATTAGCTTTACTTCCACGCAAGGTATCTCTCCCGACGACTACACACACACACGTGCGCGCGCGCGTACACACACATACACACACACACGCACACTCACACAGCGTACTGCGACGACTCATGTTTGTAAGTACTCTACTGACACCACTCTTCTCCCGTCACGTCGCCTCGTTATATAGCGCGTATGACGTAACACGAGCCTTTCTCGAACTTCACCTTTCCTGGAACCTCTACAAGTGCGCAGGTCACCGGACACTTCTCGAATATTCTTGAAAATCTTTTGTGGTGCCGCGCTCATTGTCACGTGTTCACTATCAGTGGCACGAGACAACCTGACTTTGAGCACCTTTGATACGCGCCGCGGCTGGTGTGTAGTGTGAGGTAACTACCGCCCATTCGCCGTGGCTGGCGTTACAATAGCATTAGGTCACTGATACGCTGCAATTTAAAAAGGGCAAAAGTTAAAATGAAATGTGAAAATAGATGTGTTGAAGCTTGAATAAGTAGTTATTATATAACTAATAATAATAATAATAATAATAATAATAATAATAATAATAATAATAATAATAATAATAATAATAATAATAATAATAATAATAATAATAATAATAATAATAATAATAATAATAATAATAATAATAATAATAATAATAATAATAATAATAATAATAACAATAACAACAATAATAGTAATAATTATAAAATAATAATAATTAATAATAACAACACCAACAATAATAATATAGTGTATAACTATTCATAACTTCGTTCCAATAGAAATCCCATTAATAAGAAATTTAACTTCACTCACCTTGCCTGTGGCGCGGAGGACCCGGGTTCGATCCCCGGTACCAGCATGGGGATTTTATCCCCTCTGGGAGGTCTGGCACGGGGTGCACTCAGCCTCGTTAGGTCCCGGGGGGACCAATTGAGGAGCTACTTGATGGAGAAGTAGCGGCCCCAGGTCGAGAAGACCGCATAACTGGCCGGGAGGGCTTGGGGCGCTGACCACGTCCCACCCTCCAGTACTGCACCTCACCAATGACGCCTGTAGTGGGCAGAGGTGGGGGACGCAGCGGCTGGGCGGTAGGCGGTAGGCCTTGGCCCTTCGTGGGCTGTCGCGCGGGGTTTACATTTACAACTTCACCCACTGAAATCCTCCAGTTGTCAAATCGAAAAACTATAATTTATCTAGTTATAATTCTGCATACCGAACTTGAAGATACCGTAATAAAACTTTCAGGTGGTAATGCGCGGTTCAGAAAACAAAATTTCAATAACACAACTAGAGTGCATAAAATACGTTTCAAAATTATGTATCAGAATATACAATCGTTTTGACTCAATGACAACTTGCGGAGGGGCACTTAGCATCTCGTAATGGATAAGGCGAATGGATTCGAAGGGCGTCCGGAACGTTGCCACGGTAGGACAGAGGACAGGATGCCTACATTTTGCCCTACTTAGAAGCACTCCAGTGGAGGCTGGGTCAGCCAAGTTCCTCTCCAGTCCTTCGGGGTTAGTAATCCCAAGTTGGTCGCTCCCCTGTCCTTTTCTCTCAGGCTTGATCATTCCATGAGGCCCCCGAAACCATAAGGCTCGCCTTATAATCCGGGGTACCAGATTTCCAGAGTACATTTGTTATCCCTGCCGCGTTGCACACGGACACTTCCAACCTGAAAGAAACTTAACAGGATGAAGGGTGAAATGAAATGGTTAATGTAAGGAAACAGAGGATCAGGACATTCGGACGATATGGAAATCCATCTCAGCATTCACCTGGCGACCCGAAGAAATCTTACATAAGGAAAAAAAGAAAAAAAAAGAAAAAAAAAAGAAAGAAAAAAAAAAACCTGGCTCAGGAAGGTCGGCCACGGGATCGAACTCGCGAACTCCAGAATGGGGCCAAAGATGTTACCATCTGAGCTATACTACTCTGTATATAGTCCTTTAAGTTATTCCATTGAATAAGGTACATGTGTTTAATATTCAAGTTATACGAATAATTCATAGCAAACAAAATTGGTGATTGACCTTACATAAAAGGCATAGTTAGTCAGGCCACTGCTACCAGTTTTGGGCCATATCTTTTATATATATATCTTATATAGAGAACGTGTTCTTTTGAATGCACTAGGATGTGAATTTACCTATAAATAGGAAGTTTCAGACGGTTCGTGCTCACTGTGATGCAATGAATTCGAATAGGAAATAGTTGGAGCACCTATTACAACGATATAGAGGAAACTGGTAAATTGTAAAGGTTTAATATCTGTGTGATGGTCCGACATGATGTCATAGTTACTGTTAAATACTCCACTTTGGGAACCATAGATTAACAATGATCATAATATGAGGTTTCAAACATTAGTACTACAGTACGAGTACTGCGTTTTGTAATGCCTTAGAACAAATTAATGGGTTTATTTTGTGTGAAAGAATAACTTTAAATACAAAATATTATGTAATGATGCCTTATGTTTGTAAGTTATAATTATAATATTATTAGGTACTTATTTATGTTCAGTAAAGCATATTCTAACAAGTAATTTGTATTTTCATCAAATTTACATAATTAAACTAATTAAATGAAACGACATTCAAGTGGCAGCATTCGAACCTGGGACCTTCATTAGTCAAGGCTAACGTGCACACTATTGCAAGACACTTCACGTATAGGCCGCGCGTTAGTTCTTGAGGAATGACATTTTTTGAATGAGAGGTTGGATGCGAGTCACACACAGAAGCACAAACGACAATCAGATGATGTGTATCTTGTTCCCATGTTTCTGCGCTGAAGAACTACATCAACTACAAACAAATTATAACACTACCAGTGATGTCAGCCATATGTATTACTGTATCAACTTCTGTAACTGTTGAAACTTAATTTCTCTGTACTTCTTCTATTCCCAACATTTCCCCCTCTTCTTCTTAGTCTAAATTGCTTTCATTTTCATTATCTTTCGTTAAAACGCTGGCAATTACATGAACCTACATGAACACACAAACTTTACAATCAACTATACCGTATGTTTTCTTCGAAATATAACATAGGGAAGCAGAACTGTTTGTTATCGTAACATTAACTATTTACTGATCTGTTTATTAAGGGTAGACTAGCTCATTGGATTTTCGCTAAAGGTCAGTCCTGAAGAACGACCTCTATAGGGGTGTAAACCAGTCATTTCGACCGCAATTGATACGATGCGCTGCATTGTCCAGTGTTTACGGCACATCTTGTAAACCGCCAAGTTAGCATAACTTCTAAATCCGTAGGATAAGAAGACTCACGCGGTATAATAGATCTACCGGATTCAAAGCTTCTCCACGCCATGCCACCTCATAGAAGAATAAAAGCAGTTTTTTGTCAACATTTGAATGGAACACTCCCTTAATCGTCGATAGTTCAAAACTTAATCAAACGTAAGAAAATGAGGAAACGTCTGAGAATCTTGAACAAACTTAGCCTAAGTGTGTTATGTCTCAGCTGAATAGAGAAGAGTAAAGTTTGGGAATCGCGGTAAAATAAGGCCGGAGGTCGCGAAAGACCGCAGGACCGCACATTTGCTTCTCGGCCAGGAAACCGTAAACTCAGGGGTTAATTGCTACCACGCACCGCGGTTCTACGCGCACTAATTGATGGCGGTTTAAAGGAAGAGCCACACTGAAGCACCCACATAATAAGACAATGGTGCAACAGGAAGTGACGTAGCAGGAAGAGAAATGGTGACGTTGCACGCCGCAACAATGTTACTTGCAACAACAGACCAAGGAGAACGTCGTACGTCGTATTAATCACGTCTGTAGAGAAGGAATAGCTCGAAGAGCCACCTACCGTAGTCTCAGAACATGAGATATGCTCCTCCTTTCACCAAGGCGATATAGTATCCCATTCCTGTTCTAATGTTACCAATTAAGTAATTAAACAAGAGTCTACTTCGACAGGCGAGGTATTGTTGGGATGGTTAGCATAATTCCACTTGCTGACAAACGGGCAGCTAAGTCAAGGTAACAAAACAGCAGACCCATAATCTGCACTAGCCTGAATATTTCCCACACATGGTCACGAAATATGCGCTACAGCAGAAGGAAACAGGGTTACATAGTTTCATAGTTTCACTCTTTAAATCCCTGCATACCTACAACAATCACTGACACTGTTACGATTTGCAATTCATAAAAATGCACTAAAACGTGTGGTTATTACTCCAAATTGAAGAAAAAAGTTTAATAAAATTTCGGAGTTCTTCATAGGAACGCACTGTCACTCCTGCTGTTCAATTCCCACATTAAACAGTCATTAAAATAGCTACATTCTACAAAGACATATCAAATTGACTCAACAACCCTTTCCTTCCCTGGCGATTACGTAATATTAGCTGCTTCAAAAAATATCCTCCAGAAATTAATAGGCATCCAGCTATCCGTACGTCCACCCACCCGTCCTTCTATCCAACGTCCATCCATTCGTCCATCCATCCGTCCATCCGTCCCTCCATTTGTCCAGCCGTCAGTCCATCCATCCGTCCATCCGACCATCGGTCCGTCCATCCGTCCATTCATCCATCCAACCGTCCATCCGTCCGTCCATCTTTCCATCGGTCCATCCATCGGTCAGTCCATCCGTCCATTCATCCATCCATCCGTCCATCCGTCCGTCCATCTGTCCATCGGTCCGTCCATCCCTCCATCCATCCATTCATCCATCCATCCGTCCATCCGTCCGTCCATCCATTCATCCATCCATCCGTCCATCCGTCAGTCCAACTGTCCATCGGTCCGTCCATCCGTCCATCCGTCCATTCATCCATCCATCCGTCCATCCGTCCATCCGTCCATCCGTCCATCCGTCCATCCGTCCATCCGTCCATTCATCCATTCATCCGTCCATTCATCCATCCATCCGTCCATCCGTACATCCGTCCATCCGTCCGTCCACCCGTCCGTCCATCCGTCCGTCCATCTGTCCATCCGTTCATCCGTCCATCCGTCCATCCGTCCATCCGTCCATCCGTCCATCCGTCCATCCGTCCATCCGTCCATCCGTCCATTCATCCATCCATCCGTCCATCCGTCTATCCGTCCATTCATCCATCCGTCCATCCGTCCATCCGTACATCCGTCCATTCGTCCATCCGTCCGTTCATCCGTCCATCCGTCCGTCCATCTATCCATCCGTTCATCCGTCCATCTGTCCATCCGTCCGTCCATCCGTCCATCCGTCCATCCGTCCATCTGTCCATCGGTCCGTCCGTCCATCCATCCATCTGTCCATCTGTCCATCGGTCCGTCCATCCGTCCGTCCATCTGTCCATCCGTTCATCCGTCCATCCATCCGTCCATCCGTCCATCCATCCGTCCATCCGTCCGTCCATCCATCCATCCATCTGTCCATCTGTCCATCGGTCCGTCCATCCGTCCGTCCATTCGTCCATCCGTCCGTTCATCCGTCCATCCGTCCGTCCATCTATCCATCCGTTCATCCGTCCATCTGTCCATCCGTCCGTCCATCCGTCCATCCGTCCATCCGTCCATCTGTCCATCGGTCCGTCCGTCCATCCATCCATCTGTCCATCTGTCCATCGGTCCGTCCATCCGTCCGTCCATCCGTCCATCCGTCCATCCGTCCATCTGTCCATCGGTCCGTCCGTCCATCCATCCATCTGTCCATCTGTCCATCGGTCCGTCCATCCGTCCGTCCATCCGTCCATCCGTCCATTCATCCATCCACCCGTCCATCCGTCTATCCGTCCATTCATCCATCCGTTCATCTGTCCATCCGTCCGTCCATCTATCCATCCGTTCATCCGTCCATCTGTCCATCCGTCCGTCCATCCGTCCATCCGTCCATCCGTCCATCCGTCCATCTGTCCATCGGTCCGTCCGTCCATCCATCTGTCCATCTGTCCATCGGTCCGTCCGTCCATTCACCCACCCATCCAGAGCTTCTGAAGCCTTTATCAGAGAGGTGAAGACGCACATTTAATTTTTCATACACATTTGCTATAGACATATGCCATATCGTAAACATATTGTATTTTAAACAATATCGATCTAACTTTTCATGAGTTACGGGTGCAATATCGACTTTCTGAGTGGATTGCAATACTTTGAATAGGTATTATGTACGTGGTAAGGATGGTCACAGGACCGACTCAACCTATTAGACATATGAAATCATGACTGACTAGATGGAACGGAGACCTACACAATTTATGTCCAGCCGCGACCTAATGAACATCCGTTTTTACCGCACGTGTTAGTCGATATTAACTTATGGACCCTAAGAGACACCCCCCTAGCGCAACAGCCCATAAAGAGCCATGACCTGTCTCCCAGCTGCTGCGTCCACCACCTCTGCCCACTAGAGGTGTCATTGGTAGGGTGCAGTACTGGAGGGTGAGACGAGGTCAGCTCACGGAACCCTCCCGCCCAGTTATTCAGCCTTCGGGATCTGGGTCCGCTACTTCTCCATCAAGTAGCTTCTAAATTCATCCCCCCGGGAACTAACGAGGCTGACTGCACCCCGTGCCAGACCCCCCAGCGGGAGAAACATCCCCATGTTGGTACCGGGGACCAAACCCCGGTCCTCCGCATCTCCTAAGACACACATCTGAACAGAACAAGAATGTCACAGCTGGAATGCAATACGCCGTGAAAGCTTCTGGGACAGAGTTTAGTGTATTATTGCATAATAATAAGCTACCATGGAAATGTCAAAGATGAAAATAAAGTGGAACATTGTTTTTGGAGTGGTCACCATCGTTCTCTAACACAAAGAGAGCGACGAAAGGGAAGCTTATAAATGGTTGTTGCATTCTGAAGTAATACTTGCGCTGTTTCAAAGGTTCTGGAGAGGTTTCAGTGAGAATGTATTTTCGCACAACTACACTGCCAACCTCTCACTAATGGTTAGAGCATGCAAAGTATTGCTCTTCCAATAGAAAATGTAGCAGTAGTAGTAGTAGTAGTAGTAGTAGTAGTAGTAGTAGTAGTAGTAGTAGCAGTAGTAGTAGTAGTAGTAGTAGTAGTAGTAGTAGTAGTAGGAGTAGTAGTAGTAGTAGTAGTAGTAGTAGTAGTAGTAGTAGTAGTAGTAGTAGTAGTAGTAGTAGTAGCAGCAGCTATAGGAGTAATAGTTGCGATGATAGTAGCGTCGATGTTAGTGGTAGCTATAATAGTAGCGGTGGCGGTGTTCTAGTACTATTAGTTTAAAGGGTGATACTAGTATCGTTTTGATAGTAGTAGTGGTAGTAACTGTATCGGTGTAGTGGTAATAGCAGTAGTGGTAGCACTCATAGTAGTGTTTAGTGGCATTGGTGGTGGTAGTGGTGATGGTAGTGGTGGTACTGGTGGTGGCAGTGGTAGTGGTTGTGGTGGTGGTAGTGGTGGTGGTAATGGTGGTGTTAAGAGTTGGTGGTAGTAGTGGTGCTACTGGTGGTGGTGATAGTGGTAGTGGTGGTGGTAGTGGTGGTGATAGTGGTGGTAGTAGTAGTGGTGGTGGTAGGCAACTGTGAGACTCCCGCCCACTAAAACCCCTCCAGCATATCATTGCAGCTCTGTGGAACTACCTCTCGGCATTACTTCACAGGCTGCAACCGTGGTGGTAGTAGTGATGGTGTTAGTGGTGGTGGTAGTGGTGGTGGTAGTGGTGGTGATAGTGGTGGTAGTAGTGGTATTGGTAGTGATGATGGTGTACTGGTGGTGGTAGTGGTGGTGGTGCTAATGGTGGTACTGGTGGTGGTAATGGTGGTGGTAGTGGTGATGGTAGTGGTGGTTGTAGTGGTGGTAGTAGTGGTGGTGGTAGTGGTGATGGTAGTGGTGGTGGTAGTGGTGATGGTAGTGGTGGTGGTAGTGGTGGTAGTAGTGGTGATGATAGTGGTGGTGGTAGTGGTGGTGGTAGTGGTGGTAGTGATAGTTGTGGTGGTGGTAGTGATGATGGTAGTGGTGGTGGTAGTGGTGATGGTAGTGGTGGTGGTAGTGGTGATGGTAGTGGTGGTGGTAGTGGTGATGGTAGTGGTGGTGGTAGTGGTGATGGTAGTGGTGGTGGTAGTGGTGGTAGTAGTGGTGATGATAGTGGTGGTGGTAGTGGTGGTGGTAGTGGTGGTAGTGGTGGTGGTAGTGGTGATGGTAGTGGTGGTAGTGGTGGTAGTGATAGTTGTGATGGTAGTGGTGGTAGTGGTGGTGGTAGTGGTGATGGTAGTTGTGGTGGTAGTGGTGGTGATGGTAGTTGTGGTGGTAGTGGTGGTAGTAGTGGTGATGGTAGTTGTGATGGTGGTAGTGGTGGTGGTAGTGATAGCTGTGGTGGTGGTAGTGGTGGTAGTGGCAGTGATGGTTGTGGTGTTAGTGGTGGTGGTGTAGTGGTGGTGGTGGCAGTGATGGTTGTGGTGTTAATGGTGGTGGTGTAGTGGTGGTGGTGGCAGTGATGGTTGTGGTGTTAGTGGTGGTGGCAATGACGGTTGTGGTGTTAGTGGTGGTGGTAGTGGTGGTAGTGGTTAGTGATGGTGGTGTTAGTGGTGGTATTGGTAGTGATGATGGTGTACTGGTGGTGGTAGTGGTGGTGGTGCTAATGGTGGTACTGGTGGTGGTAATGGTGGTGGTAGTGGTGATGGTAGTGGTGGTTGTAGTGGTGGTAGTAGTGGTGGTGGTAGTGGTGATGGTAGTGGTGGTGGTAGTGGTGATGGTAGTGGTGGTGGTAGTGGTGGTAGTAGTGGTGATGATAGTGGTGGTGGTAGTGGTGGTGGTAGTGGTGTTAGTGATAGTTGTGGTGGTGGTAGTGATGATGGTAGTGGTGGTGGTAGTGGTGATGGTAGTGGTGGTGGTAGTGGTGATGGTAGTGGTGGTGGTAGTGGTGATGGTAGTGGTGGTGGTAGTGGTGGTAGTAGTGGTGATGATAGTGGTGGTGGTAGTGGTGGTGGTAGTGGTGGTAGTGGTGGTGGTAGTGGTGATGGTAGTGGTGGTAGTGGTGGTAGTGATAGTTGTGATGGTAGTGGTGGTAGTGGTGGTGGTAGTGGTGATGGTAGTTGTGGTGGTAGTGGTGGTGATGGTAGTTGTGGTGGTAGTGGTGGTAGTAGTGGTGATGGTAGTTGTGATGGTGGTAGTGGTGGTGGTAGTGATAGCTGTGGTGGTGGTAGTGGTGGTAGTGGCAGTGATGGTTGTGGTGTTAGTGGTGGTGGTGTAGTGGTGGTGGTGGCAGTGATGGTTGTGGTGTTAATGGTGGTGGTGTAGTGGTGGTGGCAGTGATGGTTGTGGTGTTAGTGGTGGTGGCAATGACGGTTGTGGTGTTAGTGGTGGTGGTAGTGGTGGTAGTGGTTAGTGATGGTGGTGTTAGTGGTGGTGGTGTAGTGGTGGTGGTGTAGTGGTGGTGGTATAGTCGTGCTGGTGGTGTTAGTGGTGGTGGCAGTGATGGTTGTGGTGTTAGTGGTGGTGGTAGTGGTGGTAGTGGTCAGTGATGGTGGTGTTAGTGGTGGTGGTATAGTGGTGGGGGTGGTATAGTCATGCTGGTGGTGTTAGTGGTGGTGGTGTAGTTGTGATGGTGGTGATGGTGACGGTAGTGGTGTTAGTGGTGGTGGTAGTGATGGTGGTGTAGTGGTGGTGGTATAGTCGTGCTGGTGGTGTTAGTGGTGGTGGTGTAGTGGTGGTGGTGTTAGTGGTGGTGGTGTTAGCGGTGGTAGTGGTCAGTGATGGTGGTGGAGCTTGTGTTGTTGGGAAGAGGCCAACAGAGATAATGAGAGTCATTATAGATGAAAAGGAGATCATATTTACACACAATTTGTTTATAGGCACATCGCACTATTTTACTGTAGGTTAGGCGACCGAACACAATTACAAGGTCCAGGACTTCACTTGCAGTGAAACCTCACCTCGCACGGGAGGACAATTAGGCCGCAATTTCTGCTTCATTAGATTTCTGCAAGTGGAGTGGAGACCAGTTTGGGCAAAGCACAAGTAATTTCCAGCGCTCAAGATATGAAACAAACTAATGACACACTCATTAGGGAACACTGCCTGATAATTGAGGTCATGCACAGCGCATCCCCTGCTGTGTCGAACACTATGACCTCGATTTTCCTTGCGGAGATATCCCGAGAGCGCCTTGCTGCATAATAGAACGCTCCCGGCACAAAGCAAAACGCTCCACTAAACGAATATGACAAATAAAGTAAAAGCTCCTTTGTCTTTCTAACAGTGTTTCTAGTTCCATTTAAGGTAATTGATTTCAATCAACTGTTATGGTTTTGTTATAATTATAGTGCAGCAAACTTATTGAAGCAGAAGACAAAAACGTAATAAAAACACTTACCTAACAATAAACATGCTGATATGTTCGGTTTGAAAAGCACTTCGGCCATTCGTATGGTATGTAAGGTTTCCGCTAAGAGAAGTCTTCACTAAAAATAATATCTGTTGGATTCACATGACTTTCTCTACCCTTGTACTAACTATTCTTACAAACTTATTCTCATTCTTCGTCATCTTAGTTCAGATAAACATTTGCAGAAATTCTGATATTGCTAATTCTCTTTTTGGTGCAAGTGGAATATGGGAATACGGTAGACTTTGACCGATAGTCAAATATTTTAAAGCTGGTCGCTATATGAAGGCTTTGAAATTCCATTCTCATTGCATCTTCTTGTTATAACCCTTTAATGTTTCTTTAGATGTTTTGCATCTTAATTTTAATCAAGGAAAACATAATTAATTTTGTAAACAACTGTTACCATTTTTCTCCAGTTTTATGCACTAATGTTTACAGACACGTTCTTCATACATTACATATATTCAGAGTAAGTTTGTGACATTTTTATAACTGTATTTAAACAAAAACTAAATCGATGTCCAAGTGTCCAACTCTACCATAATGGGGAGATGTCGGCATCAAATTATAGCAGCGAAATTACTTTGAGAATTATACATTTAGAGCACAACTGTTGATCTACAAACCGCATTTTATGTTACACTTATTGGCATCGGTGACACGCGAATCCCCCATCCTCACCATGTAGCACACATGTCACATGACACCATTTTTTACATTCTCCCAAACTCTGAACCCAAGACTCTCCTGCATTATCATCCGCTACACTGTGCACAATAGTTATTTGGATTGTTCAGGTGATTTGAGGGACTACCTTCCCCCATAACTTGACGCCCAGCATTAACAGGTTTGCTTTTTACGAGGAGTCCCAGCTTTTTGCACCTTGTCTTCCCTGAGCGTTTTCCGATAATTTTCGGATGTAATAACGGATGTTTTCTGCCGCTGTCTTCCTCTGCTAACTCCACATGGAAATGGTAACAAGGTAACTGGTGCTAATTCTGTAAATTAATTTCGTATCCATTTTCTAATGGGACAAAACCGTACTCAAAGACATCATCCTGCAACATTTCGGGAGTGAAGGTGTAGATTCCGCACTTCCTAAACCCACTAGTGAAGTTTCCTGCTGTTGCTGACTTATCCCAAGCAAGTTTGAAAAGTTCCCCAAAAATCTTCTTTGGTGATTCCTCTTGCTGGATGCTGACGAACGTGATTTCTAGTGGCCTCATTGTAACAGTGTTTGAGGCTCTTAAAGTAGGAAACATGCAGAGACTGCAACTTGTGTGTGCTATGTGGTGGAAGGTACATGCAGATGCTTTATGGAGAACATCTGGAGCCTTACAATGGGAAGCATGTCCGTCCAAGATCAACAGAATTTTCCCTTGCGGCTTGTATCGATTGATACGATCTAAGAACAAAGAGAAAGTCTCGGTTGTCATGTAACATGAGTCAGATATATGGACAGCTGATCCATTAGGCATTCCAAATTAGGCAGAAGTAGGACACATGTCCACATCTCCCACAGCAACTATATCGGAATCACACCCAGTTACACCTATACTCAACGATAAGTCTGCATTATATTTCAAATTTCTAGCGGCGCCAAGTTTCCCACCTTTTCTAACCTATAAAGATTACACAAAAGAAAGTTTGAGCCTGTAACTAAATAATGAACGGACTACATTACGATAGAGTGTATGCAGAATACACTGGTAGGTTACATATCTCTCCTTGTGTATATTTCGTAAATGTCCTTGGAAATAAGAAATGCAAATCACAATACACAACCATGCATCGCTATCAAACATTCTGCACACTTTCCACTTAGCTCTAGCTCTACACGATACGGTGTGTCTTGTCAGTGGGTAGTTTTGTTAAATGTGTGTCGAGGTCCCCCGCAGGTCGAGATCACCCTAAACCACCTTATGTAAAAGTCATACAGACTAAACATGGCTACATGGCTATTTAGGCTATAGCTAGAAAATTGCAAATGTACATTTCACTCGAAAAATTTTCCCTGTAAAGGGTAGTTATGGTGGAGGAATTTTCCTCAAAATCTTCGTGTTGAACCTTCAAAAGATTTTAAACTTAAATAGTGCATGGATTTTCATGCGACTCTTCATTTTTAGTTACGCCGTTCACACACACACGCACGCACGCACACACACATACACACACACACACGCACGCATACAGTTTTCTAAAACTTATTTTTTCTAGATTCAGCAGGCCTCAAACATGTTTCCGGGGAAATCTCGACATCGATATTTTGGGTCGAATACATAACGTCCCCTATTTACTATACGTAAGCGAAGTTTGTGTTCCCTTCACAGTCCAAAAATGCACTTGTGAACCTTTGTTCTTTAGAATCCCTTCTCCCCTTTACTCACAGGGGTAAGTCTGTGTAAGACTATAATACTATGACAATGAAAGCGAAGACCCTACACGAAGAAATGCAGCTGTGTGTTCCATGTTTATAATAATTTGTTTCAGAGATACACAGCTCAATTTTGGAACATTATGACGTCATACCTCCTATTTCGTGGCTCGCGCGAAATACAGGCTACGGTCCGATTGCGTCATCTTTGAAACAGCTGATCGAAGGGAACCGACCGAAGCCGAACGTGAATATGACTTCTCCGTTTGGAGGAACAGCGTAAGGAAGTAATATCCATTGAATTGTCACTCATTATTGAAAATAAAAACACGTAACAAAAATACCTGCACAATATTATAATACGTTACATAAATAATAAATCACATTTCAATATAATAAAGATTAATTATCTATCTCAATAGCTGCTGTTATTATCATCAAAGTTTAAGCATGAGGCACGTGATTATTGCCAAACTTAATTCCACTAAATCTGAATATATACATGTAAATGGAAATATTCCATCCTCAATATTTTGATTTTTAATGGCCCATTGTGACTAACCGATATATTATTATAACTAGTCAATCATATTAAAATAATGGTAATATTGATATGTTGCCTACCCCGGAGAAGCTGGAAGACTTATTTTTCAATAGCACTTGTATAAAGTACTTACCAATGTATCCACTTACCTTACATAATATTTATTAATGATGGAATCTAAAAATATTAATTTATTATCAGCGGGGCATATATAGTTTTCTCAGTTTCAGTTTTGTTTATTGAAAGTTTGGCCTGGTGCCGTTACAAAGGACCCGGCTTACAGGCTAAAATTAACATTAACTTATAATTATAAATATTTACAAAGTTTACTGCTTTTGGGTTTAACAAAACCCATACGGTGACCATACCAAGAAGTTTTTGGGTGTGGATTTGTCCTTTAGATAGGCATCCCAGAAATTGAAGCAAGATGCCAATTAAACTCAGTCTATCAACATTTACCATGCTGGTTAGGTAAATTTGCACATAAATAACAATTAACAATAGGCTAAGCTGTGATACCTGTGTTAATTTGTAAAAGTGGAGAAAGAGTTGAGATATGATGTTATAAAGTTAGGTTAGGATTGCATATTGTTATTGATGGCAGGTGTGGATGCTACCTGTGATAACACAGGCTAAATTTTGATAACACAGGACTCTGTCATCCTGTTCATATAGGTACACATTAACCTGGGTGTCGTTGCCTACATAGTTCCATCATGTGTGAGTAAAGACGGGACAAAATTTCACCCAAGTATAATAGTTTTCCCTTTTTGATGAAGGTGGGAAAAATGTAAATGACCTAGCTACTGCCTGTTTTCTAAATTTATTGATTAACTTGGTAAATGTTTTGATAACATTCATTGCATTTAACTGTTGCCAGAATGGTTTAACAAAAACCAACCTATACCATCTTTAGTTCAACAGTTTTTGGGTGTAGATTTGTCCTTCCAAAGTATATATATATAAACTGTCCTAACTAGTTTTACATCGATACACACTACAACGTCGACCCATATTGTTCAATTCTACATCTAAAATAAAAGTAGAATTACATACCTTTCAGTACCGGTATCACCATGTTACAATATAGGTTATGGACTCTTGAATAACTTCACTGAAGAATTAACCATTTCTTAAATCACTTAAAATTACACACTATAAATGAAAATAATCATTTTAGTTTAATAGTTCAACTATAACAAGTAGAACTTACGAAAACCAGGCGAAAAACTGTTCAGTTGCTCAAAAGAAACCGTTAAAAATTGCAGCGAGAAATGTTATAATTCTCGTACTACAACAAGAAAACTACTGAAAAATTAATTTTGATTAATTTACAATATTTACGAATAAACACAATCACTGAAACAACATATACCGCCACTAATTCACTTTCAATTAAACAAAACTAACACGTGTTGCCCCATAACATTCCACACTGGTAGCCATGTTTGTTAGCATACCGGGTTCCCGGCTATCAGCTGATCATCCCGGGCCAGAGCCTGAGATTCACGTCAGCCTCGTCCTATTTGCATGCCTTGGTAGTTAAGCACAAACACCTGCATGTTGAACTTTGTTAGACAAAGTTTATATTTAGTTTTAATTCTATTTTCGGCAAGAAATAAACTTTTGAGATTTAAGACTGCCAGAGGCATTTAATACCAACACTTTATCTTTCCTTATTTTGTGATGGGCCTAAGGAAGGTTGCCGTGATGTGGATATTTTGCAAAGACATGGACCAATGTGTGTGCAAAATGGCTTCAATGGGGTCACCATAAGTTAGTAATTCTTGTAATTCTTTCCCAAGCTAATTTTTGCTACGATCCTATTATATCAATATCCTAAGTAAGTGATAATCACTTGATTACCAGACATCGTACTATATGTTCTTCGTTATTGTAACTAGTAGATAACGGAATTCGAATTGTGTCTTGGCAACCAGGCGCAGGAGCAATGGTGGTGAGTAAGACAGTGCCAGGATAGGAAAATAAACACACGTGCGTAATCTGGGAAACACTAGGAGAGGAGGTATAGAGAGAGAGAGGGGGGGGGGGGTTGTTGAAGTAGATATGCAGTTGGATAGATAGTTGGGTGCATAGGTTGATGTGTAGGGGTAGGTAGGTGGGTGAGTAGATAGATGAGTGGGCAGATATGTGGGTGGATTCGTGGGTAGGTAGGCGAGTATGTAAGTGGGTAGTTAGGAGGCTGTGTCGGTGTTTAGGTAGATAGGTCAGTGGGTAGCTGGATAGATAGATGAATAGGTGGGTGAGCAGTCAGGTGGGTGGGTAGATAAATGGGTAGATGCGCAGGTAGGTTGGGAGGTATGTGGGTAGATAAGTGGGTAGGTAGGTCGTTGGTTGGGTGGACCTGCAGGTTTGCAGATAGATCGTAGGTGGGCGAGTAGGTAGGTAGATGGGTAGATAGATGGATAGGTGGGTAATTGGGTAGATAGGTGAGTGGGTGTTTGGTTAGGTGGGTGGGTGGATAGGTGGATAAGTGAGTAAGTGCGTAGGTAGTTGAGCAGATAGGTAAGTGGGTAGATGGTTGGGCAAGTACGTAGGTTGGCGGATAAGTGGGTGTCTAGGTAGGTGAATCGATAGGTGGGCAGGTAGGTAAGTAGGTGGGTGAGTAGATGGGTTGGTAGGTAGACAGATAGGTGGGTGAGGATGTGGGTAGCTAGGTAAGTGAAATTCGGTGGGTGGGTAGTTAGGTAGCTAGATAGATAGGTATGTAGGATTTAATAGATATGTTAAGGTATGCAATTTATGTCCAATGATTTTTTCTGAAAATAACCACAGGTAGGTGGTTTGACTTTTCCAATAATTATGCTATTCTCAAAGAGGAAGTTGCTAATGGTTTTTATGTCACAGCCACGTTTTAGTAAAGGGATGTCAAAGCCATTATTTAATGAACGTGTCTCAAAATATATGACTATCGCGTAAGCAGTATGCTGCTATTCCTAATGCAACTAAACTAGGCGTACCGTCCGAATGCTGCAACCTCCAACTCTGCTCCACGAAGGCGTCATGAAGGGCGTGTACTCTTGGAGGGTGGGACGTGGTTAGCGCGAGTTCCTCCCGACCGGTGAATGCGGGCTTCGCAACTCCAAATTCCTGTTGTACCTGTACAAATATGTAATAAGTCCACTTCGACAAGTAATTATTTCCTTATATTTCACCCAAAAATTAGATATCGGTATTTCACTGGCAAAACACGTTTTGAGATCCATCTAATAAACAAAAGAATTTTCAGTAAAATTACTATATGAGTGGGTGTGTGTATGTGTGTGGGTGTGTTTGTGTGTGTGTTTGTGGTTGTCCCCTTGTATGTGTGAAAACATAACTCAAACACAAAAACTAGGTCTTTAAATTCTTCATTTTCCAAAAATGCGATAAGAAAACTTTTAAGACAATCCCTTACATCTTGATCTCCTTTATGTGCAAACTTCTTCGATTTTTTTTATTTCGTCATAAACGGCTCTAACAGTAAAATATTATAATATTGCATAAGATATTTTCAAGATGAATGACATTTATATCTTGAATTTCTTGGAATAGTCTCTGAAGTTCCTTTCATAACTTTTAAACCGTAAAACCGTGAGAGGTAAACAAAATCTTAGTTTCCTATATGTTATATCTTTGTAAAGCACTCAATTTAAATAAAATATAAATTTAATTTTAAGAAAGGTGCTCCTCTCAAACCGAGAGATACTTTGAAAATGCTTATCAACCTTTGTCACAATTGCCATGTTATGTTAAAATCATATGGTCCATGTGACATTTGTTAACAAGTTGAAAGAAGCATTTTTGTATGTGATGATCATTGTAATTGGATGGAATGAAGCTATCAATAAAATTTAACTTATCACATTAAACTTAAAGCATGTGTATACTGCCCCCAATATTTTGGGTAAAAATTATACTGATGGTAGAGGTCTCTAGTTTGAGCAATTTGACAGAAGGAGCCAGTGGTCAGAAATGCCACATGGATGTCACGTATGAAACTGTAAAACTGTATTAAGCGACCGCAATAGGGTAGTATGGAATGAAAACAATTGACAAGCCAACCATGTGTCTAATTAGCAGCAAAGATTTGCCTGTATTAACCTGTGAGCTGACATTGTACAGGATTACCTCATAGGATCGTTACTGCCTCATGTTTCTACGAGACGTGCTTGTTGGACACCGTACCACTTGTACGAGAGTCCAATATGATGGGGCTCCTGGCCACTTCGATAATGATGTCCACACTCACCTCAACAATACGTTTCCTAATTACTCGATTGGAAGGGGAGGACCTATAGAATGGCCAGTGCATCACCGGATCTTAATCCGCTTACGGTGAAATTTGCTGATGGTGTATGAAACCCCAACAGAAGGTATAGATGAGTTGCTTGCTAAGGTCCTAGCTGCTGCTGCTGCTGCTGTTGCTATCATTGTGCAACAGGCAACAGGGAATTTGGAAAGAATGCCATAAAATAGCATGCGTCGTAATGCATGCATTAAGGTGTGCTCACCATTTTAAACACCTACGGGCTCTAGGGAGATTATGGATGTTACAATTAAAGAAGCTTATAAAGTTGATCTTCAAGATCGCTTGGCCTACAAAAATCATTTCCAACCACTAGTACTTTATGTCAAAATGCTCAGTTTAGAACTATCTGCCATGTGTATAGTTTGACCTAAAGGTTGGGGTTAGCTGTGTGTACGTAAGTCAGCCGTACCTGACTCACCTGGTATATGTAGGGGAGGGTTGCATAATTTGTACCACCGCCTAAATTGTACCACCTTCTTAAAAACTAGTTGCTTGATAAATGTCCACGTCAATAATTATGAACAATGTCTATACACACGCCATTTGTTGCGAGAAGAAGCCTGTGAGTTGAGTTGTGCAGATGCGAGATGAACTTGTTCCAATCTAGTTTTTCTGTTAACTGCCTAAAAGAAATACTTCCAAAAGGTAAGCGAAATTCCAGTGCTATGTATTATTCAAAACTACATTAATATACTGTAGTTATCACTGCTTTACAGACTTGTGTCAAAAAACATTAAAGTGCAAGAATTTAACAAAGAGAACTTGTTGTATTTGCCTATACTGTGCCGGCTTCACTTTCCTATATAACATACCGGTATAGTATTGGGAACTTTCATTATAAATGTTTATATTCTAATGACGTATGAAAAACAAAATTAAATTGATCAATTAGAAGTTATTGATTTTTATTTCAGTATAAATATAATAAAACCAATCTTATTTAATACAATACAACATTCATTTCTAATAGACCGTGGCCCAGTTGATGAATAGGCATCTCCCGTTGCGCCCAAGACTCCGTTGAGCATCTTCAGAGAGAGGGACTCCTGGCTGGTTAACAACTGGTTAACTTTAACTGTTAACCAGCCAGGAATCACTCTCTCTGAAGATGCTCAAACGTCAGATGCTTATTCTCGGCTGAACCACGGCCTCAAAGCCCGGAAACTACGTTCTATTGGATCAACGCCGGCCTTGAAAGCCTAAGCATGTGCATTCGTTTCTAGATTTTTAAACTAGTCTTTCATTACAGATAGTAAAAATACTCTATAAATTATAATAAATGCATAACTTATATACGTAAAAATTCTAGATTTCATATTCTGGTATATTTAGTTGTCTTCCCTTGTAAAAAATTATAATATGTATTTAACTAAGTTGTTCTGTCGCTGCATATATGAATGGCGATCATGAAATAAATTGATATGCTCAAATGTACAATGTGCCAAAGCCTACAGTACTAAGGCGCGCCAAAAAAATAGTTGCTAATGGGGATGTGAAATCTTTGGAAGAACCACATTTGCAGGAGAATGGAAATCTGTGAAAAGTATTTCTGCACTAACTGCAAAACAAAATAAATTCCTTATGCAAAAATATGTGTGTGGTACAATTTAGGAACCAGCGGTACAATTTGTGAAACCAGTTGCCTAATTTGTACCCATTGCAGACATTTAGAATACTGAACCTCATGACTTTATGTTAACATTAAATAAACATTCCTTTTTAGACAAGTCATACCTGAGATTAAATGCTGTTATGAAATGATTAAAAAATTGTCACTTACAACTAGAATAAGTGGAATGTGTGTAAATGGGTATAAATTAGGCAACTGTCCGTATGTTTCCTTTTTTTCTTTCTTTTTTTCACCACTGTTTAAAAAGTATTCTTACTCATTGGTTTGAGTTTTGAAACACTTATATTTTGAGTTTTTGAGCTTGGTATTTAAGTTCAGTTTCTCTCAAGGGTGCAACACGAATATTTTCAAGGCAATTGCCCCACCTAGCTGCTCTTTACATGGATAAGATACCGGGCAATGAGGGCAACCTCTGCATAGAGGAGAAGCCCTAAAGATTATTATAATTTGTACAAATATGTACCTCAACTAACATGAAGAAAATAGAGAAATAAGAGTTTGTAAAAATTTTTAGTACAATAATAGAGAAAGCCATGAAAACGTTTGATTTAGAAATGTACTTTGCAAATTTCGATTACCAATATTAAGGTGTCGGAGAGTCACACTTTAACTAAGGCATTTTAATATCTGTACTGACTTATTATCAGAGATTGAGCCTGCAAAAAGAATCAACAAAGATATGCTGCTAGTATGATGGTCAATGATTTAAAACACGGAGCCAATGGATAAGCTTATTTAATTATGTGGGTAACAGAGGCACGCCAAACTAAGCCCTGTGCAACTAAGGCTAGTTGGGCTGCTGTAGCGGTAGAAAAAGTAATCGTATTGAAGATGGCAGGCAGGGTGAACCATGTGCATCATGTTGAAGGATATCAAATGGGAAAATGGTGGGCATGTTGGCACAAAGAAGACCTTATATACACCTGTATTTATTGACGACAACCACGAGGTGGAGAATTAAAAAATAACAGTATAAGTACATAACAGAAGTCAGCTATACATTCAAGTAATGAAACAAAACACTAAATGCATGACGGTCAACTTGTCAGTACTAATGTTAGAACATTAAGATTTCCACGTACAATATATTTTAATTAGTAGGAAAAACGAGTTACTGTCAGACACATGTATTTAAGTATATCATTTAATTAATGTGAAAAACATTTAATGCTTACTGTGTAATATATTATTTTATTCATTTGGAACAGATGACTTATTTATTTTATTTAAAGCTTAGTTCATTAGTTGAAGCTGAACATTTTTCTTTCTTACGCATTATTCGTAAACAAAATAGTTGGTAGCACTGTATGCATATTTTAGCATCACTTTTGCATTTACATGCATTTCTGTTTTTGTTTTCCCTCGTACGTATAGTAAGTAGACGAAGTATTGTATTCAACCCATAATTTGATGTCAAGATTTCTCCGGAAATATATATTTAGAGGCCCCTAACCAAAAGACGGTATTTTTAGAAACATATCCGTATGTGTTTGTCTGTGTGTGTGTGTGTGTGTGTGTGTGTGTGTGTGTGTGTGTGTGTGTGTGTGTGTGTGTGTGTGTGTGAGTGTGTGTGAATAGCACAGCTCAAAAACTGAAAGTAAGTTAGGAACCAAAGTTGATACTTAAGTTTAATAATTTCAAGGATGCAACACGAAGATTTTGAAGAACAATCCTTCACATGAAACATGTTTCCAAAATATTGATTTTCTCGAAAACGGCTCTAACAATTTTGATTAAATTTCCATATGTTTAAAAGACATTTGTGGCAAATGAAATGCATATTTTAAATTAAATATAGCTATGAAGTCCTGTTTATCCTCGATGACTTTTGCTTAACTGATAAATTGAGAGATAGACCAAATCTTACTGAACAAAAAATAAAGGTCTCGTAAACCACATTTATGTCCAAATGGATTGTTTTGTGGGGTGTCTTTTACAAGACTTATTCCGATTCAGAATGAGAGAGGGGGGGGGGCACGGAGAAAGCGAGAGATATTTGTCAGATTTCCTGCAGCCAAGGAACGTACATGCTTCCTGGGAAGCACTTGCTGTAGAAAGTACAGTATCCCCTGTGTATCTGGCTCTAATATGCAGTGAAGTGAAGATTACTTCTCCAGATGTGCATAGTGTAGGCAGTGTTACATTCTTCTCTGTGTTGAATTTAGGGCTACGTGTGCACAGTGTATTAAAGCAATTTAAATATACTACTGCAAATATTTTGTTTTTAGAAGTTAGAATTAAGCTACAGACAAAGAGAGGCATACCGAAAACCACAGTAAGTCAAAACTAAAACTAAGTCATGACGTATTTAAGGCTTCTTTCGATTGTTTCAGAAGGAGATAGAAAGAGTACTTCATGAAGGGAACGGGAGTGCATCGTCGTGAACCCCGTCACGTCCGTCACTAATCCGTCACTAACGAGCCGGTCGTCGAGGGATCATTTGCCGCAAGAAGGTGAAGGGTGGGATGGGGGGATTACTTCTATGTAAACCTGGGCGAACGATCATCCTCCACCTACCAATCTAAACCAATCCAAATCTAATCTAGATTCTTCCCACTCATCACACACGGTTCGCAATTCTGCTCTTAATTCTCCACACTAACCCTCGTAAATCCCCTATAGCATGTCTTCAAACGGGGGAAAGAATTGTTCTTATTTCTGGGCCCTAATACCTATCATCATGCTTGGAAGCTTGAGGAAGATAAAAAAGAAGACTTGTTTTTGTCTCCTGAGTTGTTTCAAAAGAAACGGACGAGGTGACGAAAATTGTAGTTACTAATTCCATTTAAGATAACCCAAGCTCAAAGCTCAGTTTCCCTTCGGATTATCTAATACTGCACTTGGACACGATACCTTTGAAAGGTTTAGGTCCCTCTATCACTAAAATATTTGGACAAACACAGAAAGTAAATGTAAAATATTAGTATGCAACACGTATGGATAAAACTTAAAGCGAGTCAAAAGTTCTGCTAAAGCTAAGTGTGTATACCGGGACAAGTATAGTGAAAAAGCTTTGAAAACTATAGGATTGGTGAAAAACTTGTTATCTGAATTTTGGGACAACCTCCTTGTACTAACTGGAGGTGAAAACACAACCAGCATATAATTTAGCCGGTTATAAGTGTGATATAAAACTTGCTCTCTGTTAAAAAACCCATATGCCATTAGTTGAATAGTTAAAATTCTATAGGGTTATCGAGAAACCGCTTTGTAGCCCTCGTATAACCAAAATACCCCTAGAGACGGGAATTCTGGTGATAGCACTGGCTGCTGCGAGCGTATGGCTACAACGTTCTGCGAAATAAAAAATGTGATGGACTCACGCCTGTAATTCATGAAAGGTGATGTAAATAAACAGTTAACTTGGGCAGTAGGCTGCGGAGGAAGTAGTTGATAATCCGTTAGTACAGTGATGTCAAATGGAGCCCTTGATCGCAAGCGTGCGCTTCGGAGCTTAGCATGTCCATGCTGCCCGTAACAGCACCTACTTGCTGCTTGGGACAATTTTAATCAGGGCTATACAACGTTGACACCATGGAAAAAGCGAAGTGAAGGTATGGTGAATTCATACCAGAATGGGACACATTATTTTTTAGCAAGGGCAGAGGTGAGGATGTCCTGTGTTTAATATGGAAAAAAACATGTAATTATAAAAACTTGTAACGTCGAAAGTTATGAAATATACATTGATGATAAATATAAACGGGAGATGATAACTTTATGGCGAGCTAAAGTGTGCTGCAAGAATACAAAATTAATTAGTGGTTTATTTTTATTATTTACTCCAAAAAAGTACCATTATCTGCTATATACACATTAATTATGCACCTTCTTTGTAGAATAACTTGCCTGACTAGACATCTATGGCCTTAGAAATCAATTATGAAGTTTCTCTAAAAATTGCAAACACGTGTCATCCTTTCTCGGATGGACCATTCTGAACGAATGTACTATAAATGTTGTATTGCAGATATCTCGCAATGGCATATGCAAATACGAAGAGATACATTTATTAAAGAACACGGTAACCAACAAAATAAAACGTTTAACATTAAACACCGAACAACAAGTATCAGAACTCTGCAGGGAATTTAGTTATTTCTCAATATGTCCTGAGGAAGTGCAGTATAAGAGCACACGTATCTGAAGATAACCTTACGCCTACGTTTAGACTTGCTTTTGCAATTAATGTTTCCCAAAATATTAAGAAGTTGGTGGAAAAGCACAAAATTGGTGTACTAAATGAGTAATTAATTCCAAAGTGTGACCCCAAGTAAACGTTTTGATGTGGAGCTATTTTTATTTTATGCCACAGGAATAGTCTGTTTCCTTTTGAAATGTAGCGTTAAACGTTAAATAAATATTGCCTGTCTTTTGTGGTTTTAATGTTTTGTTTAAGAATATTAAATGTTTTTTAATAATTACGTTATTATTCTAATTCATATTAAAACCTTATGATTACAAAATCTATATAAATAAATACTTTTAAAAGAAACAAGAAGAAGCATAATAAGAGAGAGTGGCTTCATTTTCCCTTCGTTCTTCGCACATGTTTTGCTTAACGCCTTCACTACCTGTGTGTGTACTACAGTCTTTCTCGGGGCGCCTCATGCCCATAAGTGCTGCCAAGGTGAAGAAATTGTGCTTGGGTAGACATACGTAGCTGTTGTATTAGAACAAATTTAATTATATATTTATGGACGACTGTGCCTGCTAAGAGTAAATTATATGATTTGCTTGTTGCCAATGTTTAATGAATGAGTTACACCACATGTCAGAAGGCTATATTTTGTAAGAACAGGAAGGTAGTCTCCACAAATCAACTAACTCCAGTGATAAAACAGCAGAACTGCAATCCACAGGGAACCATTACAAGCCTGTATGCCGCCCGCGCGACAGTAATTTATCTAATATCTATTGGTCAGGGAGTGGTAGAGTTTTGAATAGAAGCAAGCTGGTTGGAGAGGGACCAAGCAGAAGTGCATGCGTCCACAGATTTCTTTCATTCGTGGACAGCCGCAGTGAAAGGAACACAAACTTCAGATCCTAGAATTAAACTGCTTCTGCAAAAGTGCGTCGCAAATGGGGCAATAAAATACTCAATCCATTCTGTGGGTTACAAACTGCTTAGGGTAGCTAGAAAACAAGCCAGGAAAGCCTTTATAAAAACACTGTATAGAGGAGATATCTTACAAGAATAATGGCCATTTCAGTACCTACATGCGAGTGGATAAAAGATTATGGAGTCCACATACGAGTTATCAGTTTTTATTTCACACTTAATGTCATTTTATGTTTATTTACGTCAGATCGTCGCAGTGTGGGATTAGCCTGTCTTCATCAAATTCTGGAGGAGCTAGTTTAAATTTCGTTTGGTATATGCTGCCTGGATAAAGCTTTTATTTATTCTAAGATAACAAAGGAAACTAACTCTGGGTGCAACGAAGTGATGAAATCTGATGTGTTGCACTTACATGACTTTCAAAGCTCTTGTACTAACCATTCTTACAAACTCTTATTCCTATATCTTCTTCGTGTTAGTCGAGATAAACATTTGTAGAAATTATCTTATTGTTTATTTCCTTGTAGATGCAAGGGAAATATTAGAATACTGTAGGCTCTCTGCGATAGTCAGATCCTTTAAAGCTATGAGATTCCGTTCTCTTTGCACACTTAACATATACAAAAATGAACAACGATGTTCCATTTCATGAAGGTTTTAAGTTTTCCGAAACTCACACACATAACAAGGAATATCTGCGAAATGGATCACTCTAAAAAAAACTATTCAGACATAAATTGTGTATTTTAGCAATATCTACATTTTTTTTATAGTATGATTTGGTCTATTTCTAACGGTTTACCAGTCTGGCAAAAGTCGTCCATAGTAAATACGGCTACAGGGGCTTTAGCCAGAATATTCAAAATAAACCTTTCATTTCTCATAAAAATATCTCAAACATATTACTTTTTAATAATATCGTTATTTTCAAGAAAATAAACATTTTCGAACAATTTTCCATGTAAGGGGTACTTTAGGGTTGGACCATTTTCTTTAAAAATCATCGTGTCGCATCCTTGAAAGACATTAAACTTAAATACCAAATTTGGTTTTTAACCGACTTTCCGTTTTTGAGTTATGCTCTCCACAGACAGACACACACACACATACACATACACACTCACGGACCTTTTTCTAATTTTTTTTTTTTTTTTTTTTTTTTTATTCTGGGGTCTCAAAGGATATATTTCCAGTGAAATCTCGACATAGAATTTTAGGGTGGAATACAGTACTTCCCCTACTTACCAGTAGAGAAAGTAAAATATTTTCTAAAGTATTGAAGTTACAGGCATTTGCAGAAACTGAAGAAGTGTGTGTGTGTGTGTGTGTGTGTGTGT
This sequence comes from Tenodera sinensis, assembly GCA_030765045.1. Classification (NCBI taxonomy): domain Eukaryota; kingdom Metazoa; phylum Arthropoda; class Insecta; order Mantodea; family Mantidae; genus Tenodera; species Tenodera sinensis. The sequence continues at coordinate 89,236,962 of CM060961.1, read as the reverse complement.
ATCAGATTTCATTCGAATATCTAATCACATTTTTGATATGTCAGTTAATTTATATACATTTTATATGGAATAATAAAAAATAATTCCTCCAATAGTTGTTAAGCTACAAATCAGATTTTTTAAAATTATATATTTTATTGCATTTCTAACAAATTAAAAGACGGAAATTGTCGTATAATGTATAGTTTTTCTTAACACTTTTAATGCCGCAAACTGCAAAAATGTCATAAAAAGAGCGCATTATTACATTAATTATTTAAAAAAATATTAGAACCAATATCAAAATTGCAATTGGACATTTTAGTACTCATATTCTTAAATAAATTGGCAATAATTTTTAGATCTCTAGCTGGATTTTTGTGGGAGAAGATACATTTTGAATATAATAAAAAAAAAGAAAACTGTTTTCGAAGAAATAAGTTTACAGTTTAGTCACACATTTCCCTATTAGCTGGATTTTCTTAGGGACAATACAGATTTTGAATATGAGAAAATAACAAAAAAAAAAAAAAAAAAAAAAAAAAAAAAAATGCTTTTGAAAAAAATAAGTTTACAGTTTCGTCACACACTTCCTCACTAACCTTTATGCATGTATATATTTAGCCCATCTATTTTGTTCGTCGGTTTGCATAGTATCCTTTGTTTTCTGCATTCCAAAACAGAGTAATCCAATATAGATTTTAAAATATACCTAACATACAGCGTTTACAAGCATTTGGTAGAAATAATACCGTCACCGCGCCCGCCGCATCTAATTGCCGACAACAGCAGTGTCACCCATCGCATTATTGTCGGCACTACCGCAAAGGAGCCGAAGGAAAGAGATAGAGAATGACCGCAATGTTGGGGCGCTTGCCGAAAGAGAGAAAAGGATACAGGCTACTGGAATCTTCTACTTTGTATCTCACCGCAATAAGTGAACGTTCCTGAAGCTTCCAGAATAGTGCCTGGGAGATATAAATAGCGGTAAAGTGTGAGAAGAGGCAGTCAGACGTATGTGAAGGTTGAGGAGTCGTGCCGACGGAGAAGAGTTAGTTCTTTGTCTTACGAATTCGGAGCCGTGCTGTTGGAGAATCGGAAAAGACTTTCTTGCTGTTGCAACGAGTGTACAAGTTACTGTTTACGGAAATAAAAGTGTTTCTTTATCTCGACTACATCTGTCTTCTTTACTTCACACCCACAACCAAAGTCACACTGGTGTCAGAAGTGGGATTCGTCGAATTGCTTCTAGTTTCGTTACATCGTCGTTAGAAGTTGCAACGTTAGAACCAAGATGGAGGGAGATTCGGAAACCAGGATGATGGCAATGATGAAAGAATTATTCGCCGAAATGAAGACGGCAAACGACAACCTCGTTGCCGAAATGAAGAGGAGAAACAACCTCGCTGCCGAGCTGAAAGAGATGAAGAGGGAGCTATCGGCGAAAATTGATGGCGAACTGATTGGCGTGACGGAAGACGTGGAAGAACTCGGCGAAAAGGTGGTAGACCTCTGCCAGCACGTGGACGTCGTGGAGGACGACGGGGAACGTCTTGGCGCCCTGGTAGTAAGAGTTGACGAGAGCGTCAAAGTACTGGATGCCAGGGGCAGACGGAATAGCGCGGAGCCAAGGAGGGAGCACCTAGTGGCCGAGGCGACAGTTGCGCCCGTTTCAGATGATGTGAGGGAAGACGTGAAACAACTCGGCGAACTGATTGGCGTGACGGAAGACGTGGAACAACTCGGCGAACTGATTGGCGTGACGGAAGACGTGAAACAACTCGGCGAACTGATTGGCGTGACGGAAGACGTGGAACAACTCGGCGAACTGATTGGCATGACGGAAGACGTGGAACAACTCGGCGAACTGATTGGCGTGACGGAAGACGTGAAACAACTCGGCGAACTGATTGGCGTGACGGAAGACGTGGAACAACTCGGCGAACTGATTGGCATGACGGAAGACGTGGAACAACTCGGCGAACTGATTGGCGTGACGGAAGACGTGGAAGAACACGGCGAAAAGGTGGAAGACCTCTGCCAGCATGTGGACGTCGTGGAGGACGACGGGGAACGTCTTGGCGCCCTGGTAGTAAGAGTTGACGAGAGCGTCAAAGTACTGGATGCCAGGGGCAGACGGAATAGCGCGGACCCGGGGTGGAAGCACCTAGTGGCCGAGGCGACAGTTGCGTCCGTTTCAGATGATGTGAGGGAAGACGTGAAACAGCTCGGCGAACTGATTGGCGTGACGGAAGACGTGGAACAACTCGGCGAACTGATTGGCGTGACGGAAGACGTGAAACAACTCGGCGAACTGATTGGCGTGACGGAAGACGTGGAACAACTCGGCGAACTGATTGGCATGACGGAAGACGTGGAACAACTCGGCGAACTGATTGGCGTGACGGAAGACGTGAAACAACTCGGCGAACTGATTGGCGTGACGGAAGACGTGGAACAACTCGGCGAACTGATTGGCATGACGGAAGACGTGGAACAACTCGGCGAACTGATTGGCGTGACGGAAGACGTGGAAGAACTCGGCGAAAAGGTGGAAGACCTCTGCCAGCATGTGGACGTCGTGGAGGACGACGGGGAACGTCTTGGCGCCCTGGTAGTAAGAGTTGACGAGAGCGTCAAAGTACTGGATGCCAGGGGCAGACGGAATAGCGCGGACCCGGGGAGGAAGCATCTAGTGGCCGAGGCGACAGTTGCGCCCGTTTCAGATAACGAAAGTGTACGTCTCGGGGAAGACAAAGGGGCAGTTCAGGGACGTCGTCGAGGATCCTCTGGAGGAGTGTGTCGGGTACGTAACCAACCAGGATACGACGTGGAGGACGATCAGCAGGGAAGCGCACAAGCAAACGAGCATCACGCGAGAACCGACTTGGCGTGTGACATGGGGGGACCGTCGGAGCCATCCAATCACCTGACGCATAGTGCCGTGAACGGAAGAATGGTGGACATCATCGTGGACGGCAGGATACAGGAGAGGCCGTGCCGAGCACGAGTGAACACGAGTGCAGCGGTGGACGCGACTCGCGCGGATGTGGTGGGGTTTGTTGCCGGACCCATCGGAAGCAAGGTGGCTGCGAAGGTGCGCCAGAGAGGTCGGCGGACACGGTACCCTATGAGCCGTTTCCAAGTGCGCAGGATGGCCCGTCAGCACACCAGGAAGAAAGGCAACTGGACGAGGGACCGTCAAAACCGGCGGTACTGTTGCAGAATTTCGAAGCAGGATGGCATACGTCGTCCTACCCAGACCAAGGGACACTATCCAACAGCGATACCTAGGATCGTGCCTCCTGGAGAAGAGGTTCGATGGGATAGTCCGCCGGGGCGCAAGGGAGATGCCGCAGTGATAGTGCTGGTCGGGACGACCAACTCTGAGGAGGGAGCAGTGTCACCGCGCCCGCCGCATCTAATTGCCGACAACAGCAGTGTCACCCATCGTATTATTGACGGCACTACCGCAAAGGAGCCGAAGGAAAGAGATAGAGAATGACCGCAATGTTGGGGCGCTTGCCGAAAGAGAGAAAAGGATAGAGGCTACTGGAATCTTCTACTTTGTATCTCACCGCAATAAGTGAACGTTCCTGAAGCTTCCAGAATAGTGCCTGGGAGATATAAATAGCGGTAAAGTGTGAGAAGAGGCAGTCAGACGTATGTGAAGGTTGAGGAGTCGTGCCGACGGAGAAGAGTTAGTTCTTTGTGTTACGAATTCGGAGCCGTGCTGTTGGAGAATCGGAAAAGACTTTCTTGCTGTTGCAACGACTGTACAAGTTATGTTTACGGAAATAAAAGTGTTTCTTTATCTCGACTACATCTGTCTTCTTACTTTTCAACACAACCAAAAGTCACAATACCAAAGTATCTGTTCCCACAGCTTAAGCTTTATTTTTGTTTCAAATAAAAAATTAATAGTACACTACTTTACGTATATACAAATAACTACCCTCAATCTGGTAAACACATTAAATTATTTTAAAAATAATATCAAATTCCCACGATCAGCCTTTAAACAACAGAAATCTACCAAGCTGAATAGAAGGATGGGAATTACTTCAGAAATCAACAAATGACAAAACAAAAAACACTACGCTCTAGGGGATTTTTTGAAGAACTTGTTCAGCTAGCCTATGATGAATGTATTGTCAGCAGAACACTTAGCGCCTTGTTTAAGAACAAGTTGTTCCAAGCCTCCATGATCTGGAAGGTGTAGGCACGGCCATTTTAAACCGTTTTAAAAATGGTTTCCAAAATATGTGTTCACTCCTTCCTAAGGAATTAAACCCGCGCAGATATATTCTTTAAGATGTGGTGGAGTTTTGTAAACAATGCAAAAATCATTTTTTTTTTTTTTTTTTTACCAAACAGGCTAAAATATGACTTCAATTTTCCCTTAACCCACTAGTTCTCTGGCTCATTTGACCATCCATTCATCCATTTTATTCCTTGTCTTATACGAGACATGGTATGCTCTCCAATAGTTTAGTAAATACGTGTATAGGATGTAACATTAGGAACGATGGGTTACAACTTTGGAATAAAATGCTTTATTTTAAAAAAAATGTAACATATTTCAGTATCAATACAAAAGGATACAGTCGTATTCTTTTCAGCCAGGGCTTGAAGTAGGGGGAAAGGGTTAGATCTTCCCACTACGTGAGGTAAGGCACGTGGTGGTCGTGTGCCAGGCGCGAGCATTTGAAACATCGGCTTTGCAATCTCATCTTTATTATGCGACATGACCACGAACTTTTTTACGTTATCTATTTGACTGAAAATTGCTTCGGCGTGATTGTAAATAAGAAACCTGAATCTATAGACCAGAGAAATATCAGGGAGGTTTAGTAATCTGCAAACTTGAAGAAGAAATACAGCAGTAAAATATACAGTATTTTTTACTGTACTATTTACACCATGAAATTAATGTAACATTAATCGTCATGCTCTGAAAATGTATCGTTGCCGTCTTGTAGATCGATTATCATGGGCTTGCTGTTTTCCATTATAGCTTCCAAGGAGCGATATTTGCTTTCTAGGTCAACATAACACAGTAAAAGTAAGCTAAAATAGAGCAAAATATCAAAAAATTGTAATGCACGAAATATTCAAGTGGTTAAAAATATGGGAAAATATGCGGAAATAGACCAAAATTACCAGTTTTATGTGACAATTTTTGTCTTCTTTTTTTGTCATAGAAGAAAAAACAAGGTAAAATACCCGAAAATAGGTTCAAAAACTGATCAAAATATTAAGATTGTAAAAACTACCCACTTTATAAAAAAATATATTCAAACCCGTTTAAATTAAGAAAATTGTGAAATTTCCCATTTTATAACAAGATTGGTGAAACTACAAAATTTCAGAAATCTGCGAAATTGAGTAAAATACATTTAATCTGTTTTATTGCAAGGAATGATTTCCCATACCCTATAAATTTACCCGGAAAATTTAAAAGTTTGAATCATTTTAAATAGATTTGGGCTCTAATACTTTATTAGATCCGAGCATATCTGCAATTCAATTATATTTTGTTGGACATAATTTAAATGGCGATATGATTACAAATATATCATCTCCCTTGCGTTTTTATTTTCTCCACTGATAAGTAGAAGGAAGTATTGTATTCACCCAAAAATTCGATGTTGAAATTTCACCGTGTGTGTGTATGTGTGTGTGTGTGTGTGTGTGTGTGTGTGTGTGTGTGTGTGTGTGTGTGTGTGTGTGTGTGTGTGTGTGTGTGTCAGTCTGTGGACAGTATACCTCAAAAGCGAAAAGTCGGTTAAAAACTGAAGTTGATATTTAAGTTTAATGTCTTTCAAGTATGTGACAAGCCAATTTTGAAGAAAATAGCTCCACTCTAAACTATCCTTTACATGGAAAATTTTTCGAAAATTATGATTTTATTGAAAATAACTCTTAAAGATTTTGATTAAGATGTCATATGTTTTAGATATTCGTATGACAAATGAAATGCACACCTATTTTATATTTCTGGATATAGCCTATGTAGTCCTGTTTACTCTGGATGAGTTTTCAATAACTCGTAAACCGTAAGAATAAATAAATGTTTATGTAGAGTGAAGCATTTTGGAGATATTCCTTGTTATTCGTGTCAGATTCGGAAAACATCGTTATTCATTTTTTTTATATGTTAAGTGTGCAAAGAGAACGGAATCTCAAAGCTTTAAAAGATTTGACTATCGCACAAAGCCTACTGTATTCTAATGTTCCCCTTTCACCTACAAGGAAATAAGGAATAAAATAGTTTGTACAAATGCTTATCTCAACTAACACGAAGAAGATATAGGTATAAGAGTTTTAAATAATGGTTAGTAAAAGAGTAGAGAAATTCATGTGAGTGCAACACATCAGATTTTTTAAATTTTAATATGATTTGAGCTAAATGGAGATTGTGAACTGATATATGTTTCAAGTGTGTGTCTGTGTGAACACCTAACTATTGAGGTTTGAAAGCATAGAACACGAAGCACCCCCCCCCCCGCAGAAAAAAAAGAAGAAGAAGTAGGATTAAGTATCCCCACCACGAACGATCATCTACGTTGAATGTGTTAGCAAATTTTGTTGTCTTAAAAGTGATTCTAAGGATGTTTGCTTAGGATACCCTATACTTACTTTACACATAAAGTGTAATATGAGAAACAAATGCACTACAATATTATATTGTTGTAATTTTTAAGTGGTCAGTGAATAGAACAGATTGAAGAGTGAGGCTTCTTGAAATTTATAACTGTTATGGTTTATTGTGTGTATTGTATGGGGAATGGCTAGAGCCAATAGCAGGGAAATACGTACTTGAATTGGTATAGTACTTATACATAAATAAATTCTAGATTCTTCCCAGCAGGATTAGCTGCTGGCTTCCAGTAGCTTAGGTATTTGTATTATATTTTTAGAACTAGGATTGTTGGAATAAATATTACGATGTTGAATAAATATGACAATTATTCAACATTATTTTCAAATTAAGGGGAGTTCATAGGCTATTTCCAGAAAATTCAAGATATGTATTGTATTCAGGGAACAATAAACCGCCACTGCACATTTATAACCGCACCTACAAGTTTTGAAAAAGGAATAAACATAGGTTTCACTCGAAAATAAGTCACACACTGATTCAGAGGAGGAAAATATTCGGAAGTTTATCTGTTAATACATAAAAGAAGTTCTCTTATTTGTTCTAACATATGAATATTGACACATAACGTGCCGGTGCCTTATTTTGTCTCAATAACTCTCTCACTATCGATACCGGTATTCACTTCATGGTTCTGACGCTCACTCACATTATTTTCTTCATTATCTTCCCAGAGAACATCATTCTCGGTGCTATCCAGCGCATTGGATATGCAGCATTTCTTAAACCCCTTGGTGATGGACTCTGAAAATATGGAGGATCACTTGCACAGATGTTTGAGTGATGACTTCTTAATCTTACCAGGAGCTAATCTGAATACGTTTGTCCTTGAACGTATTTTTTATGACCGAGTACCTGAAGTTTTACCAATGACACCTGTAGTGGGCAGAGGTGGGGGACGCAACGGCTGGGCGGTAGGCCTTGGCCCTTCGTGGGCTGTCGCGCGGGGTTTAAATTTTACCTGAAGTTTTGAAATCTTTTCTCCAGATACTACGAAACGATCTGACTTCTCTGAGCAAGTTTATCTTTTATTTCAGCAGTGAGATGTCCCTTAAAAACATCCAAAACTAGCAAGGCCCTTTTAGTAAACAATATGCCTGGTCTACGATTGTAAACAGTAATTAGCCATTCAACCCCCAGTTGCGTTGTCATCCAGCATAACATTCCCGTTATTCTACTTATTTTTTATTACCAATTCCTTTTAATGTAATACTCTTTGCCCCTTTGATGTATATTGTCGTATTGCTCGGAATGTCAAGAATACTGGCGTTTCGCCAGCATTGCCAATCTGGCACTTTCGCAACTGGACGACCTACTGCTTGAAGTTAACCAGTTTCTCCTTGAAATCTGCTGGCATTCTCCGTGGTAGTGTACGAAGTACTTCGTCGGAGAGCACCGACATCTACCAATACTGCACGGCATTCTTATTACAGCAGGTTTAAGACTTCTGCGATTTCTAAGGCCTTCAGTTTGGTTATTTGTCGTGAGCTAGATCTCAGCTTGCACATACCCTTGTCTTGCTCCTAAGAAGAAACCTCAGCTTCAAGCTCCAAATAATTGCCATATTTGGTTGCCTTCTTCCATTTTTGTTCTAAAGCAACCCGACGTAGCACATTAGATTTGTCCTGTCCATACTTGCTTCCGGCCTCTTTGGACTGTGTCCAAACTCTTAAGTTTGAAGCTTGCATCATAACATCAACGGTCGTTGATATCGGCATAAATCAGGCTTTCTTACCACCATCCAACTAAAACAGATATGTAGCGAAACAATATTGGTATAGGTACGTACGTAATGTAATGCCAATAAAATGCCGGTTGCTGCTGGATAATTGTTAGTTCGCAATTTGGACACCGTTATGGCTCTTATCTCGCGGGTTGCAGAGGATTGGTGAAATAATGAACTTTGAATCAATTTCTCCTGCAAGCTTTTATTTCCACGCCACATATATTGTTTTTATGTACAGATTAGTTTTCACTCTTGCAACCATATACCCCGACGAAGACTGTTCACTCGCAAGTCGGAGAGACACACGTGCAACTTCTGTTGACGCGAGTCTAATGAATGTTGTAGAATGCACGCTTTTTGCGTGCCTTCCAATTTTGTTACCGACAATGATCCATAGTTTCCCTCTCCTATCTGTAGCTTTCCATTTCTTGTTGGTGGATCTTTTATTTGCATTCTTTAACAACAGTATGCTTATTATTATTATTATTATTATTATTATTATTATTATTATTATTATTATTATTATTATTATTATTATTATTATTATTATTATTATTATTATTATTATTATTATTATTATTATTATTATTATTATTATTATTATTATTATTATTATTATTATTATTATTATTATTATTATTATTATTATTATTATTATTATTATTATTATTATTATTATTATTATTATTATTATTATTATTATTATTATTATTATTATTATTATTATTATTATTATTATTATTATTATTATTATTATTATTATTATTATTATTATTATTATTATTATTATTATTATTATTATTATTATTATTATTATTATTATTATTATTATTATTATTATTATTATTATTATTATTATTATTATTATTATTATTATTATTATTATTATTATTATTATTATTATTATTATTATTATTATTATTATTATTATTATTATTATTATTATTATTAATATTATTATTATTATTATTATTATTATTATTATTATTATTATTATTATTATTATTATTATTATTATTATTATTATTATTATTATTATTATTATTATTATTACTACTACTACTACTACCACTACTACTACTATCTACTACTAGGTCGATTTCTCCCGTCACACAGTAAAATTTGCACCAATGGCAATAAAATGACTTGCTGCCAGTTTCGGTTACAGACTTTATCTGTGTTGTTGCAAATCAACATTTTTTCGCAGCAAGAGCATGTAGCAGACTTTTCGAAGCTGAAATTTGGGCAAAAAGTGCGGCTTATTTAACGGAAAATGCTCAATTTTTTGTCATGTAAATAAATAGATATTTTACTCAAAAACGTTTGAGACATTTTTAAGTAAATCGAAAGAATATTCCATTTAAAGAGTAATTTAGGGTGGAGGATTTTCTTCAAAATCTTTGTGTTGTATCTTAAGAAGATCGCGGATTTAAACGCCAAGCTTTACATCTATCCGACATTTCGTTTTTGAGCTATGCTGTTCACAGAAACACACACTCAAACCTTTTTCTAAGTGCTTCTTTTTGGATACATGAATACGAAACACGTATTTTCGATGAAATATCATCGTGAAATTTTGAGATTGAGCAAACACTTTCTCTACTCTGTGTGCACGTGGTGCGTAGCGTAAAAATTCTTTCTTTGCTGAATTCATGTGCTTTTGGTAAAATCAGCATTGCCAAATGTTTGTATGGAATGTAATACTTCCTTTGCTTCTAGGTACATACGTCGTAGAGAACCTTGAGAAATGGGAAGAAAGTACATAAGTATCTGAAGATGCAATGCATATCACTGAAATGTTTAATAACAAAACATATTTTCTTTGATATAAATTGTTTGCTTTTGTGAATCTCCATTTTGTGTAGAGTGGATCGGGGAGGATGCCTAAAGTTCTGCAGTTTCGTCGCGTAGCAACACAACCTGTACCATGCTCGCTGTAATAAGAAGTAAAGACAAATATTTATGTCACTGTGTTAACTGTTTCTGTGCATTGAAATCAACAAACACAAAGTGAAAGCAAAACTGACCCCGGGTCAATAGCGCACGGTTATTATTAAATACCCATGTGATTATGAATAACGTAAAAGAGACAAAATATACAAGCGTTTATCATAGTGAAAACCTTGTTGTGTAGTTGCTCTGCAGCGGCCATGTTCTGCCAGTGACGTCAGCTGACATCTCAACCCGAGAGATGCCACTACTTTTTCTGGATGAGCTACCGATGTAAGATTCACCATTCGCAATGACATGTTGCATAAAACCTACACGGAGGAAGAAAACATGTTCAAAAACTGTGTAAAAGAACTGACTTTATGTCAAAGCAAACATTGTATTCGTTAATTTTTACATACAGTTATATGCTTATTTAAGGCTTTATTCTTTATGAACAAGTTAGTTGTGCATATTGAATTATATATTTAGCTAAATTGTGGCATAAATGCCCAAAACTAGCACTTGAATTTCCTTCCAATATTATTGGCATCTCACTCTGGGACTCGGGGTGTGATACTGAAACTGCAGTGTTCACAACAGCAGTCAAAACACATATTATTAATGGTAGGGTAACACAAATTAGCTTTTATATAGAAGAGTCTTCTCAGTGAACGTAAACTCTAAGTTTTAACCAAGTTCGGCATCTTAGCCCGATCTACTATATAGAATTATTTTTTATGTGTTTCAGTTAATAATAATTACCCTTGCTGTGCAAATATCTGAGGAAGTGCATTTTAAAAAATCGTTAGTGATTAAAAAAAAAAAATAACACACAACTTTCCACGTAAAGATTATGAGAGTTAGGGTTTTCGAGATTGCGTTCAAAAATTTCCTGTCGCATCTTTGGAATTCCCAAAACTTAAACGCCAATTTTGTACTAATTCCACATTTTACTTTGAGTTATGCTCTTATAGACACATATTTAAAAGTGCGCAAACATTCGCTAGCACTTTTTGTTTATTTGGAGGGCCTAACATGTATTTGCAGTGAAATCTCCAAGCCGGATTTTGGGTGGAACATAGGTACAAGGTAAATAAAACGTTTTGCTAAACATTCGAGATTTAGATTGTCTTTGTTTAGTTTGTATAGCCAATAGCACAAGCACTGCCCTGTACAAGTAGTACGTAAGCTGCCTTATGATAACTTTACATAACCATGAACCACATTAACAGCTCTGCTTTAAGCAACTTTCAGTACAATAGCCACCCCTAACATGGGATACTTCTGCCTACCGACGTATGACCAGCAGGAAAACAAGGCTTAAAGCACGTGATTCCAGCTTTTTAAGAAACATGTCACTCACCAAATAAACCTTTTATTGCAAGAAAAATTCCAAAATAATTCTAAACTGTTGACCATGTAGGACAGTGTTTGTAATCGCAGTCCTAATAAGTGTGTGAGAACCACTGTTATCCTTCCTGCTGTTTTATGCGTTCCATATCACATTTTCACCACTTAAACGTCATATTTTCATATGGAGGCAATACAGCTGTTTTTAGTACAATTTGCGAGTGTATTGCTGAATTAGTATATCGTCGATGTTTCAGAATTCTAGAAACATTACAGTCCATGCGATGCCAGCGAATAGCGTCACTTTAATTTATTACAACCACCATGCACGCTAAATTTAACGTAAGCATTTATACCACGCGATGCGACAGTCGCGCAACATTCTGTGTCCCGCGAACTTTCAGACATGTATGTGTGTAACCCTGTTTATGCACATCAATTTCCACACTGTCGAGTTAGTGTTGCTCACTTTGGGAAATCAGATTTCATTTTTCCGTGTGGTTTGTACTTTTAAATGTTGTGGGAGTGATCTGCTTTTCGTCTTCAAGCTTTTATCAAGCATGGATACGGAACATTTATTAGAAGTACCTATTAGGAGTTTAGTTTGGTATGTTACAGAAAATTGCAGGCATTGTGATAAGAAGAAGCAATTTCTCATACAGGTTTCTAAACATACCTTCGTATATATCGAGACAAATGTGGAAATGGTTTGGTAAGACCAATATTCCCAGCGCGACTGCGACAGTCACGTAGCGTGCATAGACATTTTCCGTCATTCTGTTGCGCGACACAAAATTCTTACATAATGAAGTCTGAAGTGATGTTCAGTCCAAAGAAGTCAGTCGATAATACTTTTTGATTTTCAGAGCGTGTGTTATGTTTCGAGAAGATATGTAAAACAGGGAGAAGATGGGTAAGACGAGGAACATTCATAATTTTTGTACGTTATTGTAAGGAAATATGATCACCTCCATAGCACAGTGGTAACGCGCCAGCCTCTAGCGCGAAGGACCCGGGTTCAATCCCCAGTACCGACATGGGGATTCCTTCCCAGCTGGAAGGTCTGGTACGGGGTGCACTCAGCCTCGTTAGGTCCCGGAGGGGCCAATTTGAAGAGCTACTTCATAAAGAAGTAGCGACCTCAGGTTGCGAAGACCGCATAAACTGCTGGGAGGGCTTGTAGTATTGCACCTCACTCATGACGCCTATAGCGGGCTGAGGTGGGGGACGCAGCGGTCGGGCGGTAAGCCTTTGCTCCTCAGAGCTATTGCGCTAGGGGTTTTACTGTAAGGGAATAAATGTATCATCAGTCACCTAGATGAAGATGAACTGTGGACGAACTACCGTGAATCGCAGATATAACATATGCATACATTGTGACGCGGTGCGCAACAAAGGACGGTAGGCCCTAAGCTATTTCACACCACATACCAAGCCGCTGAGGAAACGAAGGCACTCAAGGTCAGGCTACCTCACGCGACTGTTTGTGTATGCGTGACTAACAACAATGAGCGCGACGCATAACAACAGATTGCTGGAACGTTCAAGAAGCGTTTGGCAGCCGCTGTATTTGTATAAGTTTGAGAAAGGTCATCCGCGCTATATAAGGAGAGGAGGCAACGAGTTAGAGGAGTTATGGTTACAGACATTAGTCTGTCAGTGCGTCAATGAGCGCGAGGCAACTGTATGCATGATAAAGTCGTCGTGAAAAATGCGTTGATTGAAGTGAGTTAGTGTATGAGAGATAGAGAAAGTGAAGAGGGTCACTGAAGGAACTGAGTCAAGCTAACGAGAAGAAGAAAGTTGTGAGCTGTAATATACAAAAGAATGTAGACTGTGTTTGCATCAGCAAGAGAGAACTCTATTCTTCTGCAAAAGTTTTAGAAGAAAAACTGAGAAAAAGGAATTCAACTGGATATTGTCATTTTGTCACCATGGTGGCAGGAGTGGGATTTGTCGAATTGTTTAATTTTTACAATATTATGAACACACTATAATTTGATTATAGAGGTAGAACTCAGATATTTTAGAAGAAAACCGTAGTGGTCAATGTGTGGCCTAAACAGCGCTTGTAAAAGCCACATTTTTAAAATTAGATTTAGGAATATGGATAAAAGAATGTGGTAAACAGCAGAAAACTTGGTGGTAGAAGCTAGCACCTAAGATTTATAAACAAGAGGCAAATCATGCTCCTTCACTTGGCCAAGATCTCCAACAAAGCTCGTGTCTTTCGTATTGTATCAAACTGGTTGGTTCAAGTCAATTAAACCACAAAACTCAGCTATTAGAATTTAATCATGAGCTACACAACATATTGTTCTTGAGAAGATGGTATATGGTTGAATAACAAACCCGTAGATATTGTTTTCGGAGTAGAATCATGATCATAAAATATATTTTTGGAAGCTGCGAATATCTCGCCCTTGCGCTTCCTGGGCACAGAGCAACTAAATCAACAACGACCGACCATAGGAAGGCAATGGCTACTTTGTAGACTCCCTTATTAATATACATACGATAAAAGACACTGTAAACTTGAGGGGTGACGGTCATTGTTCTGTTCACGTAAGGAAAGACGCTATCTTCCTAGCGGGTACGACAAGAAATTACCCGTCCTCTAGTTAATATTTGATGCTCGGTGCACTGCGGAAGGATCACTTGGGGTGAGCAAACATTCCACCAGAGAAATATGTTCAGAGACGGATATAAAATGTTTGACAAAGGATTATATTTGAAGAGAAAAGAATAAATATTTAAATCGGACATGCAGGGAAGAATCAAAAGAAAGGAAGCTGTGAGCATTGGTCTATGTTTATTTTATGCTGCTTTTCATCCAATATTCGCGGAACATTCACACGTGCAGAGGCCGTGAAGATTTGAACTCTCAAGAAATATATTCAGCTTACGATAATAATTCTAACAAATATTAATTCACATTTAAGTTTCGCTTTCATTCCTAAGAAACTTGACACTGACACTCCTGTCGATGTCATTTTCATTGTTGTGAGAGCAGTCGAATAATTGTGCTTTTTTATTATTCAATATTTTCTTTCCACTTATTCCTCTCCACCTTTATTCGGATAGTTCATTCATCTCTTCTTCCATCATCGAGGATACAGTTGAAAGGAGTTGAAGTTTAAAAGTGTTGACTTATTCATTTTCTGCTTTGCTATCCCAGCTACTCCGGCTCACATTTTTTACTGTGTTACTTATTGAAGATTTTATGTAAACTTTGTAGGTTCAAACTTCTATCTTAGTCTACTCATGACCACTGTGACAGACACCTATTTAGTTTTGTTTTTCTTTTCTGCTGTTTTATTATTAGCATTACTCGCGTTCTCTAGTAATAAACACCAATCCTATGGCAACATTTTAAATGTCTTTAATTATGAAATGTTTCTTCTGTAGGTACAGGGCACTTGATTTAATGTTTGATACTGATTTTATATTCCTTTTGCCAATAGCAATGTGTTTACTTGCTCTATCACCTACCTAAAGTTCCTTAAGCAATACAAAAATGTCATATGAAATATTATGAAAACATATTTTGAGACTTCTGAGAACATCTTTAGCACAATTCTTTTCTGTATCCCATTGTGTCTAAACAGAAGTGTATCACAAAATTATACCTGTAAACCTTTATCTCGAAATGGAATAAATAGATCTTTGTGACAAATGCTTTTAAAATATATGTAATAGTTGGTAGACAACTTCAAGAGAGTGCGACAAGATATCGGACTGTACTTCTCAATAACTGCAGTATTTGTTCCAGTATTTCAAGATACGCTGTGTAAAACGCAATGTAAGTTTTGTACCAGCCACATATCTATAAAACAAGACCATTTAGAGACGCTTGTGTAAATTTCAGCGTTTACATTACGATAAAGTCGGATCGTGTTTCATGCATACAAAGTTAGCACAAACGTTTTTTTCCTGAAACGTTCAATTTTAATGTGATTTCATAATAGGACCCTCTTATAACGGAACGATTATAATGACCCTCTATAGTATAATGCATATATTTAGCATCCCATAATAAATGCCTCAGAGAGTAACATGGTCAAAAGGCTATCTTCCTTTCCTTCCAATTCTAAGATTTCTTTCACACCAAAGTACAATGACACGTCGAGCTTTGAAATCTTCTGCCACCAATTGATCACCACCATCATCCACAACTGCAGAGCAGAAGAAGAAGCCTCAGAGCTGATAGCTAGCCTCCAAGGACGGCGGCAGAAGTACTGAATATGGTTCAAACGTCAGGCACCCGATAACCGGTTAGGAAATCACTGTCTGGCTGCCGCAGTCTATCACAGCCAGCTCAAGGTAAGGCTGCAATCTCAGGAGAAACAATGCCGAAAATCTCCTGCGTCTGATACTCAGCGAATATAAACGATCTGCTGAGATTTGCGCTGAGATGGCTCTAACATAACAACTCCCCAACCCTGACGTCCACGAACATCGGATATGACAGGGACAGAGAGACAAACCTAAGGAGAGCGATGGAGATCTTCCAGAGGTGTGTGTTTGGAATATGGCCAACCAGCACATCTGATGAGAGACTGTCGGTACAGAGGGAACCCGGCCGATGATTAGGTGGAAAACAAGTGAGTGCCGAAGTAACCAGAAGTACGTCGGACCAAGCCCAAAAGTGACGCTGAGCGCATCGTGCAGGAGATTCAACAACCTCATCGCCAATGGATGGTTCCAAAAGAAGGGGTACCTTGGTAGCTGTAACCGTGATCCGATATGATGTGGTTATGGGCTTACAGTTAAGGAAACCAGGTGGGCTTTAACAACTACTGATGCATCAAGTAACACTTTTCCTCTGGAGAAGGAGGCCTGGCTAGATTTGGTCTTAGGGTTGAGCGTTATATGCCTATGAGTGTTTGTCACGAGGGTGGCCAAAAGAGTGGTGCTCGTACTGGACGCTCTCAGGAGCTGGCCGACGTTGGCATGAGGGTACTATGACTCAGCCGACATCACGTGACGCTTCAAAGCCCTAACGGTCCTGCAGGAAGCTCTAAGTTTAACCTATGGTGGACGTGATAGCACCCTCAAGAAATAAGAGGTCGTAAAGGCGGTCGAGCAACCTGGTCCTGAACCAGAAAACGCCCTTGTATAAAATGTGCGTCGCCTGGGCATTGTTGCTTTGCCGGAAGGATATGCCTGGGAGACAGCAATCGTTACATGCAATCCGGGATGGAGCTAGAGAGCTGTAATATCGTGTGAAGGACCTGTGGAGCCAGCACCGTCCTGAGGTCCCAGCTGAAGGGCTGTTAAAGGGGGTGGAGGGTAAGTGGAGAGGATCTGACATATATTTGGACGTTACCACTCAGTCTTTAGACACGAGAACTGTGATTATGACCGCACCGAACGAAAGCACAACCACATCGACACAGGGTTCGCCCGACGTAAAAATGTGTGGCCACATGTTATTCGCCAGACCATTGCCACCGTAAACTAGAGTTTACAGTGCAGCCACATCCTTCAAATTCGCCAGATCTGGCTCCAATTCGACTCAATGAAAGAGATCATGTGGGATAAGAAGTTCACCACCAATGAGAACTTCTTGGAGTTGTCCATCAGTGGCGCGGGTTACCCTCAGTGAATGGTTTGCTACACAAATACAGAAGCTGCCAGAACGATGAAAAATGCGCATAAACATTGTACTCATGCTGATGGGGAAAAAAAAAAGGGAAGCCGATCACTTTTAAGGCTCTAGTACATTCACTGATCTTATTAAAAGAATTTCTCTGATTTAAGGACACGTAAGGCTAAAAGCTTCAACTTCTACACTATGCAACCAAAGAGTTCCAAATTTTCACCGCAGACCTACATTATTGATGTGTGCGTCTCATAATTTAAACCCCAAGAGAATGTACTAAATAATTTTTCTAATCTATTATATAGTATGAGACAAAACCCTACAATTTTCATATTTCTGAGCTGATATATTGTAAATTGCAAACGTATAAATGTTTTTGAAATGTTTTGTTGTAAGAGATACGATATGCTTTATTTTTGTTGTTATTGCAGAAACAAACACAGTCCAAAATTGCACCGCATCAGTGCCCAGAGAAGGTTATATTGATTAGAATACACAAACTATGTACGAAGTTTTAGTAAGACATGATAATGACAGAGTTACAAGAAGAATTAAAACATAATTATGACAAAAATAATTCACGGTAAGATTGCCGCTGTACATTGCTTAGACATGTATTATGGTTAGCTCTTCAGCAACTTTCCTTTTAATATTCAGTGTTAATTACATCAGTTTGATTTTGCTCTGTAGTACCCGTACCTGGAAATTTCTATTTCTTCGTTTGACTTTCTCTACCATACTTCTAGTAGGATGAGGACATAACCTATTTCACCCAAAAATTAGAGATTTTCAGGGTAGTACATGTTTGGAGGTCCCGCAGTTAAACAAATTATGTTTATGTTTGTGTGTATTTTAACAGTATTACCCAAAAACAAAAACATCGGGCAAGCACCAAGCTTGTTGGTTAAGGACGCAATACAAAGGATTTCAAGGCAACCCTACCCATATCCCTGGCAAAGAAAATATTTCGATATCGCTGTTTTTCCAAATAGTTACTACTAATGGCTATGATGAAAATGTCCTAAATGTAAGATATTTACATGAGTAATAACATGCATATTTTTTTTTAATTTTCTGGGGACAATTTGTGAAGTCTTTCTTAATCAAATTGGATTGATGTAGGCCTTTGTCTATTTCTTACGGTTAACTCGGTTTATAGAGAAAAGAAGTCCTAAACAAACATTTTATTTGTACCTGGTCCCGTAGCTTAGTCGCTCGAGTACCTGCCGAGTTCGATTCCCGGCTGGATGGGAAATTTTCCCCAACAAAGATTGTTTCCAATCCTCTCCAGAGTCTGGAACTGTGAATGTGTGTGTGTGTGTGTGTGTGTGTGTGTGTGTGTGTGTGTGTGTGTGTGTTTGTGTGTGTGTGTGTGTTTCTGTGTGTGTGTGTTTGTGTGTGAATTTAACGTACGCAATCGTTAATGCCTCAAAATATACTGTTATACTGCTCGCAAAAGTTAAAGGCATGTGAACGCTGGCCAATGCTCAAGTGAAGCGCTGTTGTCAAGCGTAGTGCGTGTACCGCCAGAGGTTCTGTACATAAGAGCGAGTGAGATGCGTGTACCACATATGCCTTTAACTTTTGCGAAGATTCTAACTGAATTAGTCAATACCTTCCACAGGAGAGGCCGCCGAAATTACCATCGGTGGGATATAAATGGAATAAAAATGTCTCTTGTCATAAGCCACTTCGGAGATATCTATTATGATTATTTATTATTATTATTATTATTATTATTATTATTATTATTATTATTATTATTATTATTATTATTATTATTATTATTATTATTATTATTATTATTATTATTATTATTATTATTATTATTATTATTATTATTATTATTATTATTATTATTATTATTATTATTATTATTATTATTATTATTATTATTATTATTATTATTATTATTATTATTATTATTATTATTATTATTATTATTATTATTATTATTATTATTATTATTATTATTATTATTATTATTATTATTATTATTATTATTATTATTATTATTATTATTATTATTATTATTATTATTATTATTATTATTATTATTATTATTATTATTATTATTATTATTATTATTATTATTATTATTATTATTATTATTATTATTATTATTATTATTATTATTATTATTATTATTATTATTATTATTATTATTATTATTATTATTATTATTATTATTTAATGCTTTTGTTTGTATAGCCTCCATTAACTTCTTTGACCATATCAGGGAGAATCAATGATGGCGTTATAATTGCTGGGTTTCTTGACGTTTATTACCCTGAAAAACACTGAAATGTGCACCTGACCAAAAATAGGTGATTCTAATACGTTTTTAAGCACGAATTTTAAAACTGAAATCCGTTTTGTGATATCACCTAACGTTTTTTAGATAATGCCCTTTTTGTGATTTGGAAAATTCGCTGCGCTACGCCACTCCCACAGCCGCAACCTTTATCTGTCGGCTCGCCCTCTCCACATCTGTTGTCATTCAAGGCTGGTAACAGTTTTATTGCAAGCGAGGTAACTTCAGAATTTTGACAGGGGGCTTAAGTATGACTTCTTTGAGAGAGGTCTTCTTTGTTAATGGGCTCATGGAACAACTGAGTGACAATTATAGATCATCCGAATGGCATCTTTTCATTGATTCGTCGAACTTAAGTATTAAGGCAGCTTTATTACATAATGGTAACTCTTATCCCTCCGTCTCTATAGCTCATGCTGTCCAGGTGAAAGAAACATATAAGAATTTGAAGATAGTTTTGCAAGATATAAACTATGCAAAGTATGAATGTCAAATCTGTGGAGATTTAAAGGTCATAGGGTTATTCCTGGGAATGCAGAGTGGTTTCACCAAGTTCTGTTGTTTTATATGCAAGTGGGACAGAAAAACATTATGACGTAACTGAGTAGCCTGTAAGGAGTCCTTTAATATCGGGTGAAAAAGAATTCTAAGTATGAAGCATTAGTTAACAAAGACAAAATTTTGCTACCACCACTTCACATTAATGAAGAATTAATGAAACATTGTGTTAAGGCCTTGAGCAGAGAGAGTTGGTGTTTTCGGTATTTGAAAGAAAAATTTCCAAGAATAAGCGCAGAAAAATTAAAAGAAGGTATTTTTATTGGCCCAGAAATACGCAAATTGATGGATGACAAGCATTTTGAAGAACTTCTTTCCGAAAACGAGAAAGCAGCATGGATAGGATTTAAGACAGTGTGCAAAAGCTTCCTGGGAAATACAAAAGCTGACAATTGCAAGGAAATTATTGAGAACATGCTAAAGGCATATAAACATTTAGGCTGCAATATGTCCTTAAAATACATTTTCTGCACTCGCACTTGGACTTCTTCCCTTCCAACCTGGGGTCTGTGAGTGATGAGCACGGAGAACGGTTTCATCAGGATATAAGTGCCATGGAGAAGCGATACAGCGGAAAGTGGTCGCCTAGTATGTTAACTGACTATTGCTGGCAGCTCATAAGGGAGGTTCCTGAAGTCAGCTACAAGCGGAAGTCTTCTGGAAAGTTTTCTTTAAAAAAAGTGAGTAAAATTAATATTTTTAAGTTTATGCATGAAAGTTACCTAAATATGGATTGTTAGTTCACTTTAACCATAATTTATGGATTCTGCTTAACCTTTTCGTTAATTATTGCACCTCAGGATTGATTACAATATTTTAATTGCACCTATTGTATGCGTTATTTTTGAAAACCATTGAAACCGATTTCTCCAAAATTTCAGATTTCAGATTTGAGTTCAGCATAGCTAATATGTAAAAAGTCACCTATTTTCGTTTGAGTGCAAAAGAAAACTTGAAATTTGTTGTTCAGTGTTTATCATCTTTTAACAAAAAATTCGCTCCCATATTCACATTTCCAGACTGTTGGGGATAGAAAATATTTCTGTTTAAAGAAAATTTACCAAACCCAACCGGAATTAAACCCGGGACCTTCGGGTTGAGAAGTCAAAACGCTAACTTCTTGACCACAGGCGCAGTCACGTGTTACAATTGGTTTGAATTGTCCAACACTTTTGTCATAATTTAATCTTGTTTCCTATTTACATTGAATATGTAAACATAGCATTTCCGCAATGGTTTATACCGATTGGCATGAAGTAGCCACGTATATGTAAAAAAAAAAAAAAAAAAAAAAAAAAAAAAAAAAAAAAAAAAAAAAAAAAAAAAAAAAAAAAAAAAAAAAAAATCCGGATGGTTTGCATTCACATGACTTTCTCCACTCAGTCTATAATCTATTGTGACAAAAGCTTATTCTCCTATCTCTTTCATTAACACTCCACAATTTTTGTAGATATAAGAACACAACAATTAAACCAACTGTGAACTTTTCTAAAAAAGAGGTGGATATCCCTGCAATATCCTTGATATTCCGTGTCTTTTGCACGACCACGAGAGAGAGAGAGAGAGAGAGAGAGAGAGAGAGAGAGAACTAGAGTGCTTTCCCACTTCAAGAAGGTAGCTTCTGAAAATTTAAACTAGTAATAAAGAATATATTGGAAATTATTAATGTGACAAAACATTTTGTTTCACATAAATTGTGTGTTTTAACGAAGACTGTGTAGTAAGCTTTGGTATATCTATTATGTTTATCGGTTATGCAACACTCATTCAGAATGATGAAAAGCTCACAGGCTATTCACTGAAAATGTAAGACATTCATTTTATTTATAATGAAATTAAAATCGTAGTCGCATTGTATTTTAATCCTCAGAGCAATTTTGATAAAGGCAAACATTCTTTAAAAGTGTCCGTAAAGAATAGTTTTGGTTTGGAGTTCTCTTCAGGATCTTTGTGTTGTATTCTTGGAAAATACTAAATTAAATAAAATTAAGTGATATTATTTGATACTATTCGGAGATTTTATTTTTGAGTTGTCATTTACACGCGCATATGCAGTGTACGTTTTCTAAGAAATGTTTGTTTTGGATAGAAAGAGATTCAATACATGCATTTCCGGTAAAATTTTGATATAATTCTTTTTTTTTTGGGGGGGGGGGGGTAGAATACAGTACTTGTACTTACTCTGTGAAGTTGAAACACAGTTCTTTTATTCGAAATTTCACACAAAACTTTTATGTGGTTGATGAAAAGGGAAACCTTTAGA
This sequence comes from Tenodera sinensis, assembly GCA_030765045.1. Lineage (NCBI taxonomy): Eukaryota > Metazoa > Arthropoda > Insecta > Mantodea > Mantidae > Tenodera > Tenodera sinensis. Next base: position 89,214,571 of record CM060961.1, on the reverse strand, counting down.
CGATAAAACTTCACTCTTATAATGATAAAATTCGGATGTGGCTATGGACAAAGGTTATAATAACTATGAAGTGCAACAGTGTGATTAGACGCTCAGAATTGTGTCCAAAAGATGTATTTTCAACACTCTCACTAATGTGTAGCTCTGTGTAGGATAATATGTTCCTTTTGCAAAACTATACCCTCTCTTCACTAGATTACTCCTACATACCCAAACATGAAAATTAATGTTGACTTAAAAATAATAAGAAATGAGGAGAGTAAAAAATTCTAGGGATTGAACCAAGTTTTGAACCTACTTTTTAATTGGAGTAACGAAGGGTCACTGTGGTGAACACATAGGAAGTTGATGCAGCCATTACAGTTGACACAGAATTTTGTAGCGTTACACATATCGACAATGTACATGGGGGAGGGGAGATGACACTAGTAATCACCTAATTGTTTGGTCTCTGACGTTTTCATTGTATTAGACTAACTGTGCACAAACTAGCAGATATCACTGCAAGCAGAGACCTGGGTCCAAAGCATCATTAATTATACATAATGTAACAGCTTCTGGATCATGCATGATCTAACTATTAACGAGATTTCCCCGTCTGCTACTGATGCTGATGATGATGACGATGACGCAAAACAACCCCTTCTCCATCTCTGTCGAACAGAAACACATACACACACCAGTACTGTTTGCGCGCATTACGCGATATTAGCGAAATTGACATGAGTCGTCCTAAAGTTGCACTCCGGGACCAGGGAAAATATTTGTTTAGCGAGTCAAAGTTTTAGAGCCACCCCTCATTTCCTCCCCAGGTGGTTGTTTTGGGATTTATGAACAGGAATGATTCGGAGTTTGTGTAGGATGGGAAACTGGCATTTTGTGGCGACTCTGATTTGCTGTACAGCGTCATCAATTAAACTCTGGACTGAGAAAAAAATGTATATTAGTTGACCTACACCTACAGGGGATATTTTAGTAAAACACACAAAACATAATGGTTTTTCTGTTTAAAAATGACGTATTCTTAAAGGTTTTAAACACAATTAATTTATGGGACAAAGTTGCAGTTTCTGTAAACTATTGCCTAGAAACTTGTTGCCAATTGATTTGCATCACCAAGTTACTCTTGAAGCAATGGCTGCTAAGTTATGTTTGAATGATTGAACTACTTCAACACTATTTGAATAGTCAACTGCAAAATACTGATCGAATGTAAAACAACAGTTTAAGGTAAGTTTCTATTCCTTAAAAACTGTTTGATTTCATATTATAATGGAACTATTAATTATAAGTTTATTTGAACTCCATTTTTCCTTGAATTCTTCTTCACAAATCACATCAATCATTCATGTCACGTGTTAACTTTTAGGACATAGAGTATGAGGATTAAATGTAGTGTAAAATGACTGCAGTGTGTGTGTGTCACTGAATGTTGAACACCAGTAATGATGGCCATGCACTTTCTAGCACATTCTAGACCGAATTTAGAGTCAACAACCATCACATTAGTTACGATTTGCCCGCCTCTGTGATGTGGTGGTAGCGTGCCTGCCTCGGATTCAAGAGGTTCCGAGTTCGAATCTTGGTTAGGGCGAGTTATCCGCGTAAGGCGTTATCCGAGGTTTACCCTTATCCAGACAAGACCAATTTAAGCTCTGACTTTGGGCTCATTTGAACACCATTCACTAATTTCATTCATTCATTCATTCATTGTCCTGTAAAACATTAACCTGTAGAACGTTAGTATACAAGAAAAGTACTCATTTTACTTGGGCAGGTCCGACGAAAGTTCCTTGCGGTAGATGGAAAATACTATAAAAGGAGAAATTGCAGACTGAACGTAAAAGTAATTAAATTTAAATTGTGTTAATTATATGACTGATAATGTTTCTGGAAATCTCTCCGAGATTAAACGAAAGAAATTTGCCATTGAAAGATGAGCTGAGGAGGAAGATATAACGAAAGAGAGATAATGGGTGAGCGAACAGATTGATGAAATGCATGTAATTAAGAAATTCAAGGACAAGATAACAGCAAAAATCATAGAGATATCGATGAAATGAAGAGTTAATTTGCGGCAGTAAAAAGCTGAGATAGTAGACCAAATAAAGATAGAAAATAATACTAATACTCGATAGCTTAACCAAGAATCTGGAGGACATTAATGATAGGTGCGTTGAGAGTTGAAAAAGTGGTCGACAGGCTACCTTAAGATCTAACGACTGAAATGACAGGAGTAAAATAACACCTTGAGACACTAGTTAAACCACAAACACATCCTTTGAAAGTATTCTGAAATTCTTTGCAGCTCCGACAAACTAGGAAAGGTCATACAGGGAGGAAACCCCAGAATTTGCAGTCGGTCTTCAGGGTGCCAGAAATTTTCAAAGCAATTCCAACATAGTTGTCATTGATGGAATATGAAAAGTACGCGAGAATGCTTTGTAAACCATTGGCTGGCTAAGAAAATAACAGTAAACTTAAATCGAAGTCGGTGCAGGCAGGAGAGGCACAATTACTATACCAAACTGTTTTCGAGAACCCACAGCAGGCTCCCGTATGGGTTTGGGCAAACCCAGAAAGACCATAAACATTAAAAGCTAGAAAAATGTATATAGGTATGTAAATTGTTACCCCTGCCAGCAGAATCCACTGTACCGGCAACAGGACAAAATAATATCAAATAAATAACCTAACCTAACTAGGAGAGGCATTACGGCGGAGAACTTCGTCAACGGAGTTTCAAGGTGGCGAATCTCAATACTTCTGGGCGTCTCATTTTAAAAGAAAACTGCAGCGTGGAGACGTGCATGGCGAAGCCGAAGGCAACAATTTATCAACGCAGTTTAAATCCAGCTCTAGAGCTATGACAAAGTTAGTTTTATGGCTGCAGAAGAAAGTCTTCGCTTGAAATAATTATTGCTATTTGGTGGATTCTTAAGGCAATTCTAAGTTCCCCTTCATTTGCCTGGTTCCTTGATCGCACTATCACTTTCTATTTACATACTGTACACTCATTACGATTGGGGAAGCTTCAGTCTTATGTCGCATTTTAACTTTGAAGCACGAACTAAGAGGTATTAAGTACTTCCTATGTATATATTAGAGCTGAAAAACGCTTTAGCATGTAACGGGAAGAGTACCATATCGAATTGATGTTTTTGAACTATTTTAAAAGCTTATAAGCTTCATATAGCTTATAAACTTATAAGCATCATATGACATTAGTATTAAAATAAGGGTAATAGTAATGCATAAGCAGGAGCGTGATTTCATCTTTATTTTAGTTTATAGTGTCCTATGCAATCTACAATATAGGAAAAAGAAATAGATGCGATTAATTAAAAATATAATTCTGAATGCTCAGGACAATGATGCCTCTGTTTTATTGTATTTAGTGCATTCAGCCCCTAAGTCCAGAGGTTCAGGGTTCGATCGGAGGCAGGACTTTTTTCAACTCAAAATTATTGCCTGTTGCCTTCAGAGTGCTGAAATATGAGAAGAGAGTGTGTTTTTGTGTATGTGTGTCTTGTAAGCGTATGTGTACGATGAGAGAGAAGGGCACAGAGAGATGTAGAGAGAGAGAGAGAAAGAGAGAGAGAGACTCTACGTTTAAATACAGGACAGTAGAACCTAACGAGAAACTTCAATGGTAACGCGAGTGAGCTCATTACAGATGAATCATTCTTTACCAACTCAAAACCACTTGTATGATTTAAAATGTAATTACAATAAACGGCTGCCGTAATTTTATGTTCATTATTTTGTTAACTTTTTGAAGATCCTAATATACCATCTAAAAGCAAATAAAAAGGAAAAATTTGCATGCGGTGGTTGGCCCATGATTTTTAGATCTGTTGAAAGTGACATCAGTCCTTGTTTAAGCGACTACAATAACTGTTTTTGCTCTGACTTTGTACAGTACATAGTTAGTAACATTATGCAGTGACACACTATAGTTACAATTTAGATTCTTTTAAAATATCGCTTGAACTGAAACTCACAAGATGGTTCGCGCAGTCTTCATTCTGTGTTTTATTCATATTTCCAGTTCGCAACTGCAAGTGTGCTATGAGAAGAAGCAAAATTGGCAGCGACGAGAATATTCCTGAGGATATCTTAGCGTATGAGCTTTTCCAGGAGGTCAACTAATATAATGAGGGGGCGCAAGACATCAGTTTCCAGTCGAGAGGATAGCCCCGGAATTGGATCCAGTTACCTGGACAGCCATGTCGGAAGACGTCCGTGTCGAGGGGCACTCATTAAAATCACAACAACTGTAACAAACAAAGGACGGTGCATAGGGGATATTTGTTGAAGGACGATGGAGACTGTTTTTGTCCTGCGCTGGATGGAGTAGGTAGGATTCAAGGAAGTGAACTTTAACGAGCCGGAGACTTGCTGCTTGTTTGCCAGTCACAACGAGATCCCTTTCCTCACCCCCTTTCCTTGCCTGAATGACCATCATCCAATGTATAGTAAATTCCTATTGCTGAGGTCCTTTCCGTAATTTTTATAGTACATTGCCATTAAATATTTTGGGCTTCCTACCATAAATAATGAACAAATAATCCTTAAAAGAGTACGCATCAATTTGTTTAATTTTACCAGTAGTTTGAAGATTCGCATTATGTCAAAATGCAGCTTAAAGAGTAAACTGATTTATGAACTAAAACTGCAAAAATTAAAAACCTGGTGTGTCACACTCAAATGACTTTGCCTACTCTTGTACTAACTGTTCCTACAAACCCGTGTTCCTCCATGGAAATGCGGCAGGCTCCGAGCGTTGGTAAAATATTTTAATGCTGGTCACTATATGAAGGCTTTGAAACTCCGCTCTCTTTGCACGTCCAAGAGATAAAAGTGAATAACTACCTTCCATTTGAGAAAAGTTTAAGCATTTCAAAACTTACACAAATAAAAATATCGTTGAAGTGGTTCACTCCACCGAAACTTGCGTATGGATATAACATGTGTTTTAACATGATGTACATATTTTGTATAGTAAGATTTAGCCTATCTCTTGCGTTTGCCAGATATGCAAAGGTCATCAAGAGTAAATAGTTCTCATGGGCTATAGTCAAGAAATTCAAAATATATGTTTTATTTGACATAAAATGTCTTAAACATATGCAATTTTAATCAAAATCGTTTGAGCCATTTGATGAAATCAACATTTTCGAAGGAATTTCTATTTATTATTTATTTTATTTATTTTTATTCTACTACTTGTATTATCATCATCATCATCATCATCATCATCATCATCATCATCACAGTCCACAATGCAAGCAAACAGAGTCAACACCTGTAATACCCACTAGTGCAATCATCACTCCTACATTATTAGAGTTACATTGTTTGAAATACAGATCATTGTTGAAGATTGAGTGTGTGTAGAACTTCGCTTCTCTGTTCACTTTCTCCAGCACGACCTCTGATAAAGTCTTGTAAGTGTTGTAGATGAAATTTAGGTTTATTTCTTTTATTTGGAAGACCTTGATTATCCTGCATTCCCTCTCTAGATGAAAAAGATATAGGATTCTTCAGTTGAAAACTTACAAGCTTACCTGAGGCTTTATCCTTTGACACCATAAGAAATGAGCAGCATATAAGTTTGAGATACTTTATTGGCTCTTTCTTTCTAGTATTTTGTTAAGGTAACCTAATAAAATAGAGTATTTACAAGCCATCTTATATTTGTTTGTTTTCCTTTTTTTAGGCAATAAGCAAATTACAACTGCAGTCAACTGTAATCCTTATACCTAACATCCAAGTGTGCCATTACACCAGTTGTGTTACTTGGGCCTTGTCCGTCCTTTACTACAAGCACATTTGATTGCAGTTGTTGGGATTCGAACTAGTGACATTTAGTGTTAAATGGATGGCCAGTACGTTGTGTATCGGTCTAACGATCACTGCTATTCGAATCGCTTGACTGAGATACCTACGAAAGGAAGATGAAAACTGGCTAAGCAATTAGAGGAAGACCGGCGTATTAGCAAAATATTAAAGGATTGTTTTGATTTTGGTACTCATGACTGAAGTTATGATTACATTTCACTTGAAATTACATTTCGTTACACATTTGCGAATATAAATATCCTAAAATGAGATATGTCTCGTATGGTTATCATAATTATAAAAGGCTCACTTTTAAAATTATTTTTCATGGTAAAGAATTTGGATAACTTAGTATAATCACTTATGCGATATCAAAAACAATTTAAACGCACGGAAGACAAATAATTATATTGCCCCCAACTAGTAGCATATGGTTCGAAAACTTTGCTCATTTTCATGTTGTTAAAAATATATGTAGCTTAGAATTAGGAACATCCCGTCAACCTAGAAGATAACACAGGACTGATTTCTATTTCAATTCTACTAAGCACATAATTTTAAATATAGAAATGCAATTATTTAATATTATTAAAGGGCAGTTTAGGCTAGAGGAATTTTGTTGATAAACTTTGTGTCCCATGCTTGAAAGACATTAATCTTAAATAGTAGCATTAGTTTTTAACCGACTTTTCGTTTTTTCAGGGGCCCTAATGACCAAGTTGTCGACGGGCCCTTAAACCTAACACACTCACTCACTCACTCGTTTTTTCACAGACACACACACACACACACACACACACACACACACACACACACACACACACACACACACACACACACACACACACACAGACCTTTTTCTAAAAATGCTTATTTTTTATTCAGGGGGCCTGAAACACATATTTCCGGTAAAATCTCGACATAAAATTTTTGAATAGAATACAATACCTACTTCCCCTAATTACTACACGTAGTAGAGAAAGTAAACATGACACTATCCAAAACATTTTCATACAGTTTTTAAACTTTAATATAGTGTATGCAAGAACGTATCCCAGTGAAAATGTCCTTTTTGGAGGCCACACAAGCTTTTAAATGGCGAAGCCAATCATCAGCACGTATTATATTTATGTCCAAATTCTGACTGTTTGCCTCAAATCTCAAGTTTTACTCCGGATGATATTCTACAGTTGGTAATCCAGCAGACTCCCGATAGCCAACCTCGGTGTGCTATAAACTGAGGAAGATTGTTTTTAAGCCACGGTTGCATATGTTTAGCCGTATGAGCCAGTGCTGAGGCTTGTTGAAATATCTAACGTTATACCTATAAGACTTACACCGTAAGATGTGTACCAACGTTATAGTTTCTATTCATAGTGTCATTCTTTGTTGTGCTACCCACGTTTATAGTTGTGAAAGAACATATATGACTATCTATATACTTACAAATCTTTGTTAATGTCATAAGATTCACATTTTTAAGATAATTAAGATTATTGTGTCAGGTTTACGCAATCATATGTGAAATAGACCAAACTAGCCTGCAATAGACTCCCCTTTAATCTACACTTAGCTGTCAGAAAAACTGGAAGTTTTGTTTTCTGAAATGTATTCTTTGGGCTTTTTTAGCTTGTGGTTGATGTTCTAGGGTCCAAACTGGTTTCTCATCCTTACCCATTTTTAATGATAATCAGTACTCTTGAAACATACAGTTACTTTATAGTTGAGATATCCTCTTAACGTTAATTGTATTTTTAGGATAGGTTACCGGCTGGTTGTGTGTTCGAAAACTGTTAATCCCCGTTTATTATTATTGTTATTATCATTATCATTATTGATATTATTATTATCACCATCATCATCATCATCATCATCATCATCATCATTATTATTATTATTATTATTATTATTATTATTATTATTATTATTATTATTATTATTATTATTATTATTATTATTATTATTATTATTATTATTATTATTATTATTATTATTATTATTATTATTATTATTATTATTATTATTATTATTATTATTATTATTATTATTACTATCGCAACAACGGCGGTTAAGACAAACACCGTTCCTAGACAGTTTGAGAAGCTTTCAGTGCAGGGCTTTGTTCGAAACGTAGATTTAAAGAAAAATCGCCGGTACCTAATTCTCCGCTATATAAGCAAGCCAGCACTGACCGAGTGAGTCAGCTCTAAGTCAGTTTAACGCTTTTTAGATGGTAAATTGTCAGAGCGACTTGTAAACAGTTGAGCAGTGTTTGTTACGATAGGTTTTGATAGAACAAAACGGCTGTGAGTTGCAAGGTCACGAGTTGTGAATTGTGATTCACTGTTAGACGAAATAAAGTGACAAAAAGCAATGGAACTTCTCATTTGTCACAATATTATTACTGATACCCTTCGATAAATGCAAGTTTGAACATTACAACATAGAAAGCAACTACTGAGCTATAAGACAGAAAGTATACATAAATATAACGGTATAAAAAAGGTTTCAAATGCTGCTCAAACTCCTATACCATTTGCTTGCTCAAATGACAGAAACAGATCAGGTAAAACAGAAAATCTAGTTGACAAGAACGCTAACCACGAATTTCTTTATGCCAGTGATTGCTCTTTGGAGTGCAACAATAAACTCTGAAGCTTTGCTCATTATTTAGACACCTAAATAGGTAAAGCTTGTTATTGTTCCAAAAAATAAATATGTGCATAGAGCCAACCCGCTCTAAGTACAAAAATCGGACATTTTGTTTTTACCTGATGTTGCTAATGTACTGATATGATAGGTTCCTTATTTCAAAGACTTTTACTGAACTGCGTAGCTATGTATACTCTAAGGGAAAAAAAAAAAAAAAAAAAAAAAAAAAAAAAAAAAAAAAAAACTATCAAAAGCGGACAAACATAAGACCGAGTATACGCCCAAAAACTGTTCTCGGTGGGCTAAAGCTGCCCACTGTATGGGTTTTTGAACATAGAAAAGCAAACATGAACATGTAAATACTGTAAACTATAATTAATGTTAATTTTAGCCTGTAAGCCGGGCCCTTCTGTACCGGCACCGGGCAAATGTTTTCTATAATAAAATAAGTTGAAGTTGAAGTTGTAAAATGGGCTGGAAACCCGCAATTCGCTTTCAGTAAACGAGTCGTATGTTCTTGAGGTGTACTTTAGCGAGGACTAGGTTCTGTTCCTTAAACCGATGTTCTTCTAAATATTGCGCATTGGTCTGTCTAAGAACGTGAAGCAATACATTTTAGTAAGCGCAAAACTGGACTAAAGTGAACGTGGCGCTTGACGATTGGTCCACCTTCCAAAACAATAAGGGGTGGCTGACTCACCTTGTATAGCGAGGATAACGTAAACGGACCTTTCTCGAGCTTCTACAAATACGCCGGCTGCCGGACGCTTTTCGAATAATCTAGAAACCCCGTTTTTATTCTGCCGCTCTGATTGCTGTCATGTGTTCACAACAGTTGCACGAGACAGCCTGACCTTGAGCGTCTTTAATATAGTGGGGTACGGTAGCCAGGCCCCATTCGTCCTTTGTTGTGCACCGCGACCGGCATCACAGTATTTTACTTCTCCTGGCGATGAAGTCATTCAACGCTGTCCATTATGGTACTGCAATCTGGTTCTTTATATTACATTCTCTTCAGTTTTATCCTAATATTCTCTTCGCCGATACCACGAAATATGACAAAAATCACATCCATATCTGTTATACTTAGTAGTCCTGTTACTACAGCTGCAAAGGCTCAAAACAGAAGAAAAGGATGCCTTTGTGTTTGCAACACAAGCAGGGAGGTACACTGCCATCCTGTAATTTATCCTCATGTCATTTAGCGATATATATCCCGGGAAACGATCTCCAAATCACTCAGAGTTCACTTTTGTTAACGTGTTACCTTTGCCCAGGAGGAAATAAATACACTGGAGGTGTCACCCAATTAGCAGAATTAACAGTCACGCATCATCCACTCGGTAAAGTGCTTCTATTGTAACATAATTACGGCTTTGTAGGTGGACACATTATTTGCTACGCAAACTGTGTAGCAGCGTTATTGGCTAATTAATGTAAAGAGACTCCATATCACAACTATTGAGAGTAAACAGAGCCCTTCAAGTAGTAGAAAAACTTAATGGGGGATTTCAGATCAGAAGTGAATATATAAGGCACACATTCTAGACGAGATACATTTCCAGTGGGGAAATAAGAAAAACAAGGGCATTTCTTCGCCCTTAAAGGTTATTTAAACGAGCTGGGATAGGGAGTGCAGTGTCCATTTTCCTTCCCTCAAGGAAACAGTAATGTCCGAGATCCGCCTCATGGGGGTGGAAGGCTGGGTAAATTGGCTCTCCAATGCTTGCAAGCATGTAATGTTAGTATTTCTCTTCGACAGTACATATAACAAACGTAACTTGACAGTCCAGATACAGCAAAACTGAACCAGATATTTGAGTTTGCATTTCAAACCTAAGCAAACTACAGAGAAAAGAGGAAAAATAAACATACAAGCATTTTGAGGCTTTGGTAACGAGCCAGTTGTAGTAAAGTACGTTCCCTCAAGCCGTTAACCCAATACTGCATAGAATTATACAAAACACAGTGGGTTGGGATTAGACCGCAATAAACCAAAGAATTTGTGTTATAAATAAATTAAATTTCGAAACCTACGCTTTAACCCTAGCATTATCAAAGGGATATACCCAACTTGTGCAATATTTTTTTATATTCTGTCTTTTAACTTTTTTATTAAAGGTATGCAATTAATAGTTACCTACTATCCATCACTGTATCTACTACCGAACTGCATGATTGTTTCAGCGTTTTCATTGTTGGTCTTTTTGAGAAACAATGAAATGACATAAAGTACTGCCCCGTCGGTATAAAGCAATTCATGTAAAAAAAGTAAAAAAGGAACAGTTAAACAACGTTAAATATTGCATACATAAACATGACAAGATATAATATCCAATTTTAAAATATACATGTTTTAAAAATTTACTCAGACATTTTTTACCAGTGGTGATCGAAAGGTACCCCCCCCCCCCCCCCGTTGGTAGTATAAGTTCTGTAATAAGGAATGGCATTGCTAGGGCTAAAACTTAATGTCTTAATTTTCAATAACTGAATGGCAGCTGGTGATTTATTAGTAATGTATTATTCACAACTTCTTGAAACGAGCACATTTATTTATGGATACTGGCCTGTGCATGCTGTGGTAGCCTGTAAGGTTACGACTATCATAGCCATACATTCCACAACTGAGCTTACTTCTATTTGTTGACAGTTTTGTCATACAAAAATAGCAGTCTGAGCTGTGGCCCTTTTGCTCACGCCAAATCATTGGCACAGCAAAACGTACAGATCTTCTTTTCCCATACAACCATTGTGTAAGACCAGTATAACATACTGTGCAACAAATATGAGGTGCCCAAACTCTGTCATCATCACCTATGGTGCAGGCGAAGTAATGTCTGTAAGCAGTCTTCACTTGACTTGTCATCAATAAAAGTAAGCATTAACTTTCATGATTTAAGGTCATATAGGTTATGTAAACCAAATGTAAATATATGTATAACGAATCTTGGTATTTAAGTGCATAAAACATTAATAGAAAAGCCTTACAGTTCATTTGCTTATGAGTCTACTTACATCGCAGTGTTACATAAACCTAAATCAACTTATTTTACTTCTGCTCTCTGTATTACTACAAAAAAGAAGCTACATCAATGGAAATCAATAATTTTAGGCTGAAAAACGAAAACTCCTGGTGAGAAGCTATTGAAATGTTAAAACAATTGACTAATGAAATCAAGGCGGCCAAGACCTCAACATGATATCATTAATCTGAATATCCAATGAAATTTATAAAAATTTACTTACTAGTAAAATCCCAAATCGTAATTATTTTAAAATTGTGACGTGGTAAAGCGAAAATGACTTCAGATCTGTAATTAACACATTCGAATTAGTGTTAGTTTACTTGTTTTGCTTCAGTAGTAAAATCACTATAGACTAATGTTTGTTAAATATTTGTAATATTTAGCGCCATGTAATTTTTTGACGAGCTGATCTAAATGGTTTACTATTTCAATAAATGTCACGTAGATATTGTGAACAATTCTGTAATATCTTTATTTCAATCCGAATGAATTTAGTCATAATTTAAACGTGACGTTGCCAAATCTTTCGTAGCAATTCAACTTTGCATGGAATTTTAACATTAAGTTGTTTAATTCATTCGAATTAAGGTAGAATACATTACAGCGTGTTCACACAATGTTTGTGCGACAGTTAGTAAAATAATAAACCGTTTATACCCATTTATCAAGAAGATAGATGGTTCCAAATATTTGACACATATAATTTTTTTCTTTGGGGGGGGGGGGCGAAACGGCTATTTATGTACAATAATTGTATTGGACATATTTGTTACACTCATCATGTAGAATTCCTGGTTAACGTATGGCCGAAGCAGTACCTTCCACCCTGTAGATATAGTGTAACATATATTGACTTGTTCCTCTGCTCGATGTGTCAACGCAAGGGTGTCGGTGGTAGTAGTAGTAATGCGTATATGTGGAGACTGAAGAACGTTCAATGGAGCTCGTACTTGGACCTAAGGATCTTTTGTGCTGTCCCTATCTCCTAGGAGTCCAGTGAATTGAACATCAGAAGAATAGCCGGGATTAAAATTCATGGGATAACCCGGGAACATTCCGTGGGCGAGAACCAGAGCTGCCACGCTCTAGCACAGTGCACAGGGCAGGTATAAGGGTGTTGGTAATGGCTGCTAACTTTCTTTCGGGTGAGTGAGTGTCGGGTTTAAGGGCCCGTCGACAACTTGGTCATTAGGGCCCCACTTTCTTTCGAGATAAGTTACATTGCGTGCTGCTGCAGTATTATACACTGTAAATCCCCAGGCACAGGAAAATTTGCCAGCATATTCAGAAGTATTCCTTTGTTGATAGCTACACTTACACGAAAGTGTGCTTCGGTAACATCTATACTTGCATTTGCAACTTTTACTAAGCCAAAACTTTTTAAAATTAGTATAGTCCATGAATAAACTTCTTCTATTAAGAAGACAATATAAATCTGTTTCTCTTGCAGACATATAAAACACACTTGCCCGGTTGACAGACACGCCTTATCCACAATGGACCCATACAGTCAAAGCGCACAAAGTATTAAATAGCGGCTTGTTTAAATTTTGGCGTAAAGTACGTGTCGTAGGAATCAAATAACTTGCAAGCTAGCTTTTGCCATTTAAGTGATAATATTAAAACGTCCAGCAAAGGCTTAAAACTTTCTTAAAGGGCTAAATTACGCTCGAAAAGTCGCGAGGTCACAAAGGCATAGCACCTGGCGTACTGGCTCTAGGGTTTGAACTCAAAAGTTACTTTCAGTCAAGCATCCAAATAGCTGATCCTGGGCGTTAACCCACGGGGCACGGGTTCGCGTCTCGACATTGTAAATGAAAAAAAAAAAAAAAAAAAAAAAAACGTTTCTGTTCATGAAAACTTGGAAACCGAATTCACAATACTTTAATTTTAAAGTCTTTGAGGGTTTAGTTCGAAACGCTTTTGATTGTCTGTATTTTATAATAGAATAGGTAGGTATAATAGCTTCAGTCCCATTGGACTGGCATGGTCTAGTATTATGAATGCCAACTCCATTCTCCTCGTGTATGCTGTCGCTCGATATTTTGTGACAGCCCTTCACCATATATTCGACAGAAAGTACGTTCAGATGCCTTTGATCTACGGAGAAGCAACAGCCACAGTGCAAGCAACTCAAAATCTGTACCGTGGGAGATATCCTCATATGCAACAATACCATAAGGTAAAAATAAAACAATTATAAAGTCAAATGATAACACCTTTACACAGAATAATTGTTCAACTAACATTATTTGTAAATATTACGTAGTAAATGGGTTAGTACATACAGGACATGGATTACATATGAATCCTGCGCCCGTTCCCACTGATACAGCTAGTAAGTTCAGATATAACGGAAGACAAATACATCCATGTTGAACACTTGTGTGGAGCCTAGCATAGGGGCCGATGTTTTCATGTTAGAGTATAAAATGTGAATTGCATAAAACTGGAAAGTAAGGGGCAGCTGATTCACCTGGTATAAAGAGGTGACAGGACGAGAGGATTGAGTAGTTAAACATATAAGCCATTGTAAATGAGGTCAGCTTTTAGTTTTAGTTTGTGTGTGTGTGTGTGTGTGTGTGTGTGTGTGTGTGTGTGTGTGTGTGTGTGTGTGTGTGTGTGTGTGTGTGAGCTTCATGTGAACGTGAGAAGACCGGTGCGTCATGAAGGAAGATAGCGAAGCAGTTAATGAGTCCTGAGTGATTGTATTGTCGAAGTCAGATGTTTGAGAGACAGAGAAAGTGAAGAAAGACATGAAGGAGTGAGTTAAAGTTACGAGAAGAGAACAATGGTGGGTTGTAATTCCACAAATGGCTATAGACTGTGTTAACGTCAGTAAAAGGGAACTGTGTTGTGCAATGTTTTGGAGGAAAATAAAGTGAGAAAAAGTAACTGGACTGAACTTTTGTCGATTTTGCCCCACTGGTGTCAGAAGTGGGATTTTGGAATTGTCATTTTGTTACGATAATTGCAATATAGAAAGCATTCGTTTAGTTTTCTACTAAAATACAGCAAAGTAAAGCAACTTGGTGTTGTCATAAAGACCTCTAAAGTTAGAATTCCAGTGTTTGTTCCTGTTTGAGAGAATACATGAGAATAGTCTGATAGCACCCACTATGAATATTTGTAAATTGGAAACAAGAAACTAAAGCCCAAACGCCTTTTCTTAAGTGACTATCTCTTCCAGTCAATGTGCATGCGTAATGTTCCGCCACGCATTCGAAGGCTCATTTTTGGGAGCCACTAACTGTCACTTATTCTCACTGCCAGATGAAATATTCGATGTTACCTTTGGTTTGATGATTTATCCCTGCAACTTTTGCATTTGCACAATAGGCTCACGTTAGTTTGAAGACATTTAAAAAACATTACTTAATACGTTTTAACAAAGCGTTCGACCACCTACGCTGTACAGTAGTAGCACACCAGCCTCTGGCGCAGAGGATTCATGTTCGATCCCAGAAACTGGGATTTTCCCCCGCTTAGAGGTGTGGTACGGGGTGTACTCAGTTTCGTTAGGTCCCTGAGGGGCCAATTGAGTATGTATATCTACTGGTAGAAAGGTGATGTCCCTAAAAGGTCAAGTAGTCGCCATACGGTTGGGGAAGTCGGCGTGCTGTCCTCCGCCACCTCCAACTTGCACTCTTCCGCGGTCTAGGCTGCGGCTGCAGGACGCAGCGACCAGGCGATGAGCGTAACTTCTGTAAAGAGAACACTCCCTAGCGGTAACTAAACAAGGAGTTCATTAAAATGTAGAATTCACTGTAAAGGACAACAAACAAACAAGCCCATTAAAATGGGGTCGGTCGATCGTTTTTTTTTTTTTGTTGTCTTTTTTTTATTTTATTTCCTATACTAAAGTTATTCTGTGGTGATACAATTTATTTTTAACAAGGGGTGACATGAGGTCCGGTACCGCCGAAGCAAACCGGATGATTGTGGGTGCATATTATGATGGGGGTGCATGGAGGCAGGTCTAATATCATGGCGGATGCCCTGACATAGACCTGCGACTTGGGGCGTTTGTGTGTGGCATTGGGGGACCAATGGGAAATCTGGGGAGTGTGATGATGTCGAAAATCTAGTTGACTCTAGTCTCTATTGCTGTAGTGTTTTATCTTCTATGTGTTGCGGTAGATGGTCTCTGTATGTTGGCGTAGTCGGGCGAGTTCTTCGCTTGTTTTGGTGAGGATCTGTATGAGCTTCGTGAGGTGTGTCTGGATTTCTGCTAGGGCGTTGGTTGTGGCGTGGTCATGGCGCTGTAGGAGCTCAGTGACGTTGGTGTTGTTTGCCGGCGTGTTGTAGTGTTCCGTGATAGCTTCCAGCCGAGAGCCAATGTTCAGAACCTCTGAATGGAGGCCTTCAACCGCGTCTCGAAGGATGCTAACGGCGACGACGGTTGCTGGGACTGCTACGGTCTGTGGCGATCTGACTGTAACTGCGGCGACTGGTGGTGTTCCTGTAGTGGTTGGGGTCGCACATGTGTATGGCCGTGGAGCTGTTTCAGTTTCAGTTTGTTTATTATAAAGTATTGGCCTGGTGCCGGGCCCAGCTTGCAGGCTATATTTGACATTTATATACAATTTGCTTTATAACTAATTATAGTTTTCGGTTTGTGCAAAAACCCATACGGTGACCGTCTATCGGTCACCGAGAATAGTTTTCTTATGTCCTTTAACTTCTGTTCAGGTTTTGGTTTATATATATATTTACAATTATATACACGCACACATACACGCGCGCACTCACACACACACACAAACACACACCTTCACTGGGCACACCAGAAATATGCGTCCCAGCGCACTGCGCTATTTACACTTCATATATACACTTTCCCGCTGTTTTCCTGCGCGGGCTCCTGAATATTTTCCGAGGCGAGGGCCTCTGCCGGAACATGTGTGTGGCTGGTTGCGTGGACGTGCATTTGTCGGCGAGCCGTGCCGCTTCTAGAATATTTTTATTCTAGTATGTTTGCGGTGCTTCGGCTCGCCTTTGCCGATGTTGGCGATCACGTAAATCTCGTGGTTTCTAATGCGCGTCCATGCCACCATTGCTCGTTTTTCTATTGCCTCCGGGATGAATGGGATCCGGGTTTCGAGGTGAAGAGTGTGGTTAGTGGTGAGGAGTGGAGCAGAGAGGATTTTTCTGAGGGAGAGGTTTTGGAGGGTTTGGAGTTGTTTCAGGGCAGTTTTGGAGGCATTAGCCCAGGCCACACACGCGTACCGGACCACCGAAAGAATAAAAGACATATATAGTATTAGTTTTGACTTCAGTCGCAACTGTTTACTACGGAAGATGGCGCCGCTGTCTGCCTTTATTGGCGCTATTTTTTATGTGGGTGGACCAACACATTGTGCGGTCCAAGGTGACACCTAAGTATTTAACCTGCTGACGGCAGTGCAATATTTGACCACCGACCGTTAGGTCCATTGCCAAAGTGTGACGCCGCTTAGAGAAATGAATCAACAAGCACTTGACGGAATTAATTTTGATTTTCCAGTCCTGTTGCCATGAGAGGAAGTTGCATTTCTGCAAGGCCGAAACGTGGGTTTCTATGGTGGTTGTATATTGCAGTGTCGTCAGCATACATGGCGACCTTGCATCTGGCGTCCACTGGGAAGTCATTAGTGAATAATGTGTACAGAAAAGGCGACATTATTGCCCCTTGTGGGACGTCAGCCCGCATCACTCGCTCTCGAGAGGAGGAGCGGCCCACTTGGAGTAAAACTGCCGTTTTTCTAGAAAATTGTGCAGCAAGTATAGATAATTTTGAAGAGCCGGGAAATTGTGGTGCAGTTTGTAAATGAGGTCATTGTGCCAGCACCGGTCAAATGTGGCTTCTACGTCCAGAAATAGCGCCAACGTTGAAGCCCCATTGTTAAATTGCTCTGTTACGTCATCAGTTAGTCTGAGGAGCTGTAGTTCAGTGGAATGTTCTTTTCTAAAGCCAAACTGTGAATTTAAGAGTTCATGTGTTGCCGAGACTTGTTTTTGTAGTCGAGAAAGGATACATTTTTCGAGCAATTTACCAATAGTAGACAAAAGACTAATGGGGCGGTACTTTTGCGGTTGTCTGGCGCTTTTCCCTTGCTTTGGGAGCATGATAACCGTAGCTCGTTTCCAAGTAGACGGGAAATAGCCTTGCTGCAAACAGGCGTTAAATATATTTGTTAGTTGCACCAGAGGTTTTCTCGGGAGATGCTTAAGTTCCTCATTAGTCACTTTGTCTGGGCCGGCAGCTTTCCCATTAGGCAATTTCCTAATGAGCTTGAAATCTTCCTGCGGTGTTATGATGGGTAGTTGTTGCTCTTGCTTCTGCGCCACCCAGGTTTGTACCCAAGTCAGGACCTCCCGTTCTATTTCACGGTTGGTCACTGGGTTTTCGGTGAATCTGTCTTGAAGACAGTCAGCGAAGACCTTGGCTTTCTCCTCTTCGGAGAAATGCAGGCCGCCTTGAGTGCGTAGCGCCTCAGTTGCGGAGTTAACGATCGTGGAAACTTTGAAAGCCTTTAGAAATTTCCACAAAGAAGACTCCGAATGGATGGTACTCAGCATTTTGTTTTCCCACTGTTCAATTTCGTTGATTTTAATTTGTTGCCGAATGACGTTGCGTAGCCATTTTGCTAGCACTTTATATTCAGGCTGTTGGGTGTATCGCCACAGTTTTGTCAAGCGTCGTCTCCGCGCAATGAGTTGCTCTACCTCGGGGTACGTGCAAAAACCGGGTGGTCTTGTGGTGTATGTGGTAGCATTTTTCCTGGGTGTGTGTAGCGATGCAGTAAAGTTTTCAATGGCGACATCTATGTCTGCCTCGCTATACTATGACAGTCTGGGTTGCGCCATCCCGTGCATTTCGATGGTGAACTTATTCCAGTCGGTGTCTGCCCTCTTTCGAGGGCCAGAGGCACCGGCTGAAATACCACCCTGTATGCCGAAATGCACAGGAAGATGGTCGGAGTCCAGGCTGTGATACACAGTAAAGTTGTTTAACAGTGTCGCCTTTTTTGTGAGTACGATGTCCAGTATCTCAGGGTCAAAGTGCCCTGATCGATGCCAAAAGGTGGGTTCTGGGGGAAGATGTACCTCAATTTCGTCATTCTGAGTTATAAGTTCAACCAGGAGAATTCCCGCCGCGTTTGCCCGGCGTGAAAACCACCAGGGGTGCCGGGCATTGAAATCTCCTGCAATTATAACATGTTCTTCTAAAGCTAAGAT
The DNA here is from genome assembly GCA_030765045.1 of Tenodera sinensis. NCBI lineage: Eukaryota > Metazoa > Arthropoda > Insecta > Mantodea > Mantidae > Tenodera > Tenodera sinensis. The sequence continues at coordinate 89,195,825 of CM060961.1, read as the reverse complement.
TTGTTCGAGGTCACGTATGAAATCTGGGGAGTTGGGGGGCCGATAAAGTGCTACCAGCGTCACCGTTTGGCTATTGACACGTGTTTTAAGAGCCGTGTACTCTAACGCTGCCAGTGCAGGTAGCGTGACAGGAGCATCAGCAATTGAGTTTCTCAGCAAAATAGCAATCTGCCAATTCTGTCATTCCGGAAATGTAGCCCTGGAGCTTAAAAGCGTGCTCTTGTCTTAATTTTGTTTCACAGATAAATGCGACGTTAATTTTGTTATGCCGTAGGTAGTTTTCAAGTTCGTGTTGCTGCCTGTGGATGCCATCTGCATTCCACAGGAGCGCGTGGGTTAAAGTTGTACCTGCCCTTACATAGGCCATTTACTCTAGGAGGGTTGAGAGGAGGCATATGATGGTTTCTATTTTCTCCATGGTGCTTGTGCAGCTTCTGAACTTAATCAGCAAAGGCTACAGTTTTGCTAAGAGATCTGTGAGGTTGAGATCCCTGAACAGGTTTATGATTTCCCTTAGACTGCCTAAGTCTCCGGTGGATGTTTGTGGGGTTTGAGGTAGTGGAGGGGGACCATTTGGTGGTGGCATGGGCACCTTTTTCCCCCTCCGGTGGCTGCAGCAAAGGAGACGCCTGGTTGAACCGGGGCCGGGTGTTGAATGGGTCTGGGCCCTGATTGAGCACTTGGAGTGGTCCTGGCTATGGTTGCCAGTTGACGGCGATGGCGTTCGTTTCTGAACGTCTCACACCCCCTGTAACTGGCAGGATGCGCTTCCCCACAGTTTGCGCAGTGGGGTTGAGCGTCCTGCTTTGCCTTTTGGGGGCAGTCAGCAAGGCGGTGGAGGCCACCGCAAAGGACACACCGGGAGGTCATCTGACACATTCTGTAAGTGTGCCCCAGCTGTTGGCAGTTATAACACTGGGTGATGTTGGCATTAGTTTTCAAGACCTCCACGGTGACCAAAATATGGCACACCTCTCGTTCTTGAAAAATTTTTTGGTTGGTGGTGGTCCTGTCCAGACTTACTTGAAACATTGGCAGAGGCCTGCCGCGGGAAATGAGCTGACGTAACTGGACGCCGGTGTACCCCTTCTGCTCCAGGTCCTCCTTGATGTAGTCTACCTCAATATCCACTGGGAGACGTTTGACTACACATCGCAGAGGCTGGTCGTTCCGGGGGGAGAAACTGAAGTCCGGCATCCTTCAGGAGCTGCATGGTTCGGTTGGCGTCCTTCTTGTACTAGAGGAAGAGCTTGAGGCAGTCCCTCGTGGTTTGGAGTTTATAAGCTCCAGCTGGCAGGGAGTCCCGGAGAAGCCGGAGGACCTTAACTGTTTGGGTTTTGTCCGGGATTATTATCCTCGGTGGTTTCTGGAGCTCGAGATTTTGGATGGGGTTCTGCGTAGGAGTGGGAGTGGCAGTGGAGGTAGAGGGTTGTGGTGCGTTTTGTTTACGTGTCATTTTTGGCGATGTTGGTGGTCTAGTTGATCGTTGTGGTCCGGGTTGTGGAAAGTTTTGGAGTTTAGTTGTTGCGGGGGGTAGGTCCTCCGCCTCATCTTCGGACTCTGCGTCCTGTGCCGCTAGGGGCGCATATTGGTTTTTCACTACGACTTGTGGTGGCGTCCTTTGGTGGTTGATCCGCTTGGCGGGCTTCCGGTGGTGACTCTCGCTGTCGGAGTCACTGTCCCGGCTATAACCAAAAGAGCCTCCGCGGCATGGGCGCGCATCAGAAACCACGACAATTACGTCATTGCCAATATCGGCAAAGGTGAGCCGAAGCATCGAAAACATGCACGAATCAAAATGTTTTAGACGTCGCTTGGCTCACCGACTGATGTGCGTCCATGCAAACACGGGCCCCAGGCCGCACACAAGCTACCTCAGAGGCCTGCACCCCGGAGAACCAGTCAGGAGCTGCAACCTGCCCGCCCAGGAAAACCGCGGAAACGTATATAAAGCGAGTGTAAATAGCGTCTGTAAATAGTGTTTTAATGTGCGTGTGTGTGTGTGTGTGAGTGCGTAAGGGTATATCTCACGATATGCCAGAGTGAATGTGGGAGTGCATATGTGTAAATAAAGTGTATATATATGTATATAAAGGAAAAAAACAATAACAAAAACTAGAAACAAAAACCGAAGACAATACAACAGGGAACTGTTCTCGGTGGCCCAAGGACGGCCACTGTATGGGTTTCCTGGAAAACCCGTTGTATATAAAATGTAAAAACAAAAAATTGTAAATAAATGTAAATGTAAGTCTGTTAGCTGGGCCTGCTGTACCAGCACCAGACAAAATTGAAATAAACAAAATCTGAATCTGAATCTGTCCCGGCTTCGGTTGAGTTGCCGCTTCTTTGAAACAGGGACGGTTTTCCAACCTTCCCCTAGCTTCACAAGAAGCCTCTTCTTTTGGGCATGCTCCTTGTAGCAGAGTCCAAGGGCCTGGGCGACTTTGCCGTGGAACTGCGGTGTAAGGTGCTGTCATTTGTGCAGGCCGTGAAGCTGCGTTGGGATGTACTGGTGTGTATGTGTGCCCGTGCCGGGGATATAGTGGGCACTGTGCTTGTCCCGTAAAGTGGCCAAAGCCACTGCAGGAGGCACAGTACCGGCGTCGTCTGCGTAGATCGTGTGATGTGCAGTCGCTGGTGAGGTTCTGGGCGCCACAGTAGTGGCACCGAGGTGGGGCGGTGCAGTGGGTGTCTTCGTGTCCGTAGGCACAGCAGCGGCGGCAGGGTACTTGGCGTTCCACTCGGCTCGCCTCAGCGCGCAAGCACCACCCTAACAGGGGTAGGCCCGTGCTTCGCGGTCGCGTGAATCGGCGAAGACTAGCCGCATGAGGCTTGATGGTCCTCTGCGAGTGATGATACGCGTGGCCCTCATTGCTGAGGTCCACTCGTGCTGTGCGGCGGCGAGAATGTAACGCGCAGGGAGGTCTCTGGGAACTCCGTAGATAACCACACTGAGGCCCGATTGGGCCACAGGGGGTGCTGACTGCGATGGTGAGGTAGTCGAAACATTGCTACTGTAAGCAGGCGAGATGCCGGAGTTGTCCGGTAGCCTGGAAGTGGTCGGCGGTGGGTCCGTAGCAAAGACCGGAAGCCACCAACGCTTCCACAGTACTGCTGCTAGATGACTCAGCAATTGTTATAACTTTGCCGGCAGGAACCGGTGCTGTGCTCCAAGGTTTCTTCTTGGGCATGGCGAAGAACAGGTTCTGACGAGCTCTCAGGCAGGTCCTAACTCTTCCGCATCCCTTCTTCTTCGGTAAAGTGCCAGCTTACTATAATGTGCTTCCGCTTCCAGGCGCAGACTGCCTTTTCCCTTCTTCTTCGGTTTTATTTTATTTTTTTTTTTTTTTTTTTTTTTTTTTTTTTTTTTTTTTTTTTTTTTTTTACTTTTTAATTGTACAGTGGCGGAGTTGGTCCGGTACCGCCGAAGCAAACCGGATGATTGTGGGTAATGTTAAAGTCGGGTCGTTGGCTTAGGCAGGTCAAGTGTAATGGCGTTGCCCTGACACTGGCCTGCGGTTTGGGGTAAAGTCGGGTCGTACTGAAGGACCGGGTGGAGGACCGAGTGGAGGTCTGGGGAGTGTCAGTCGATTCAAAATCTGATTAAGTAAGTCCTGTAGTGATAATGTGTGTCCTTGTAGAATTTCTTCTAATGTCTTATGGACCTTGTGAATGCGTGAGTCGCTGGTATAAGTGATCACTTTCTCAGCAGCTTGTTGAAGTGGTCACGGAGGCTATTGTTGTCTTGATGAACTGTGGCAGGTAGCGTTGTTTGCAGATTATGGGTGACATCCTTAACGTCCTCGAGAGCACGAGTCAGGGCTGTCTCCCATGCTGCAACCCGGTCGGTGAGATTCTGGAGTGTGTCTTGTATCTTCTGTAGTGCGGCGGTGTTGTGGAGTACAGCGGTGTGTAGTGGGTGGTCTGCAGCGTCGTGTTGGTCGGCGGTTTGGCGGTTGGTCTTGATATGTTGATGTGTGATGGTGAAGGTCTGCGAGGCGGAGAGTGGTTGTTGCGTAGGCAACTTGTGAACTGCAGGCGTCTGACGGCGTGGGCTCCTGGGACACGCCGCCTGGCCCGTGAAGTGGCCAATGCAGTTGCACGTGGCACAATACACTGGGCGACGTGTCAGGTCGTGGCTGGTGCAGGATGTGGTGAAGGTGCCGGCGCCACAGTAGTGGCAGCGTGGGGGGTCGGCGCAGGTATCGGCGGTGTGACCATACTGGCAGCAGCGTCGGCAGGGAATAGGGCGTACACCACGGCTAGCCTCGACTGGGAGCACCTGCCCGAGGGCAGGAAGCCCGTCCTTCAAAGCAGCGCGGTAATCTGCCCCATCCCAAAACTCCAGGCGCACCAGCGGCGACGGTCCTCTGGCTGTGATGATACGCGTCGCTTTCATGAGAGAAGGCCAGCGACGTCGGGCTGCGCTGATGAGGAGAGAGTCCGGAAGCTGCCGATGTACTCCGCGCACAACTGCGCTGTAGCTCTGCAGCCTCGTGAGGTTAGGATGACTCTCTCTGGACGTTCGATATTCAACCTCTGGCTGTGTCGACTGTGTGCGGTGGGTGGTTGATGTCGGCGTGGTGTCGCAGGCTGAGATACCTTGGTCAGGCGGCGTAGATGGAGATGGAGTTGGCGAGGAGGCTGGCTGTGAGGCAGGGACGGCGCTGGCGTTTTCAGTCTCCCCAGAAGGTTCTTCGGAGGCTCCTTGGACTGCTGCGGCGGCTCGCTTCTTCTTTCTTCCTGCCATGTTGTCTCTGCGGCGGCTGTGGCTGGACTCCGTCCTCTTCGGTAAAGTGCCAGCTTACTATAATGTGCCTTAATGTAGTCTTTAAAGACAAGCTGTGGTGGTATTTTTAGTTATAATTTATGAAACAATGACAATTTTACTTATTCAGGATTACAAACGTATTTTAAATCTGAAATTCAGTTATTAAATGTGTAATTTTATTGACTTTTCTTACTGTATGCCGCATTACCGCTTCCTTTTACAAGAATACGGCACTATATGCTTGCCCTGTCATGTGGTGTTGATATTTGAAATAGCTGTGGTCTGCCGCTTCCTACCACATAAAGGCATATGGATGTTTGCCTCTCCCGTCAATTTAGGATTGAAAAACACGATAAATTCTACCCCTCCCCCAATGCCACTTACCGTAGTTCAATTTTCATCGATAGATATCGTGTTAACCTAACCTTGCAGTTTCAGTATTTTTTTTTTTTCCTTTTTAATTTTTTTATTTATTTTTTTAAGGGCGACCCCTCACCTGCCGTCTCTGGTGGCGATCATCCGTAGAAGCTACATCGCCTCCCTTCCTCATGTCGTCTCCAACAAGCTAGGACGGGAGATGCCGTTAAGCACCCCGGAAGTAGGGACGGACATGCATGATGACCGCATGCAATAAAATTGCATACAGAATGCGTTGGACGGCCCGGGAGAAACCCATACCGAAGTCTGAGTAGCATCATCGGGGAGTTGTATTTAGAAGTTAGCGTGACTGACAGACTGACAATGTTGCAGATGTTGGGTAGTTGAGCTTGACAGACAGTTTGGACTGTAGTTAGCCATAAAAGAAGACAAAATTGAAGAACGCTGCAAGAACAATTGGAGAAAATGATTGCCTCTTATTTAGTTTTTACTTTCTCTACTACGTATAGGAAAGTAGAGGTAGTATTGTATTCCACCCAAAAATTCGATGTCGAAATTTCAACGGAAATGTTTTAGGCCTCCCTGAATTTAAAAAAAAAAAAAAAAAAAAAAAAAAAAAAAAAACGTATTTTTAGAAAAAGGTCCATGTGTGTTTGTGTGTGTGAGGGAGAGAGTCTGTGTGTCTGTCAGTCTCTGGACAGAGTAACTCAAAAACGAAAACTCAGTTGAAAACCAAAGTTTAATGTCCTTTAAGGGTGCGACACGAAGATTTTGAAGAAAATTCCTCCACCCTAAACTGGCATTACATGGAAAATGTTTATTTTCTCGAAAATGGCTCTAATAATTTTTATTAACATACCGTATGTCTGAGATACTTTTATGGCCAATGAAATGTATATCTTGAATTTTCTGGCTATGGCTTACTCTGGATGACTTTTGCGTAAACCGTAGGACATAGAACAAATCTTACTACACAAAAAATGTAGATCTTGCTAAAACCCAATTTACGTCTAAATAGGGGTTTTTGTGTAGAGCAAACCATTTCGGAGATATCCCTTGTCATTTATGTTAGTTTTGGAGAACATATACTTCTGACAAATGAAACATCGTTATTCCTTTTTATATGTTAACCCTTCAAAGAGAACGCAATTCGAAAGCTTTAAAAGATTTAACTATCGCTCAAAGTCTACTGTATTCCCATATTTCCCTTGTACCTACAAGAAGATAAACAATAAGGTAATTTCTGCGAATGTTTATCTGTATTAATATGAAGATATAGAATAAGAGTTTGTAAGAACGGTCAGTGCAGGAGTAGAGAAAGTCATGTGAGTGCAACACATCAGATGTTTTATTTAGAGAAGACAGTTTCAGTATTCTCTAACACTGTCGTCATATAATGGCATATTTAATACATTATGCCAAACTCCTAGTAAACTGAACGTTATAACTTATAAGACATGAAACCCAGGGTTGATGTTCGAGGAACAGTGGCTTTTGTGGGCATCTAAATTATTATAATCTTTAAAATTACTCTACATACCCTTGCAATTAAGCATTAGACAGATTTAGAAGTGCATGCTTTTCATATTTCTAGCCGCTCTTGAGACTATGGGACAACTTATTTCACACACTGGTGCTGTAAAGGTAGTGAAAAATTACAGCTGCTGGCCCAATCGAACTGGAAGTTATTGGTAAATATCGAAAGTGGCAAATGCTACAAAATGGCATGCCATGTAGGAATAGTTTCAGTACATGGCGTTTGTCGTTAGACAGCTGCATCTATTACATTAATGGATTTTGAGGATAGATTTGAGTAAATCAAATTTAATCACACTTTGCGAATATTCATTTTGATCAGCCATTTTACTAATGTAAATGGACTTTTCAGATTTATAAATCAACAAAAACGTCATTCAACTTTGTTTTAGCGAGGCTCAGGAAATTAGAACAAGCTTAGACATAACCATAAAATGTGTTTTAGTGAAACCCGAGGAAGTAGTTTCAGAATTTAAATTTTGTACAGTTCTTAAGGTAAGCTCAAAAACTTTGGGTGACTCTTATAATCCCTTATGAAGAATTAGAATTGCTGGTACGAACTTCACCGGGTTGTCTAGTGTTTTATAAATGTACTAGCGGACCAGGCAGACGTTGTTCTGTTGAAACGTTGTTCATCCAAAAATTATAAAATTATAAAAATAAGTTATAAATTGTTTGGACTGTTTTGATAAAAAACTATGTAAGAAAATTATTTTAAAACACTTAACGCCACCACGCCTGCAGTTATCACAGTTCGACCTTTCCATAGCGTGTGATTGTATCTGTATAGTATAAACCCAAATTTGTCGAGTACCTACTCAAATCATTCAGTTTAACAGTTTCATAGTGAAGTAAAAGACTCAGGCTTGGTTGAACAATTTAAAATATTGTAAATGGTTAAAATTTCTGTAACTTATTTATGTAACTGTGCTCATGCAGTAATTCCCGATTTTAAGCTGTGGTGAAGTGTTTAAATATGTGTAATTTAACTATGTAAATATATGTTATTAGTTTATTAAAATTCCATTTCCTAAGTTGGAGATACATTCACTATCCTTGCGCTCCTTTGGTGGAGGGGGGTTAAGAAGGGCATAAGTGATCAGGCTATGAGATGAATAAATAATGTATGTTAAGTTAAAGTTGAGAAGCAAACATGGCACAAAATAAGTAAATAAGTAAGTAAACAAATAAATAAATAATTAAGTAAATAAATGAATAAATAAATAAAAAGCAAACAAATAAATAAAAATGAAATAACTGGAGTGCACTTTTGTCATTTTGTAGTACTTGCACCAGGAGAGAGATTTGTCGAATTGTCTTTGTTACAATACGTTTAGATGCTCCCAATAAATTGTTATGCGGCGACTTTAGAAGCCTTAACTGTCCAATTTTAGATGTTTTTTTTTTCCTTTTTTATAAGCTCATGCTAACATCCACATGACATTCTTTTATTAACAGCTGATTGATACATGAGTTTCCGGCACCGAATATGTCCTATGCATATCTTTTATATATGTTCAGTTCATCCTTAAGGAATCTCTAGAAGTTAGAAAACGAATTAAATCTACTTAAGGGTGATTTTTCTGGATATTTAATGTAAACACTGTATTTGTATCTGTATTACTCTTTATTTTCTCATTATTAATAGCAGCATGATGATTATATCACAACCACTGTTTACGTCACTTAGTCCACAGCAGGTACATACTGCAAAAGGCACAGGAAAATATTCTATTAATTTAAGCCAGGTGGAGGGAAGATGACGGTAGGCGCCTCATGAGAGCGCTTATTGTATTTTCCCCAGACTGCAACCGATAAATAAGATTTTACACTGATGTGGTAGGGGAGTGGAGGGGAGACGTGGAGGAAGTGAGCACAGAAAACGTGCCACGTTAAGAAGAGAACTGTCTGAACTGACTGACTTCCCCTTACTCCCCCTTCTTATATGTACATACAAGTTGTTTAAAAACTGTCTCATAATTGCAACAGGAATTGGGATTGGTCAAATCTGGAATACATGTTCCTATAAACATATGTCCGAAAACAAATACCTGTTGAGATCTGAGCCATTTTACTTCTGCTGAGTATTTACACCAGACAATAGACTTCATCCGACGGATGGATAGGTCAAAGAGGTCCATTAGCACAGCAGTCAATCAGAGGCGGCACGTCCTATGTGTTCATGGTTCAGCGAACCCCCGGAAAAAGGTTGTTTGTCCAAATTATATTTAAACAATCATTGTTTGTTTCTTTCTCGTGTTAGGTAATTTTATGTTTATATTCAAAGTATTTTGTCGAATGAAAAGTTTTTAAGTCGTTCAGATAGCACGAATACGCTTCAAAGTTTGCCCAGATATTCCCGAGGTTTAATTTCTCTTGTGAACCTCCGAGTGTAAGCTTATAGGTGCTCTTTCGGCAGGGAGAGGCGAGAGGAGAGATCGCTAGGTTTAGGTGAATATGCACTGGTCGGAGTAGCAGCTGCAACTCTCAGTTCGTCCCGAAGCTTCATAGCGAACGGACGTGTTTTACTTTTGCTCGTCGAGCATTATACGCCAGTGGATGGATTGCATCGTACTAGCTTCGTGTGATCTTTAAGCTCTACACAGCCAAGTGATTGGCTACTATACTCTAACCACTCATTGGTGCAAATAATTCTGCACAGAGTTTCCCTTTTCAGACAAGACTTTTGTGCTTTCTAGCACACCTTTGTACTTTTACTTACCAGTGGGTAAGGTTATACGGTCAGAGCCATCAGTTCTTTAACTGGTAAGGCGCCTTCGGGTCGGGCCCTCTATAACCTGCGCCTAACAGCGCCCACTAAACTTGACCAACTTATGACAAACATGGCATGTCCCCGGACAAACGATTCAACGGATTTCAAACTATATTACCTACAGGGAGGTAATATATCGTTATTTATGGACCAACCGCTCATCAAAGAGCCAACACTGCCTCTGGAAGAGAACTCCCGTTCCACTCTGCTACAAGAGCGCCAGGCTAGGCAAGCCTACATCATTCAGGCAGATCTCAAATTATTGGAGATTTTGCCAAAAGAGGAAGTGCCCCGACAGGAACTCACACACCTGTATCGTTCCATGGCGGCACACAAAGCACGTGTCGATGCCATTGACAGCTATTTGGCCCATCATGACCAAGCTGTGCATTCATCCCAATGGCAAACGGTGCAGGCGAAGAGGAAGCGAAACATCCCCGCTCCTGCTGCATCCTCCGTTCCTCTACGCACGGCCAACCAATTTCAACCTCTGGCCACCACCTCTGCAGTGGAAGATCCTGCACCAGAGTGCATGGAGGAAGATACGCCTCCAGCAAGTAACTCACCTCCTCCGACAAACACTGCCGCACAGCCGCTACAACAACGGCTTAAACGACCCACACCTATATTCCTGCGCAATCCAGCAGATGCCAGGAAAATTATCAGCGCCGTACCATCCGAAAAGGCCAATTATGCCCTTAAGAATCTGAGAGGAACAGTGGCTCTGCTTCCGACATCGTCCGATGACCACCGCTTTCTTAGAAAACACATGGAACAGCAGCAAATTGAAGGAGTTACTACTCTCCTTCCAGAAGACCGGTTCCTGCACGTCACTCTCAAAGATATCCCGGTCTTCATTTCAGAGGATGAGGTCAGGGAGTTATTGACCCAGAAAGGGTACACGGTAGAACATGTAGCCCAACTAGCAACCAGAGGGCCAAACCCGCAACCACCGCCACACTTCCGCGTCGCTCTGCAGAAGACAGAGAACGCAAGAAAAATATTCGGTGAAACACACATGTTTCACGCAGTAATTCGTGTGGAAACCTTTAAGCCACCACCACGTCCTCAACAATGTACGAAGTGTCAAAAGTTCACACATAATGCTGCTGGTTGTTTGCTGCAACCTGTTTGTGCCTTTTGTTGTGAGACTGGGCACAAAAGAGTAAATTGCCAGAGATTGGCAATACCTGGCTCCACTCCACGCTGCTGTAACTGCGGCGACTCACATTCCTGCAGATATGCCAAATGCCCAGTGTGGCAGGAAGCCCGATTGGAATTGATGGCCAACAAACAGGGACGCATGTCCAAATACAACGCCAGACCTCAGGTTCCTCACCATCTGGAACTGCCACGCGAAGCCTTCACAGGAGCCCGATGGCCCGGACTTCCTAGCCAGACACCAATTACCTTCCCCAGCTATGCAGCGGCCACTGTAGGAAGTCAAGAGCCCCAACCTGCACCAGCCCCTGTCGCACCTCCTCAGCCACAGCGGCAACCAGTTGTGCACTCTATACAACCATCTACCACCCCGACAGCCCCGCCACGGCCACAACAACCTGCACAGCAAAGAATAACTCAACCAAGAGTCACTTATCAGCAGCAGCCAACTTCTGACTCTTCCCGGCCTCGCCCACCTCAGCAGAACTCTCCTCCCACTGTTCCGGATGAGGCCTTCTTGAACACGATGAAACAAATCCCCATCCCACTTCAGCCTGCGTTTGCGGCTTTCCTGGCGGAAGCTCTCAGCAACAGACCACAGCACATCCACCCTTACGCGATCTTCGTACACACCGTCCTCTCCTTCACTATCCACTATGGGTGCTAGGCCAGATGGACGATTAAATATTCAATCCCTGAAGATCTGTTCTTGGAATGCCAATACGCGAAATTACAAATTACGCGAAACAACCAACTTTGTGGCCGCTAAGGGCATTCAGGTCCTTCTAATTTAAGAAACACATCTATCACCAACATACAAAGCTACCATTCCAGGTATGCTTTGCTACCGGACCGACAGGGCTGACGGCTATGGTGGAACCGCCATCTACGTGAATCGTAGCGTTACTCATCACCAACTTTTCACCACCCCGACTACCAACCTGGAAACCACTGGAGTCCAAGTGGAGACCAACAAAGGACCACTCAGACTTTTTTCTGTCTATTTTCCCCCTGGTCGTCCCATCCTTGACCAGGAGCTAAACACCTTGTTTACCAGCAACATAGCCACCATCGCTTTGGGCGACTATAATGCAAAAAGTCCCGCTTGGAACTCTACAGTGCTTACCAGTCGGGGTAGAATCCTGGAACGCTACGTGCAAGCAAACAATATGGTGGTTCTCTCGCCATCATCTCCAACCATGGACTACAGAGGTCGTCGTCCCCCAGATTGGCTGGACATTGCCCTGGTCAAGAACACAACACTACATTCTCAAATATTTTCCCTTCCAGAACTGACTTCCGACCATTACCCTCTGCTACTGATCTTCCATACCAAACCAAAGTACAAAACACAATCCCTCTTTCCATCTCCCAGGCGAGTCGATTGGAAAACATTCTCCAGCATAATGGCCGACCTGCCAGCACCTATAGACCCCTGTACTACGATACAGGAAGTGGACTTACTGGTGGACCACCTCACCACATCCATCTCTACAGCCATTACACAAGCCACTCCACCGAGCAGAGGACCCGCTCAAGCGGTCAGGAAGTTGCCTCGTCACCTCCGTGACCTAATAGCCAACAAAAACAGAGCCCGCCGACGAGCTCAACACACTGGATGCCCTCTCGACCGTAGAGAATACAATCGCCTGCAACGTTTGTTAAAAATGGAACTGACCGACCATTTCAATGCCCACTGGGAGCGAAAATCGTCTTCACTTGATACCACAGACAACTCACTTTGGCAGATGTCCAAAGCCTTGCTCCGTTTGCCCACACAGGACAAACCCATTCGACATGGCACTCGTGTTGCACAATCTGCCCGAGAGAAGGTCGAACTGATGGCGGAATTCCTTGAAGGCACCTTCCATCCAGCAGACACCTGTGACCTAGAACTCAGGCATCAAGTCAAAGGCCAAGTCGCTGACTTCTTATCCCGGCCCTTCCTGCCAGAAGATACAACTCCAACCACTGTAGAGGAAGTTCGTAGTCTACTTTCTAGTGTCGCCCCCTACAAAGCTTCTGGGTTCGACAACATACCGTATGCGGCTCTTAAGGCCCTACCACAGCAGTGGTTGGCCCTTCTCGTACATTTATTAACACCATTCTTCAACTGGCGTACTTTCCGCAGGCCTGGAAACATGCCAAGGTGATTACACTGCCAAAACCAGGGAAAGACACTTCCTCCCCTGACGGTTATCGACCCATCAGTTTACTTCCTTCTCTAAGCAAGCTATTTGAGAAGATTGTGCAGGCACGCCTCTAAAACTTCCTGGATACCCATCAGATCCTCAAATCGGAGCAGTTTGGATTTCGCAGGAAACACTCCACCACTCACCAACTCCTTCGGCTGGTGGACGACCTTCTCAAAGGTTTTATCAACCGACAGTTTGTGGTCTCCCTCTTCCTCGATATCTCACGGGCCTTTGACTCTATCTGGCATGAGGGGCTCCTTTACAGACTTATCCACTACGACATTCCTCCCCATATTGTTCATTTTCTCCATTCCTATCTGCATAATAGAACCTTTTCCGTCTACAAAGAAGATCTTTTCTCCATTTCTCGACCCATCCATGCAGGAGTCCCTCAGGGAAGTGTTCTCGGGCCGCTTCTGTTCTTGATCTTCATAAATTCCTTGCCATCATACCCTGGTTGTACCATCTACCAGTTTGCTGATGACACCACCATTGCCACTGCCTCTACTAAACATAGAGTAGCAGCAAACAGGCTGCAACGATATGCCGACTCTTTGACAGCATGGTTTTCCACCTGGCGCCTGAAGATAAACCCCACCAAGTCACCTTCACCAGGCGAGTGGTGCAGGCAGATCCTCCTGAACTCCAAATAGCTGGTGGTAGAGTTCACTGGTCCAACAGTGCCAAGTACCTTGGAGTTATACTAGACCACAAACTCACCTGGAAGCCACACATAGAAGACCTCACAAACAAAATCAATCGAAGGATGGCTATGCTGTACCCTCTTTATAACCGAAAATCGGCAATGTCAGTTCCCAACAAACTAATACTTTACAAGCAGATTCTCCGACCAGCTCTTACCTACGGTTGCCAAGTCTGGGGCATTGCAGCTGCTTCTCATCTCCAGAGACTACAAACCCTTCAGAATCGATATCTACGCATATCTACTGATGCAGACTGGTATATTCCCAACAAAAACATCCACCAAGATTTATCTATCCCCACTCTCACAGACTGTATCCTATCTCTCTCCCGCACCTTCTACAATGCCCTGCCACAAAGCTTCAATACCCTGATCCGTGGCCTCGGGGAATATGACATTGACCCCGGGGAAACCTACAAACGCCCCAGACTTCTTCTTGGACAAAATTAGTCAACTCAATTCCAAAAAAAAAAAAAAAAAAAAAAAAAAAATCAATGTCATAACTTTTCCACCGCCTTACCACAGTCCCATTCTCTTATATCATCCTCTGAGCCAGTAAAGGACTTGTCCTGGCATGGCATTTGTCTTGAGGCCCACCACGGTGGAATCCCTCATGTGACACCCACCTAATTCTCAGCTCCAACTACAAGTCGGACTCGGCGGAAACGCACGAATCAACCCGAACTAAAAACAACCTAACCAGAACAATTAGCGCGTGTATTTTCACTGTAATAATGGAGTGATTGTCTACAATCGTTTAATTGTATTACAGTATATTCAGTTATTTACGTGTGCTTTAGAGTTTATATGCTATGCATCTGTTTTTAGAGTTATTTTCTAAGAAGAATGAATAGCTTTCAATATCTTTTAGAAACAGATTTCTCAGCTTTAAGCTTGAAAGAGAAGTGTGAAATAAGGAAGCTTGATAGGCCGATACCTCCCCTCAAATTAATACATGCGCAAACAAGCCGAGGTAAGACATGTTGCAGGTCTTTTAATGTAAATATAAATAAAAGAAATAGATGGATTTGCGGTTTATTTCCACAAATAAGCTATTTTGTTTTCCATGCTTGCTGTTTTCTAAGGGTAAATATACAAGCTAGACATGCACTGGCGTGTCAAATCTGAGTCATCTAAAACAGAAGGTTAAGAAGCACTAAGAATCTATTTAACGTAAAAATGCTTATTTAGATTTATCAGTCCTTGGAAAAACAGAAATTATACAACAGCTTGGCTCAGCTTTAAGATAGAATATAGAAAGTCACAATGACAACGTAAGGAAAAATCGCTATGTTCTTTCCAAAATAATCGACTGTATTAACTTCTGCGGTGAGTTTGAACTTGAGTTACGTGGACATGATGAAGCTGCAGAATCTAACAATCCTGGAATACTCAGCGCGATGGTAAATTTGACTTCAGCTTTGGATGCAGTTGTAAAAGAGCACATGAATAATCGTTAAAGGTACAGCCATGGAAAAAATGATTGAGCGCTTTAGGAGAGCAGAATATTTCTAAATCCCAGTCGTGTAGCAGCGCGACTTACACAGGTGGATATTTCCAAGATGCAGCCTGAGTTTATTGATAGTCTCTGTTCCTTATGTCAGACATGCAGACAGGCTGTGTCTCGAATCACCACTTGCATTTGTATCCGCTCCTGATAAAGAAAGGGGCGGTGTAGCAAACTGCCTATATGTGGAGGAATGTAGCAGCAAAGGAAGTATGTCACAAATAATACGTCAGAGCCAATAGAGGTTTGAATTCTTCAGTCACTTATTGGCCACTAATTTTCTTGACCAGCACTACTTTACTTCGTTGAAAAATAAGTTTCCTGAAAAAAATCCTTTCTTACGTGCAGTTCTATCCATTTTTATATAAACCTAAGTCAAAACAGAACTACAGATCATTTGTTCTCGAAATGGTTTTGAAGAAATGAAGTACAACTGTCCTTCTAAGGTTATTAATTGAAAATAATCTGCAAGAACTCTTTGGTGGTGTTATGAAATTGTTGAAATTAGTAACTACTACTACAATGGCAACGTGTGAAGCAGACGTTTCTCCACTTTGCCATGGATCAAAATATTTCTCAGAAGTAGGTACCATGGATGAAGATGACTCTCTGCCCTTGCCATTCTGTCTATTTAAAAGGAAATGTTCTACAGTCTTCCAGATTTCAACGAGAGTCATAGACAGATTCGCCCAGCAAAAGGAAAGGAGGTTGGAGTTTCTCTAGAAACATACCTTCACAGGAGATTCAACACTATCAATGTCAGGCTGGTTTAAGGTAATTTCAGAGCTACTGAAATACTGCATACAATTTAGAAAATCAAACTATTTAGAAAGGTAAACTATATAATGCACTAAAAGTAGTGAGCCCCCTGTTATTTTAGGCACCAGCCGCCACTGCATTGAATGCATTGAATTTTTGGCTATGGGGGCATTACATTTTAAAGACATTGGTGTATGCTAAACCCATCAAAAATGTGCATATGCTATAAGAGCGAGTGATTAACGCATGTGCCCAAATCTGAGAACAGCCAGGTGTGATCGAAAGAGTTCCGGATTCTTTGAGAAGAGGAGTTGAAGCATGGTAACTATATGGAGCATCTGCTGTAGTAGTATCGACATAACGTGCAGGGGACAGAATGACAGAAATCATCACAACTCCTGTTTGGTGTTTGTGGATGTTTACCTAACAATTGTACCGCTAAAAATTTGTGACGTATAGTGTTTTCTAGAATGCGCTTATTGGATGAAGTCCATTCTCTGGTGTAAATATTTAATACAAGTAAAATGGCTCATACCTCAACAGAACATATGCTTAATAGCATTTATTCTAGTTTTGACCAATCCCAACTCCTGTTGCAATATCAGACACTTTTTAAACCTTTTTAAAATTTTAAACTTTTATATCTATGTATGAATATATGTGTATGTATATATGAAAAACTAGTTTTTATTCCTAATGTTCCTTAACCACTATCAGAGCAGAGTTGCATTATATTTGACCAAAAATTGAATTGCGGGATTGCATTTGAATACCTCTTTGGGACTTTTCAATAAAAAGAAGATATTGATTTTGTGTGTGTGTTTGTGTGTGTGTGTGTGTGTGTGTGTGTGTGTGTGTGTGTGTGTGTGTGTGTGTGTGTGTGTGTGTGTGCGAGCACGCGTCTATCTTGGACAGCATACTCCAAAACGGAAAACCTATAAATAAATTCTTTCATCCAATGACGCAAATCGTAAGCGTCGTAAGCTTTAGTCAGTATCGCAATAAAATATGGGGTGAATTTTGCTAAATTCGAGATAACACGTTGAATGAATTCTAATCCTAAATTTTTAAGTTTATTTCTAAAACATTTGTTTTAGAGGGTGTTTAATTCTAAAAAAATGCATGAGGTTTTGGAAATTTGTGTTCACGGTTGCATTCCCCTCTTTTATTTCAATTTCTAAATCTACATCCGCTTATCCTTACCACTAAAACTACTTACTATTGTACTATCTATGGAATATGTGCCATGAACATGTTGGGCTTTGAAACATATGCGAGATTTGCACCCTTGTCAAACTATGCACTTTTCTACGGACCTTTCTTGATGGATCTGTTCATGTTTACCTCTTTTCTTACCGGAATAACTTCCGCAGGGTCTATAAAGATACGCTGTGTGCAATCTCAGAATTAAAGTGGCTATTGTAACGACATAAATCGTGCGAAATTACCCTCTTACTGGCAACAGTGCCAGAAAACGAATGAGTGTTATCACAGCAACAGGACAGAAGTGACGTCTTCATTTCCACAACATAATATCATAGAATAGACAGTATACAGAAAGGAAAGTTTCGGTCGGCTCCTTTGATCTGCATGTACCTACCCGTTGCGTTGCGCGCTTCGCCATATTGAGACCAAGTTAACGAAGCCATTGTTACTTCCTACCAGGGCTCGAAACAAGCGCTTTACGAAACGGAACTTTTAATCTAGCCGGCTAAATGAAAACTTTTACGAAAAGAAACGCTAATGAAACCGAACATATGATTAACTCAGACTAATACAATCTATTTTCCCTCCAATGAAGAAGTTTACTCACTAAAATGAGCCGGAATGATACATAATAACTCATGTTGGGAACTGAAGACATTCATACATTTACTAAAGGCGCCCTGTTCTTACACAAAATTTCAGGGCAATTAAAATTTGAAAAAAAAAAAAAAAAAAAAAAAAAAAAAAAAAACACAATAACGCACGAAAGCAGAATGAAACCAACAAAATTTTGTTTTCTACTTATATGTATTAACAAAGGAAGCCCTAGTAATATGAAATAAGTGGAAAATAGGTAGCAGTAATTAATGAGCAAGTGGCTCATTAGTTGCTTTTATTTACCACAAGAATAAAAATGCACAAAATCTTGAATAAGATTTTGCATACATTGAATCACAAAGTCTTGTCATACATAGCAAACGATGTAAATAAGACACAAATGTATAGCATGGTGCAGTAACATAAATCACAGCAGTAACTTTACAGTATGGCAAAAGTTAGGATTATTTTATATTAAGGGTTAGGGAGATCTAGGAATGGTCCTTTTATATCATGTCTATTTGCACAACATAAAATAGTTACAATAAACGTACAATTGCATTTATTTTATTTCACATTTTCACAATAAAATAACAAAGTCTGTGTACATTCACATGATCTTCTCTACCAACACTATTGCAGCATTAAAAAAAAATAGTGTTCAGGTGTGTCATTGTGCTTTTGTCTTGCTTGTTTGATCTGCATTTATGAAGCAACTACTGAGCAAACCATATTATTCATAGATGTGTCACTTTTATTAATTTGTAATTTTTTTTTTCACTTTTATTTTTATTTTTCAAATATATATTCACAAACTTATTAAATAACAGCCTAATTAAATAACGTATGGGGAAATCCTTGCGTGGGTGGTTGAATTGCTTATTCTCTATTAAATTAATCAATGCGTTTCCAACATTATTTGTTTTCATTAATCTGAGAACACTGCCAGCGAAAATGCTCTCCAGATAATCAAGGTAGGTTATAAAGGTTGAACTTGGACATTTTAGATTTTCAAAGGTGTTCGAGCAATTCCGCGTGTGACAAACTGACATTTACACTACATTTTCTTCTTAAAATTTCTGTCTAAAGGTCAATATAGATGTAAAAATGTTATTTTAACGACATAGGATGATAGATAATACATTGGCGGTTGTGATAGGAAATATAAAAACCTTAAAAAAGTGAAACAATTATTTAATAATGAGCGCTAAACTTTTCGTGACTGACATTTTTGTCAACTGCAGGTCCAACTTCAAACGTTTAGCCTCAGTTTTCTCTGAAAGTTTTCTTATTTGATTTGTTCTGAAAAATCACTTGAGAGAGGAACTTCTAAGCTTTCAAATGAGCTGAAAAAAGGTTTGGCATGTTATTCGCATCTGGAGATATTTATTCAAAAGGTCAGCGTGATTAACTGACATGAGTTTGTGACTAACTGACATTTGCGAAAATTGTAAAACCTTGTCTTTGTTTTACATGGTATAGCATGTGGTAAATCATAGTGATACGTATTATACGTTACATACATGTAATACATACAGGTGTGTAATTGTATTTATCGTTTTAACAATAATCATATCCTTTGGAGAAGCATTAATGTCATGCAACATAAACAGAATGAACAGATGTTGACAGCTCTCATTTCTTATCACAGTTACATCATTGCAAGTATAAAAAGCTGACTCAAAACCATAACAAAGACGACACATGAGAGCACACAGCACACATCACATACCTGTAACCACTGTAACACTCTAGTTATTGGATTGGACTCCTTATAGTGCAGGAACGCTAAATGCAGTAGCCTCGTTATACACGCGCATATCACTACACTGTTTTTATTTCCGAAAGTTGTGCATCATTCTGACACTTTCCGCACATGAAAGAAAAGCATATTCCACAACATTTAAACCTAATACTTTCACATAATGAACCCGCTGAGTGGATGGCATAGGTGAAATACGTTCAAATCTTTTGTCGAGAAATTCTTTTGCTCCTTCAGTTTCAGGCAGAGAAACTTCAACAACACATATTTTGGTTTTCTTTGTAACAGTATTAACAAATTCTTCAGCACTCTGAATCCTGCTTCCTGCTTTCGTAGCTGTCCATGCCATCCTCTTCACTTGTCCTCCAATCGCATCTACTGCCCCCTTTCCGTGATAGGATTCGAAGAAGTGTCATTCAATTTGGATTCCAAATTCTTCGGAAAGTTATGTCACATGACTTAATGTCTATTTCTGCTTAAAATGACTAGCAGCTCCATCAGAAAACACTTTCACACGTTCAAGATTCGGAACAATATCCAATATCTCCGAAAATATATTCCTTAAGCAAATATCAACTGCATATTTGTCATGTGATACATAATCAGACACCAAAGCAAAATATTGTTTTTGAATTTCACCAATATCTTCTTTCCTATACCAGGCAACAGTAGTAAACATTGAGATCTGTGTATTGTTCCAGTGGGCAGCTCCTTGCATGTGTAGTTCTCAGAGAAGTCGATCTGTATCACAGCTTCACTAATTGCAACATTTTCCCGAGCCTTCTTAAAGGCCTCGGATTGCTGTCTTTTTACATAAACGTAATTTAGGAAACCTAGCAGGCAATTGGTCAGTTCTTCAATGCAGTCTTTTACAGATCCCTTTTTAACTTCTATTTGCATTCTTCCATTACGTAAACTCCATAGTTTCCATTCGCATGGAGAATTAGCGAGTTCATCCGAAATGTCTGCTTCACTCAATCCCAGGCAGTTGGATCATCCTGCCTGCATACACTTACTCGATTTCTGATCACAAACCACTTGTGCCATGAACTTACGAAATTCAGTCTCAGTGAGTACGTGATTTTTACACAATGCTTTGAGAAGAAACTTCGTATTTTCATGTATAATGCATGTGCACACATGTGGGATCTGACTTTGAAGACGCACGTGAGCAGGGCGTAATTCAGCGAATTTTGTCAATCCCACAGACATTTCTTCTCGGTCTTGTAGAAAGAGTGCATGTGCTTCTTTTAATGTTACCACTAGATACCTAATGCGAACTTCTTTTGTTTCTTCTTGAACATGGATTTCAATAAAATCATCTCTTCCAGGAGCTTGATAAGATATTGAATCATCCTGATAGAACTTGATGATTGCACTTTTAAGTTCCTCTGATAGTTGTTTTCCTGATACCGGGACAGAATGCTTTGTTTTACAACATGCAATCCCTCTTCAGCTGCTAACTTACGAATATTTTCTTTTCTTTTACGTGGAGATTGCGGCAATGCTTCCTCAACACGTTTTCTGCACTTTCCAAAATGCTGTCTGCTTTTGAAAGCCGCGGATGTTGATGTAGTATCCTTATCAATCCTTTCTTGGTCTCCTACTTTCTGTCTTGCCCGCTGTGCTTGCTTATGTCTCCTTTATTCAGCTTTGAGGTGTTCTCTTCCTTGTTTTGTTTGTTTCAGTATTGCTATTCCTTTCCTCATAGTCAGTTTTATTTTTCCCTTCCATTGTTCATAACTGCCTTGTTCCTTCAGACGTTGTCTTTGGGCTGCTGTTTTAGCCATAAAGTCAGAAACGGACTGATACGTCTATCCTGACTGAAGTCTCAGAAGTACTGTACGCGTATGACGACCACAGGGCGCCAGCACTAATTGTCCGTTAGTCACGTGTTTTGTGGGAAAACGAATGACTATAGAGGAAAACTTTCTGGTACTTTTTTATTTGTTATATTGTAATGAAGCAGAATCAAAAAGGATATTTTTTCAGTCTATTACTTTTCCCTGCAGGGGACTTTATCCTTATTTACCGTGACTGACTGATATTGACACACAGTAATAATTAAACAGGATTTTTTTATAAATGTCGAAAATTATTAGCCATATACACGTTTCGAAGACGAAGAGTCATTGTGTGATATACAGGACAAAAAAATTAAAACAGATGTACATGGCTCCTGTAATATTGATATGAAAATCAGCGTTATTCACGCTTATTTTTAGTGTTTTGGAAATATATGGGTAAGAAGTGAAATTTGAACCCATATTCACGTCAAAAACATTTATTTTTCACTTCATAAGATACTTTGGAGTATCTAGCATCATCTTTCCTCAGTAAAAAAAGTGTAACATTTATTTCAAATGTTAACGCTTGGTATGACATATTCGCAGAATTGCTCATCCATATTCTTGTTCTCGTATGCTTTGAAATGAGAATACAGATTTTTATAGTTAAAATTATTTGTTTCTTCTTGTGAATATTTTACACATATATCACATTCATGGTTGGTTAAGCTTTTTTAATTAAGTACCCACAATCATGCTGGAGTGCATTTGTACCGGGTAAATTTTCCCTGTAATCTATACAGTTCACAATAATGCTTTTTGAAACTGAATTCTTTGTTACACACAATTTCAATTAACTACTGTTGTCATTGCAATTTGAAAGTAGAGTGTCAAAATTTTCAGCACAGTTTGGAGAGTTTGAATGCTAAAAGTAACTGAGACAAACTAACTTTTTGAATGCCCTTTTAAATTGTATTGGAGTTGCCTCCTTGTTGACGTATTCTACCAAAAATTTTTTTCAAGGCAGTCCTGATTTAATCTTCGAGTGAGGACAAAAGAAAAGAAATGTGTCTTTAAGTAAGACCAGAACTGCAGAAATGCATTTACTGTAATTGTAAACCCCTGAATACATTTGCACGTGAATTATTTCTGCACTTTGGTGCCGAACACCATCGGCCAACTTTTCTCTTACTGCTGCTCATTATAACCACATCGAAGCTTAAAATACATTTACACATATTTATACATTTTGCAGTAGGCATATAAAACAATTCTTCAGTTATAGATATGCCCAGCAGCTAATATGCTCGAGGTAAAATAAACACAACGTATCCATTCGCTTTGGCGTCAACAACACAGCTGTTTACTCTGTTTACTCACTTTCAACATGGCACACTTCGCGCATGCGTACTAAATTTTGGCGCACGGATTTCTGCCGAGTTTCCTTTCTGTACACTCTCTATTCTGCGATAATATTCTGCGACATGCCTGTTAGAGAACTGGAAAATGTCAGTAATGTGGCTTCATTAGTCAAAACAACGCATTTTTTGTTTCTCCATCCTCCAAATTTTTCGCATTCTGTTTCGTATTTTTTTTTTTTTTTTTTTTATTTTTCTGGAATTAATGAATTCCCACCACTCTTGGCTTCTTTCAAAATTTCAGGCAGAATACAATCCATATTTTCAATAGTTTTATCATTACCTTCCATTTTCCTTTATAAGTGTTAAAACAAATGAAACAACATAGCAAACATATTACCTCATACGTCTCTGATCTGTGATGTGTTATAATTTTACATTTAGCAATTTTTTAGTTATTTTTAGGTATTTTAATACTGGAATTGCACAAAAAGTTTTATGGTACAATGTAACATCTTCATTGTGACACTTGTAAAAATAAGCACGGTCCCTTTAGCTCACGGACTGCACTTGTGCTACAACCAGTCAGATTATAGACTAGTTACATAAATAAGTTATTGTGATTCCTGAAAATTATATTCGTATGTTATTCACTATCACAATAAACATCTGCATTAAATCCTAGTCTTTACACTTATAATTTCCTTGCAGTATTTATACTATTTACTGCTGTGTCTAGGGTCTTGTGCCGACCTAAGAACGTGCTTCTATAATTAGCCCTAATCTGAACTCTTAAAATTACTACTAAAATTCGTTCCCAAGGGTATCTTTCTCACTTCCACTTTCTCTCCCTCTCTCTCCCTTTCTCTCTCTCTTCTTTGGCTTATGATACATTATTTCAAAAGGAACTGGTCTCTACTTTAAACTAATCTTCTTGCAGCCAAATTAAAAGAGAGCTCATTTTCTATGTAAAGAAATAAAAAGTATAGCTTAAATAGTTTTCTGTTTAATGATTTTATAATTTTGGGGTCTTAGGAACTTTTAATCTTCTTTATATGTGGTATTTACAAATTATGTTCTAATACACTTTTACTAGAGTTTATGTAATACATCACAATGTCACTCGTGGGATTTAAACTGAAGGATTTTTATTGTTAGAGGAGTTTGCCTCGGCTATGACTCTGATCTCATGGGTGATTAAAGCTGTTCAGATGTGGAATAATTGACACGGAAGTTATTTTTCTTATTATCCAACGAACTTTTATTTCGCTTGCCACATTAGCATTGATATTTACAGTTGGACTTTCTCTTTCCTGACCTATTTCCGCTTAATCGTGACACTTACATTCCCGATTATTGCCCCTTTGCACTTATGAATTTATGTATAGTGTTGAACATCCTAACACTCACTTTGCATATCTGATGAAACGGGTGTATATGAGCGAATCTTGTTTCTGAGGGAGCGTGTCTGAACAACCGTTTTTCTAAGAGCAGCTTCGACGTGTATCATAGTTTTGTTTGAGACATCCCCTTTGGTTTCTCACCTCCTATTGGCATTTTTTTGCTATTCTCATTGGTGGAGATCTGTATTCTAACTCTGCAATCCCAAGATGTCCACCAATGGGGTACTTTTGTCACAAAATACACCTTTCAGGGGATTCACGCTGAGTGAATGTGTCTCTATATGGACCAATAAAATATTCTTAAGATTTTGGACGTGTCAATGTGCTTATTGTTTGATGTTTAAGGGTACACCGAAGTGAAAAAGTTGATTTTCTAAAGTGTTGAACTTAGAGCCTTATTTTTTTTATTATTATTTTTTATTTATTTATTTATTTATTTATTTATTTTTTTTTTTGCACAGGCATTACTAGCAACCAAAGAAATGTGTGTATCAAATTTCATATTAATATCTAATCACATTCCTAATATATTAATTAATTTATATAAATTTGATTGGGCATAGTCAAAATCTATCTCCTCCAACAGATTTCATTTCTTAAAATTGATTCTCTTATTACCTTTGTAACAACTTCAACGCAAATTTTGATATAGTGATTAGTTTTTCTTAAAATGTTTTAATACCGCAAAATGTAAAAATGCCACAAAAACAGCTCATTATTATATTAATTATTTTTTTTAAAAAAAGATATAAGGGTCAATCCACGTCAAATCGCACACCCGTAAAACACATTTTCGTAGCAGGTTCAAAATTTTTTTATGAATAATAGGCATCAAATAAGGAAACCCGTATTTTTTTATTTCCGAATTTTTAAATTACTTAAAAAAAACGTATTGCCTGACATTTTACCTATAAAATAAGATTTTGAAAACTATGGAGCTTGCATTAGTGCATTTGCTACAATTTTTTTCTGGAGGCGTGCTAGCGCTCACAGACGACATGAAGTACAGCTGGATTCGCCGTTCTTGGCCCCTTCGTATTGTATCCTTGGAAAACATTAAACTTAAATACCAAATTTGGTTTTTAAACTACTTTTCGTTATTGAATTATGCTTTCCACAGACTGACACACAGACACACACACAGACACGGACTTTTTTCTAAAAATACTTTTTTTATGGATTCAGGGGGTCTGAAAACATATATTTCCGGTGAAATTTCGACATCGAATTTTTGGGTGGAATACAATACGTCCTTTGACTTACCAGCAGAGAAAGTGAAGAAGTAGCATAACGGAACCTCGTCCATATAAAGGATAGTTTTGGGTGGGGGATTTTCTTGAAAATTTTGTGTCGCAATCTCACAGGATACTGAATTAATTACAATTAATTACTTATCAGTCTTCTCGATTTTCAGTTATGCTGTTTAGAAACATACATACAGTAACACATCCAAGTTCGTATACACATACACGTACGACGGAGGTCTTCTTCCTTCTAATTCCTTTATTTTGTTTTTATTTATTATTTATTTAATTAATTCTGGGGTCTCATTGCTGAATATCGATCACCTTAAAACAGGTAGATGGCAGATTAAACAAAAAGCAAAATTAGTAATTCAATATTGAACCTGGCATGTCCTCATTGTACCCCATCTACACGATATGTTAGGGTAGGGTAGGGTGCACATCCACACTTCTTCCTACATCGATTTTTTGTGCACTATTGTGGAAGAGTTTTAAGCTGGAAGTTACTATCCTTGTCTAGAACGGGCTGTGGAAAATCTATCTTGAAATGGTCAGTCCCTTTAAAAATCATATTGCATTACCCAGTTACCTGCTGTGATATGAGGGAAAATAGGCATCAGTGGTGTTGTAACTTTTGCAAGTGAAGTATCGGTTGTTAATGTGACATTGAAGAAAGATCACCCGCCACTGCTGTGTCTACCCTGCCTAGTTCACCACAAAAGAGGGATGGCTTAGAAGAAGATGGTGAGTATTTCTTTCTTTTTCTAACAAGTGCCAAGTTACACCTCCGTCAGTACGACACCTACCAAGAGGAAGGGATGTAGTGAGGGGATCGCAGCTAGACAGACCACAGAGACGCGCGGAAGTTGTTAACAAGTTCTGAGAGACCTTCTCTGGCTCCATCGAGCAGCTGCTATCAATCCGGCGCATAAGCGTATATCCCACGAGAGGACAGCGACCTCACAACGCCACCTAGCGCCAAGAACATCAGTTACAACGCGCAAGCATTTGCGACATCTGTTTGGCACCCATACTTCACGAGCCTGAAAGCACATCTCAAGAATAACAAGACATGAACGAAGGAAAATGACGGAAAGGAAATCGTGGTACCAAAATAAGCACCCCAGCAGTCTCATGAGTGCCATGGGGAATCTACGAAAATCCCGATAATTTGTTGCACCTAATGTTTTACCAACACGTACTTATAATATAACAACCCATAGCGTAACAGCCCTTCGCAGGCCAAGGCTTACCGCCCGGCCGCTACATCCACTACAAGTGTTATGAGTGGGGTGCAGAACGGGAAGATGGAACGTGGTCAGCGTCCCGAGCCCTCCCGGCCTGTTATGTGGTCTTCTTGACCTGGGGTCACTACTTCTGTATCAAGTAGCTCCTTAATTGGCCCCTCAGGGACCTAACGAGCCTGAGTGCACCCCATGGCAAATCTCCCAGCGGGGGAACAATCTCCACGCCGATATCGGGGATCAAACCTGGATCCTCCATGCCAGAGGCAGGTGTGCTACAACTACGCTAAGGAAACGTTCAACTATAACAATATACATGAAAAACTTTTGAACATCTTTGATTTGTTTTTCGCCTCCTTGATAGATATCTAAATCTAATGTGTAATCTAGTAATTATTTAGAACTACTTCTGCGGATTACTGCTTATATTACTGACAGTGCTAGGTAATTTTGAAAAAAAGTAACGTTTTTTTTATGAATTCTACTATAATAGTTTGGAATTGCGTATACTCTTAAAACGATAATATATAATACTGCAAAATGTTTATTACTCTGCAAGTTGTATTCCTGTGTAATTTCTAAACGTTTGCATTCATACAATTTCCTCTACTCGGTTTTCAAAAAAAGAGAACTGTTCTTAGAAATATCTATTATACTATTTCTTGCTCTTCCACACAAACGTTCACGTTTTGTTTTAGAATATTTAGTTAAAACTATAACCATATTTCTAAAACACCTATTCTGAGTGCTAATCTTCAAATTCCAAGCTACTTACAAGACCACGAGCAAAAATGTGCAATCCTATTAGTTGAGCAAAATACAAATAGGTATTTAAAAAGTCAGACCAATTCCTTTTATTGGCAAAACGATGTACATTATTTATGTGCTATCTCTTACTTTTAACAGATATTCATGCCATTCGGAATTAATAGGGCTTCATTGGCTGTCAGGCTGAAAATTCATATTTTACTTTTTATTTTATTTTTCGCAGAAATATCTTATATATTTGGTGCGTTAATCAAAATCACTGGAACAGTTTTTGAGAAAAAAATCAAAGAAAAGTATTTCATGTAAACGGTAGTTTATAGTGAATGTATTTTCTTCAGAATCTTCCTGTCACATTCTTGGAAGATGATGAACTGATAACAAGTTCATACTTAACCGATATTTCGCTTTGGAGTTATATTTAGCATACATAGACGGATACATAGTGAGAGAGAGAGAGAGAGGGGGGGGGGGGGAGAGGGAGAGAAAGAAAAGAAAAGGAAGTATTGGCTGAGGGTACATATTTCTCATGGTACAGGCATAATGAGAAGGAACTGGTCCCTTTTTTGCTGAAGATTGAGTAGGAGTAATTTAACACAGGACCCAACAAAAAGAAAAAAAAAAAAAAAAAAAAAAAAAAAACCCTCTTATTGATCCCTCAAAAGTATTGTTGCCACCTATTCATTTGAAATTAGGTTTAGTGAAACAATTTTTGAAAACTCTAGATAAGGAAAGTGAGTACTTTAAATACCTTTACGTTAGATTTCCTTCATTATCCAATGAAAAAATATTAAAGCTGGTGTAGGTATTCGTTGCCCCACAAATTCGAAAACTGATGGACAGTTTGAGAATACTGTGAGTCGAGAAGTATAGGATGCCTAAAATCAGAAATATTGTTTTTAATTTCCTTGGAAGTAAAAAGGACCCAAATTATGTTAACATAGCTAAAGTGATGCTACAAAATTTTAAATAAATTGGTCGCAACACGAGTGTCAAAGTACATTTTCTTCATTGCCATTTAAATTATTTCCCTGATAATTTAGGAGATTTTAGTGAGGAATAGGGCGAAACATTTCACCGGAATATAAACATTTCGAAATGAGGTATCAAGGGAAGCGGAGTGTTCACATGATGACGGACTATCGTTGGATGTTAAAAAGGAACTGCTCTGAGCAATATGCGAGACGATCAAAGAGGAGGAAATTTGAAGTGCAACATTGAGGTAAGGTTATGAATGTGCTTATAATTATTATTAATTAGCGGTTAATTAGTGATAAGTAAGAAATTATAATCATGGTCTAGTTTTTCCACACAAAATTCTTGTTGAAAGTAATTTTTATTACATTTCACAATTTCTTAGTTACAGTTCCGTTATTTGTGAATATTTTGAAAATCTGATATGATGGGAGCAAATCGAGATTATTTTCGTATTCAGCGCAAAAGTTAGTTTAGGATCACCAATCAGATTCAGAAATGCAAAAAAATAAAACAGAGTGCCTGACGAATGATTTAGACGAATTATACATTGATGGGAAAAAGATTTAAAACGTTGACAACTTTGTTACTTAGACTCAATTTTAGAAAAAGGGTAAACATCACTAACACTCAAAATAATAGTACAGAACGTAGTTTTCTATGGAGCGGAGACATGGACTTTACATCAAAAAGAAATTAAGAAACTGAACGCACTGGAGTCGAACGGACTTCTGGAGAAGGTCAGCCAGAATCTGCAGGAAAGACAAAATAAGGAACACGGAAATACGACGACTAATGGAAGTGGGAGGAAACATATAGTTGTGTTACAATTGAAAGGAAAAGACTCAGGTGATACGGTCATGTAGGCAGAATAGAAGTAGGAAAAATACCCAAAATCGTGCAAGAATGGGAAATTAAGAGGAAGAGACGGCGAGGACGACCTGGATACAAAATGTACACGTGTCAATGGAGAGATCTGGTGCAACTGAAGAAGACGTATAATGGCGTTTTAATTACACAAAAACATAAACAAGTTGTCTATAGTAGTATTTAACATACAAGTTTATTTTGTTTACATTGTTATATAACTGAATTTTAATTTGTATTGTGACATTGTTTTGTTGCAGACGAACCACTGTAATGAGGAGATTTCTCACTTATTAATATTACTATTAATTACTATTATTATATGATTTCATTTCCTCAAGCCACTTTAATCTATGCAATTAATAAGCTTATATTTAAGCATGTTCAATTGCAAGTTGGAGAACAGTTACCGGACTGAAACGTAATATAAGATTGGGTCACTTTTGAAAATTTTGTCTCACAGTTGTTAATCTCTTAAAACAGTTTTATTTAAATACCAGCAGCAAAAAGCAGCAGCTGTGAGAATGGTGACGACACAGGTAGAGCAGTGGTGGTCCAGGAGCTCGGTCCAATTAGAATTTCCTGATGGAGGGGAGATCGCCCGGCTGGTGCTAGGGGAGGAAAAGGTCCTTAGTTTAATGAGACCCTCATGTGGAAGAGAAGAGTGTATCCTGCAACACCCCTCTTTCCGCCCCGCTACTGACGCTTCATCACAACCCCAGATACCCATGTAGGTACATTTCTTGTTTCTCTAGTCTAGCGCAGGATCTCTATTAAACCCATTTGTTTTACAAACCTAGTATACATTAGAAGTAATACAAGCCTGGAATTGTTATACACATTCTGATAATACTGAGGATTGCGGTGAGATTGCAAGAAAAACTAGGAAACAGCGCGACACCTCCAAAAAAATTATAGTTGTTAAACATGTAACAATAGAAACCACGAATTGTTTTAAAAAGATACAATGGTTATGAGCATTTAAATTGAAAATGTTCCTACAAGCACTTGACAACTTGCTAAGTATTTTCCCTAAATGCACTAATGCACTAAGGAATAATTTGTTTGTAGTGTATGGAGTCGTCTAATCTCGAAAAAAGTCATGTTTTTCTTTACTCGCTATAATTTCTTATTATACGTATTCTCAACTTCATCAAGAGCTTGTCATTTCTTCTACCAGATATCTATATAGATAATAGGTACCTACATAAGCTATTTTATTCCACCCAAGAATTCAATGTTGAGATTTCATTGGAAATACGATTTTTGGCCTCCTTAATTAAAAAAGAAAAGTATTTTGACGGTAAAATGTGCTTCGTGTACGTGTGTGTGTGTGTTTGTGTGTGTGTGTGTGAGAGAGAGTGTGTGTGTGTGTGTGTGTGTGTGTGTGTGTGTGTGTGTGTGTGTGTGTGTGTGTGTGTGTTATGCAATCAGTCATAAGTCAATGCACCTTCGAATTATCCCGTATTTATAGAATTCCAGCCATCCGTATATTTCTTAGGTGCAAGCATGTGGGGAGTCTGAAGTTTCTATTAATGAGCCAAACACACTTGTAATTACACGCTCGTAGATACGTAGTCTGTAGACTAAACTTAGCAGGGGTTTATTCAGTTTATTTTCCAACATTCCCATTCTTAATGCTGTATGACATGTTGAGAGACATCTGCTAAATGACCCTATGTGTTAAATTCCACTCTGCCACCCTTGATAACTGCAAAAAGTTTCATCACACCTCCAGACACTATCACAGCAAATCTCATTCCTTTAGTATCCGAGTTCACCTAAAGTTTCAGAGAATCTAACAGTCTCAATCTCAATCGATTGTCAAAGGTACTTGTGGTGCACTTTTTACTTTCACTACTACATAAACAGTGTGACAAAGTGTTCAACATTTTTGCTTTCTCTACCACGTATAGAGGAAGTATTGTATTCCACCCAAATACGATGTCGAGATTTCACCGGTAAAAATATGTTTTGAGGCCTCCATGGGAAAAAAAAAAAAAAAAAAAAAAAAAAAAGAAAAAAAAAAAAAAAAAAGCATTTCTAGAAAAAAGGTGCGTGTGCATGTATGTGTCCGTGTATGTCTGTCTCTCTCTCTCTCTCTCTCTCTCTGTGTGTGTGTGTGTGGGTGTGTGTCTGTGTGCGTGTTTCTAAGTGTGTGTGGCTCTGAACAGCATAACTCAAAAACAAAAAGTCGCTTAGAAACCAAATTTGGTGTTTAACTTAATATCTTTCAGGGATTTCATTTCAAAATTTTGAAGAAAATTTCTCTATCCTAAACTATCCTTTACATGGAGCTTTTACTTTCTTTAAAATGGGTCTAGCGAACTTGACTGAAATGGCATAAGTTTAAAATATTTTTATGGCAAACGAAATGTATATTTTGAGTTTTGTGGCTGTAGCTCATGTAGTCCTGTTTATTCTTGATGACTTTTGCACAACTGGTGAACCGTAAGAGATGGACCAAATCTTACTGTACAAGAAATTTAGATCTTGTTAAAACACACGAGTTATGTCCAAATGCATTTCATTTGCTATTCCTTGCTATTTGTGTGAGCTTTTCAATACTTAAAACTTTTCACAAATGGAAAGTCACTTTCTTATATCTTGGATGTGTAAAGAGAATGGAATTTCAAAGTCTTCATATAGCGACCAGCTTTAAGAGATTTGACTATCGCACAAAGCCTACTGTATTCCCATATTCCCCTTGCACCTACAAGAAAATTAGCAATATGATATCTACAAATGTTTATCTTAACTAACACGAAGAAGAGAGGGAAATGAGAGTTCAGAAGAATAGTTAGTGCATACAAGAGTAGAGAAAGTCATGTGAATGCAGAACATCAGATTTTTTTTTTTTAAACTTATAAATTTTTGGCATCCTACTCCTTATTTTGAAGTTTAATGCTGAAATAAATACAGTTTGACAGTATATTAAAAACTTGTTTATATTTTATTATATGCTAACCGATCATTTGCCCATTGGGCGAAGGCATTTACGAAACAGCAATGAAGGCGGGTGAATAACGGGGGCTGTTTTTATAATTTGAACCAATATTAACATAGTCTATAAAACGGAAGAAATATTACTTCGGTAATGTTAGTTACCAGCGCAGATATAGGTATTAAATAACAACACGCAAAGGACAGTTCAATGTAAGTTTGTTTCTATTCTATTTACAGTAGTGTTTTTGTTTTGGGTTCATATTGTTTATTAATTTCCCTTCCTCAATTTTCATTGTATAAGATGGTGACCCTTGAAGATTAAATATGATTTTTTGTGATGCTTAGTATATACTTGATCTGTCAAAATACCCCTCGAAGCCCTGATACAAAAATCACGACAGGCTAGAATCAATAAATAGCTGCAGCGAGACTATGCTTTGGCACTGCGTGCATTAAGATATGAATAAACTTGGGGCCAGTTCATACGAAGTTTATTTATTAGAGTATCAGCATTTTGTAATTACAAAATGCTTTTTATTCCCTTAAAAAGTACTACATAAGAATCATCTATACCATTATTATTTCCCGCAACGTTTAAATATACCAAAATTATTGCAGTTTTAAAATAAAATTATTACTGTGCGGCGCATACAGAGAGGTTATTTTGTTTTTCAAGCTATGCTTCCGTTGATATGGTAATGTCCAGGAGACAGGCTGAAGGCTTCACGTTTACAGCTTAACCCTTAGTTACTCGCGTAGGTGACAAGTGTCACCCAGATATTTGTTTTAATTGCTCTACTTCTCAGAACAGACTTACAGGTATGTGGGCTCAAGGAATGCATAAACAGCAACATTTTTCTGTTTAAGTTCTGTGCTTACTGTTATAGTGTGTGCAGCTGAAGTTTTGTTCTCCTGTGTGCTTTTGGGTGATAGGTGTCACCCACGCGACCTTTTACGTTACAGTTTCTACATGCTGTTGATAAGTATACCATATAACTTTTATTCTCTATGCTGTATATTTAAGCAATGCATATGTTATGTGTTATTAGGGTTTTAAGAGATATAAGATTTTTATTCCGCTATCTATATTTGCAATACATTCTAGGTAGTTATTTATGTGTTTTTGTTTGCAAGACTTCAACTTATACCCAGTAGCATACTACTATCACTACTACCCCCATCACATATAATTAAAAATAATGGTAATAATAACAATAATATTAATAGTAACAACAACAACAACGACAATAATAATAATAATAATAATAATAATAATAATAATAATAATAATAATAATAATAATAATAATAATAATAATAATAATAATAATAATAATAATAATAATAATAATAATAATAATAATAATAATAATAATAATAATAATAATAATAATAATAATAATAATAATAATAATAATAATGATGATGATGATAATAATAATAATTATAATCATAATGATAATAATGATAATCATAATGATGATAATAATGATAATGATAATGATGATAATAATAATAATAATTATAATAATAATAATAATAATAATAATAATAATAATAATAATAATAATAATAATAATAATAATAATAATAATAATAATAATAATAATAATAATAATAATAATAATAATAATAATAATAATAATAATAATAATAATAATAATAATAATAATAATAATAATAATAATAATAATAATAATAATAGTAACAATAATAATAATATTTGCAGACAAATCTGCTGCTAAGGAAAGAAGAATTGGAGGAGCCCTGATCCCGAGACATTGCTACGTTGGTTTGACGAGATTAATGAAGATCATTTAACTCCTGTGGTCACTTTCTTTCTTAAGATGTGCTGTTTATTTGGCTTTGCTAAGGACAAAATACTTGCTTCATACTATCTTAAAATGAATGAGTTTTTTTTTTGTTAGTTTCCACAATACATCACGATGTTGCTATAGACCCTGAAACACATGAGGGAGGAGGCATATGGAAAATTGTAATTTTTTTATAATATGGCAAAGGTAGACGTTGGCTTTGTGGTAGAAAACTTATATTTCAGGAAACACCAGCGTTGGCCAATATTTGTGTGCTTTAACTTGCTAAATATAACTGAATTCAATGTTTTCTGCATTTACAAAGCGAAAGGGAAAAATGTCAAGGGGTTAAAGGGGGCAGATTTCATTTCTAACATTTCATGGGAGGTGATATACCACAGATTGACGCAGGTCTAAAATCCCACAAATTGCTGCAAAGACTCGACCACATGCTCAAAAATTTCTTGATATTGAAGAACAAGCTGGTAAGACTGTGCACACAGAAAACGATCCCGAGGACGTTGTTATGAATATGGAAGGTCAACAGATAAATCAACCAGGAAATGGTGTACAAAGTGTTGCAAATGGGTCTGCTCTAGCCATTTGAAGGATGTGTGCGTGAATTGCCTCTAAATGATCATATTGTATCTAAGAACGCCAGAAGAAATCAGTTGCAAGTTAGTGAAATATGAGTGGAATTCGAATAACAATAGGCGATACCTAGGAGGGTATCCTCAGGTATATTTCTAAAGGAAGTGCTCTTAATGTGAACATTTTTATCATAGTTTCAAACAGAATATGTGGGATGTACTTAATTTTATAAGTAAATATGTAAATATTATTAGAGTCTCTGATTTTTTATTGTGTATGCTTTTTTCCACACATTTTGTTTTTGGATATACGTAAAATATGGTTTATTATAGTCCACAGAACTATGTTCACGTGGGTAATCAACAATTCTAGAAAACTGTAGCTTATTGCTTGTGAGACAGACATCGCATAACGGGAGATTGTAAGCCTTATGCTTGCAATATTCCATGCAAGAAGTTTAATTATGCTTTTCGAGAAAACTATGCTGTAGAGGTGACAAATCTGGAACACATACAAACCAATACTCGACATACTTTGTACCGGTAGACCGGCAAATTTCGATAATGATCTTGAGTTTAATTAACAGCCACTGATTACACCAAAGTACATGAACAAAGGGAATAAGCGTTCTTAGTATAGACAGGTTCAGAGTGGGGATTTAGCACCTTCACCTGTAGACCTTTTGTGTCTATGACCCAGAAGGTGTGGACCCTTGGGAGGGAGAGGTGAGATGAGAGGATAAGAAGGGTGATTGCAGAGGTGACAGAAGTCAGGCTCCCCTAACAACTGCAGTTTTCAACTGCCCGATAGCGACTCGTACTGCGATTCCTCTCATCCTTGCAGATTTTAGGTTCCCTGGGGGGGGGGGGGGGGGGGCGAGGCTGGGAGATCTCCCACAATCCAGAGGACGAAGCAAGCACCCGACACGCACGCCGAAACTGCCTTCGATACTTAGAACCCTGAAACAACCGTATCTGAAAGGTGAAGTGAAATGATAAGTGAGCTAAAATGGATGGTCAAGAAATTCGAGGCATGTAACTATTGTTCCCAGCATTCGCCTAACAACCCATGGAATCAACCCTTGGGTCTGACGGAAATCGAACCCGCGATCTCCCGAATGCAAGTATTACAGTCACTACGGAGCCACCTCACTTGATGAATGTGTTATGATTCAATCCCTTAAGAAGTTAAGTCAGAACAAAAAATCTAAGTCCCGCCAATCCGCAGACTTTGCTCCTCATTTAGGTCGGCAATCTCTATAGCGCATACTCAGTAGCGCGAAGATAGATGTACTTTTTGTCCTTACGCCACTATTTATTACAAAAGAAAACATCCTAAAAGGGTGAGGGGTTGGTTCCAGGCTCCAAAAAGGACAACATTGGCTTCAAACATACTTCTAAAGAAATTACATCAGTCTATTCCACTTTTGTCACCGTTTTAATACAGTAGGTGTTAAACTATTGTGACATATTGTGATTGCATTGCCTTCCTGTATTACTTGCATATAACTTCCTGGTCGTTTTGAATTCTCTAAAATTATACATTTTAATAAAAACTATCATAACCATGATTTTAATGCCACGTGCGTAGAAACTCAACACAACCACCGCTAACTTGGAAATGAGGGAGAGAATTTAATCATTCTAGGGCAAGCGCATTTTTTTTTTTTTTTTTTTTTAAATTGATAAAGGTGCATGGCGAGAAATTACCGAATGAAATGTACTAGTATAATACATATGCCACTGTTCTCATTTTAGATTGATCATCATAAGTATTCTATTTTACAACC
The DNA here is from genome assembly GCA_030765045.1 of Tenodera sinensis. Lineage (NCBI taxonomy): Eukaryota > Metazoa > Arthropoda > Insecta > Mantodea > Mantidae > Tenodera > Tenodera sinensis. The sequence goes on along the minus strand of CM060961.1, from coordinate 89,159,692 downwards.
TCCATTGGTATTTTCTTTCTGGATGCACTAGCATTACCAATTCATCAGCCTTTCTTACCTCACAGCACAGTTTGCATCTAAATCACCAGGAACACTACTTGCATCTCATTTCCTCTGCCAGGACCTCATTTCCTCTTCATAAGATCCTTTTATATTCTCGACATTATTGCGATACCGGCCAGCCTCAGCGGTGCACGTCAAAGGAAGCTCGGGGCCGCGCTGCACCACATCACTCAAGCGAGTAGACACGTGGTAACAATCAGTGCGACCGAAACAAAAGGGGTTTTCGAGATTATTCGAGAAGTGTCTGGTGGCTGGCGTATGTGGAGGCAAGGAAACGAGAGCTTGGGGGTCAGTCAGATTTTAGTTTCAGTGCGTGAGCGTGTGTGTGTTTGTGTGTGTTTGTTTGTTTGTGTGTGTGTGTGTGTGTGTGTGTGTGTGTGTACGAGGGCGTCGAAAGAAAGATAGCGAATTAGTTAACAAATGTAGAGTGATTGTATCGTCCACTACAGAAAGTGAAAAAACACAAAAAGGAGTGAGTCAAGGTTACGAGAAGAAAACAGTTGTAATATCACGAAAGGACTGTGTTAATGGCAGCGAAAGAGAACTGTGCATCCAGTTTTGGGAGAAAATAAACTGAGAAAAAAGGAACTTACGTCGCTTTGTCACATTATTATAAACATCTCTAAAATAAACACAGTTACAAGAACAGTTTTATTGAATAAATTCGTTCAGCATTAGAAATACTATTAAAATCGGAAGAAAATATATAATAACAAAACAACAAAATACTTGATCAGAGGTCAGTCATACGAGGCACATATTGCTTCACTGAAAGTGTTTAATTTGGAGTCAACCGGAAGAAAGCAGCAAGTGCTGCGGCAGATGACTCCTGATCCGCGAAACCACAACAGATCTTCGTCCCAAGGAGAAGTGCACTGCGCAGGATACCAAGTGAAGATTTTGAAAGATTGTGAGAGCCTAGAGCGAATTAGTGCAAAGATGATATTGAAGCCGAGTTCACGATATATCTGGGTGTTTTTGACATACTAAGGTGCGTTCAGTATCAACCCTGAAACATTACTCTAAAACACTTGTAGACAATCATTTTGCAAGGACATATTTGTGGAACTAGTGTACAATCTGACTGATTGTGACAGGAGTATGTATATGTTTAGCGCGTGAGCGAAAGAGAGAATAAAAATGAAAACTTTATACATCGGTTACTACAATGTTTTATGCAACTTTAACACTTAAATACTTAAAATAATTAATGAATGTGCTAAATAAAAGGTTGATATATCAGAGCTCGCAGGCGTATGACGTAATATGGTTGCTAATAGATGTTTCATTTGCTTTAGCACTTAGAGAGGAAAATGGAAGACAATGATAAAACTATTGAAAATATGAATTGTATTCCGCTTGATACTTTGAACGCAGCCAAGTTGCTGAGAGTTCATTGATCCTAGAAAATCAAATGTTTACGAAGTGAGGTGATTTTTATGTTTACATACTGCTACACTTGCTAGATTTCAGGTTTTCTTAGAGGCACATTGAAGAAAAGTTGTGGTGGTGATGTTATTGCTCTCTTGTTGCCATGGTAATTACGTCATTCACTTTCTGGCACTGGTGCGAGAAATAGGGTAATATTACACATTTATGCCATCAGAATAAGCCACAATTACACAAAAGCACGTGCTACACAAAAGAATGCATGAAACAGGAAGAAACAAAGCAAATGCGTGTGAAATTACTTTCAGCAGGAACCTAACACTGAAAACTCCCCCACATAAACTTGAAAGAAAAAAGGAAAATTGCCACATTAAAAGAAGGAAAATTAGGTTTTATAAGATCAGAATTAGAAATTGTGAAATGAGGGCGAGTCTGATATTTGTCATTGTCTGTGGTCCGCATTCGGGAGGTCGCGGGGTCGATCCCCTTGGCCGACCTTCCTAACCCATGTTTTTTATTTTTCTTTCTTTCTTTCTTTCTTTCTTTCTTTCTTTCTTTCTTTCTTTCTTTCTTTCTTTCTTTCTTTCTTTCTTTCTTTCTTTCTTTCTTTCTTTCTTTTTTTTTTTTTTTTTTTTTCGGAGTTTTCCCCTGGTCGCCAGGCGAATGCTGGGAAGTATTTACCTATCCTTCGAATTTTCTGTCGCTCCATTTCGTTACATTAATTATTTTATTTCATCCTTCATCCCGTTAGGTTTCTTTCAGGGTTGGAAGCGTCGGCGAGCGTCGTGGCAGCAGCACGGTAGGGGAAAATTCACTCTAGGAATCTCTTCCCTCGGATTGGAAGGCGAGCCACTGGTTTCCGGGTCCCCATCGGATGGTACAATTCTGAGGAGAGGGGAGCTAAAGCAGATTCCGCCGGGGTGCTTCTAACTGGGAAAATGAAAGGACCCTGTCTTCTGCTCTGTCGGGGCAACGTTCTGGCCGCCATTAGGATCCATTCCCCTGACCAGCTAACCATTTCCCAGTAAGTAATTTTATACATTTTATAAACAGCCTGTTATATATTAAATCTAGCGAGAATCAAATGGTCGTGTTGTAGAATGAATCAAGAAAATAAATTAGTTATGAATTGTGTTAAAGATGGTTAGCGCATGACAAAGTACTGGTGAGAGTAGCCGGTGGAGTAATATTCTGACAAATTTACTCAGTTTGTTGGACTTCAAACTGCCCTTTCCTTGAAATAAAGTCACAATCTGTAATTAAGAATGTTGTTAGAAACTCACTCTGCATGAGTGTAAGGAGAAAAAATCTCTTGGTAAAAAGTTCAATCCGAGCGCCTGGTAAACAAAGGGCACCGTCTAACAGGGTTGCTCGTGAAGGGTTTCTCTGAAAATTATTTACTTGCTTCTATTTTTCTTAGTTATAATAATTTAGACATTTCCGTAACGAAGTAAAGAGAGAGAGAAACCTACCGTGCGGGACGATGCACAGTGAATTTAAAAAGGCGGCGTTTAAATGAAACCAGGCTAGACGTTCGTTTTTAAATTCGATTATTTACAAACCTACTTTGTATGAGGTCCGTGCTCCCTCGTTAGGTAGCGGCGAGGAGGGAGAGGGGGAAACATCAGGATTCTTTTAATGAAACAAAGTGCGCTCTGTGTTATAATTTGTTTCAAAACAAGTAAAACATTAACTAATTTTTCTCACGAAAGCAAATTTAATAAAGAACTTCAAACAGCTATATTTTTACGGAAGGCATACACTTCTCGTGTTACTTTCAGTTTCCAGAAGCACGTTGCAAGGGGCCGTGGCTTGGTCTCCTTGTCCATATATGTCTCTGTGTATTCCAAGTAGATATATGCAAAAATACAGCTTCGCCCTGTACTTCCCGAAAGTCTTTCTCCATCATCTAGTGTGCTTCTAGTGCATTAAGGGAAGTCAACATGCCTTATCGCTCCAATGTTAATATATGACCCATTATCTCAACAATATTTAAGATAATTACTTGAATTTTTAAGACATATTCATTGATATTTTTGCAGATTACTTATGCGACAAAAACTCATTTTCTTCATCAGAAGCAAAGTTATGATTTTTAATACAATGCCCAGGTTTATTGAAAAGTAAGGAGCTTAAAATTAAAAAGCTCACTGTTATAGCTGTTACATAAACCCCTTTTCATTAAAATAAAGCTTATTTACTTGCAAATGTGTGATAAAAATTTCAGAGCATTATACCAATAACTGTCACAGATAATGTCACACATGTGTAGAATATTGCAAGATGAGAAGGCCTAAAACCTATATGCAGCTTTATGCTCAGTAATAATTTTAGTGTATTTAGATTGAACACATGCCTCTATGAAACATATGACAGTAATTGAGAGTCACACCCACAAATTTAATATGCTTTGTCATATTTGACTTGTATTCTCTCAAGCTTCCACGGCCATCGTTTAAAATATCTTGGCTATCCGGTTGTTGCCGCGTCAAATTATAAAATGCCGACGTTTCGACCATCTTGTCGTGGTCGTTATCACAGGCAAACTGCGCCGCTATGTAGCAGCTAGTCAACTTATATACTGGCAAACAGGTGAAAGGTGGGTAAATGGTGAGCCCTGATAGGCTGGGCAGTCTCTGCATTGCGGCAGTCTTTCTGCATTGCTACGTCACTGCCATAGAATCATTACACTGCGGCACTGCCATAGAATCATTACACTGCGGCACAAATGACGTGGTGTTCTTGTGTTTTGTTCTACCCATGGCCGTAAACCAAAGTTTGTTAATGTGCATGCCACCATTATTATTAAAATTCTTAGGACAACGGGAAATTTCTAAGGCCTCTTTAATTTTTCTGGGTCGCCATCTGTTTTCACTGGTTACTATCTTGGTCTGATCAAACAGTATTGTGTGTTTGGTTTCGTAAGCATGTAACGCGACCGCCGATTTTTCAATATCATTTTGTTTGCACTGACGTATGTGCTCTTGTAATCGTTCTTTCACAGTTCGACCAGTCTCACCAATATATGATTTGCCACAGTTACACGGTATTTCATAAACACCGGGTTTGTCAAGTGGTGGAACTTTATCTTTTACGTTAACCAGTAAATCTTGCAGTTTAGTGGGTGCTTTGTATGCCAACTTAATATCCGCTTGTTTTAATAATTTCCCTATTCGGTCTGTTATTCCTTCTACATATGGGAGTACTGCAAATTTTTGTTTGTCTGATTTTTTCTTCTTTTCCTTGTCTTCCTGTTTTGATACTGCTGTTTTCCAGGCCCGAAAGATATCCTTCTTTTTGTAACCATTGGCATGTAGGACTTCACACAGATTTTTCTTTTCTTGTTCCAAACTAGAAGAGTCGCAAACTCTTTTTGCTCGTAAGGCCAAAGTTTTTAAAATTCCCTTTTTGGTTGCGGGGTGGTGATGGGATTCTGCATGAAGATAGAGATTAGTATGTGTTGTTTTTCTGTATACTGAATGTCCCAAAGTGCCATTTTTTCGTCTAATAACCAGCACATCTAAGAATGGAAGTTCACCATTTTTTTCCAACTCCATGGTGAATTTTATCTGCGGATGGCTTATGTTTAGTTGGTCAAAGAACAAGTTCAAACTGTTACGTCCATGTGGCCAAACTACAAATGTGTCATCTACGTATCTTATCCACACACTGGGTCCTATTGTGGCATTATCCAAAAACGTTTGCTCAAAGGCTTCCATGAATATGTTGGCTATAACTGGTGAGAGTGGTGACCCCATGGCTGCCCCTTGAGTTTGTTTGAAGAAATCTCCCTTATATTGAAAAAAGGTGGATTTTAAACAGAAAGCAGATAGATCGGCCCACTCCTCTGGAAGATCGCGTGATCTGAGTTTTTGGCGCACTACTTCCACTGCCTCGTCCACGGGCACCTTTGTGAAGAGGGATGTTACGTCAAAACTGACTAACAAGTCAGATTTCTTCAAATGGAGGCGCTGAATTATGTTGATAAATTCAGTGGAGTTTCTTACGTTGGACTTAATGTCCTCGGTTAGAGGTCTTAATTTATCTGCTAGAAATCGTGCTAGAGAATGCGTAGGGGAATTTATAGCGCTCACTATGGGCCTAAGTGGGATCCCCGGCTTGTGTACTTTCGGGAGACCATACAATCTAGGTACGTTGTAGTTATTTCTTTTTAGCCTCGGTTTGAATTGTTTTTCTATTGAAGTTGCTCTGTTGATTAGAGCACTAGCCTCCCGGCGAATTTTGGCCAATGGATTTTTTGGAAGTGGTACATATGTATCCTCTTGAAGCAGTGCTTTAACTTTCTGGTGATAGTCTTGAGACTTCATTACAACCGTAGCATTGCCCTTGTCCGCCTTCAAAATAACCAGATCTTCACGTTGCTTAATGTTAAATAGTGCCTGACGTTCTATTCTAGATAAATTCTGGCGAGGTACTTTATGATGTGAGAGGATTCTTGCTGTTTCGATGCGTATATGATCAGCCCGTTCTTCTGGGATTCCAATTAATACATCTTCTACACTGGCTATGATGTCATCTGTCGGTATCTGCTTGGGTGTTATAGCGAAATTTAGACCTTTGGAGAGGACAGCCAACGTATCATTGTCTAGTGGCTCTCCTGATACATTTATGACTTGTTATTGTGAATAATTTTCCTACATCTTTTACACACAGATTGATATAGTATAATGTATCCGTCTATGTACGTTTATGTTTACAATGTAGTGGTGTAGAAGCATTGCATTTGTGTAAGGTAATGCAGCTCTTTCTGTCCCTGAAATTATAAAAACAACATATAACCGCATAACATAACCGTCTCTTCACTTGGCGACGCTTACTTACAAGAAGAATAACAGCTGAAGAACTTTCTTCGGCAGACAAACGGTTTATAATCTTTATATAGTGGAAAAACGATGACTAGATAGGACAGAGAGAGTTTCAACACCCTAAACTGGATTATTGCAGCTGTTTCGGTAAATTGTAAAGGAGGTGCCTAAAAGCAGGATATTTTACTATTCCACATTCTGTGATTGTATAAGAAGAAATTGCTGAAAATACGTCGTTGTATACTAAGGTCAGATATGTTGAGTTTTCGTTTAAGTATTCTTCAATTAATTTTTCTGCAGCCTCACTTCCTTAGGTACGCCATTATAAAAATAAAGAGGACCCGATGACTAGCCGAGCGGCGAGAGGCTTCGGCCGCATTAAACGTATAGCAAAACGACCGGAAGATCTGAAATATTCATGTCGAAGTAAATATTGAATTAGGGGGGGGGGGGTTAGAAAATAAAAAAGAAAATGAAAGAAAAGGACGAAAAACCCACAAAGTTTACTATTTCGACTCCCCTTAGCTAAACTTGTATGCTTACAAAGCTCAAGCTACTGAAAAATAAATTGTTTATAATAATTATAGTTAGTAACTCAACGATTAAAAGGTAAGAAAGAGATAGGGGAATGCAGGAAAAGATCTGGTGAGGAACGGTCATATGACTTTCTTACTGCTAATGATGATGATGGTAATGATGATAATAGTAATAATAATAATAATAATAATAATAATAATAATAATAATAATAATAATAATAATAATAATAATAATAATAATAATAATAATAATAATAATAATAATAATAATAATAATAATAATAATAATAATAATAATAATAATAATAATAATAATAATAATAATAATAATAATAATAATAATAATAATAATAATAATAATAATAATAATAATAATAATAATAATAATAATAATAATAATAATAATAATAATAATAATAATAATAATAATAATAATAATAATAATAATAATAATAATAATAATAATAATAATAATAATAATAAATCTTTAGTTGTGAAAGAAAATGCCATGCTTACATATCTTTCTGATGGTGAAATTGTATTCCTCTTCTCCACTCTTTCCCTTTTCCTACATTATTATTATTATTATTATTATTATTATTATTATTATTATTATTATTATTATTATTATTATTATTATTATTATTATTATTATTATTATTATTATTATGATCATCATCATCATCATCATCATCATCATCATTATTATTATTATTATTATTATTATTATTATTATTATTATTATTATTATTATTATTATTATTATTATTAATATTATTATTATTATTATTATTATTATTATTATTATTATTATTATTATTATTATTATTATTATTATTATTATTATTATTATTATTATTATTATTATTATTATTATTATTATTATTATTATTATTATTATTATTATTATTATTATTATTATTATTATTATTATTATTATTATTATTATTATTATTAAACAGTAATAATAGCAATGATGGGCCTACCAACTGGACTCAAATCTTGCACCCTTATGGCGGATTATCATCCAGTCAATAAGGGAATAAAGTGTGGTCAGCACCACGTTTCCTCAAAATGAATGTTTGTTAATCATTACTATTGAGGACTGATGCGACTTCTGTTAGCAACTAACACTTATTTAGCTTTCTTTTGTTGTTTTAATATATATGTAATAAACAGGAAGAAATTCTCTCGTTTCTTTCTACTAAAATGTATGCGATTCCTAATATCAAATTTGGTGCTGAAACCGGGAAGTGTTCCACTCCCTAACGCGAAGAGAGAGGATTTTAATGTATTTTGAGCGACTTGGATCTCAAAAAAGGGAAACAGAGTTTGTAACAGACTACACTGTAAGAAGACTACACTGAAAAACAAGATAAGTCTAGTACAATATCACCGTATGGAAGTTGTTGAAACTGTTGAAATTATAGTTAAAATAGCTGCACAACGTAAGCAGAATATATTCAAAGCCACATTTTACTCTCCAGAGGCGATTACTAGGATAGCAAGTCAATTAAATATTACAGGAAGGAATATGGCCATATTAGATTCGTTGGGGTTTTTTGTTTTATTCACACGATGGCTCTGCTGCCAACAATGAGGAGTAGCATGCAGTGGACCACCTCGATCTGTTTTTGCGATATACTCACATTAACCGGTCGATTATTCGATGGAATACCGCCACAGCAACAACACATTAACAGACAAAGCAGATTTTACAATCACGATACGGGGATAAAAATTGAATCGTTCTATCCCATCTAGACTTCCTGGAAAATCTTGAACTAGCTGCTTTGGAAAGTCTCGAATTTCTGAATACCACATGTAGTGTGTTAGTGGCGCCCAGAAGCCTCAAAGCACTAGGAGAAGAAGCAGACGCCTATGAACGAACACTAACGCCAAAATTGTGCTTCTTCCAAGAAGATTTCTGCCCCTACTGGCTTATTCACGCCAAAAAACAAAACATCCAAGAGAGGAACCTTTCAAGACTTACCAATTTCTCGATGAAGAAGTACAACATGCCCTCACAGCACAAAAGATACGTGGTTATACATTCCCTCAACCAATAATATACCGACTGCATCAACCCTTCACGTTAACACAACGGCCAGAAAATGCAAGGAAAAAGGTCACTCAAAATCACAACCCCTCTAGTTGTATTGTGAAAAAAAAGGCCACTAGGGCCAAGACTAGCAAGCGAAAGACCCACAGTATAGATCGATGAAGTTAAAAGGCCACTAGTAGATGTGTTTATGCCTTAGACGGGGCCACAATAAAGGACACTGCTTCAAGAGAGGAAAATAAATTCTCCGTCAAATGTAAGGAAGAACACCACATTTCCATACGCAACAGGGGACACAATTTGAAAACTTCAGTTGGCAAGATCGCAGTCGCAACACCGGAGTTCTCATATCTGCAAACTGTCCATATGTGGATCAAAGGCTCTACAGGGAAAAACAAATTAGCGTGATGCATTTTTGATGCAGGCAGTTAGTCGAGTTTTATTCACAGCTCCTTGATAGACCCACTAAACCTGAATGTCACGAGTAGAAGGAGCCTAGAGATCACCATATTTAAGTATCCCCCAATACTGCTGAGCATAGAAGGTAAGTAGGCTTTGACATCATGGGATAGACAATGAAAGCTCGTGTGTGGCCGTTGTTGCGGTCTTCCAGAGTAACAACACATATTCAGCACAACCAACACGGTCACAGGACTCCAAGTTATGGTTTCACCACATAAAATTAACTGAAAGTAGTAAACAATACAAGAATCACGCAGTGTTTCTTGCAAGATCACAGCAAGCAAAAATAAAGCGTCGACGGTTGAGATTCTCTGTTAAAGTTTGGACTGGAGTTTAGGAAATCACGTTCCAGGAGCTGCAGCGGTGGCAATATCTGCTGCAGAATTTAAAGAATAATCGTTGTTCATCTTGCTGCATTATAATATACAAGACGTGATATGTAATGCATATTTACAGAACTAGATATTCATGCATAAATCAAAGCTCCTCTCGCAGAAATTCAAAATGAGCTTTTAAATTAAACTTCTACGCACACATCTACACACTGCGCACATCAAAGGACGGCCGGGCCCAAGCTACTTCACAACATATATATATGGGAAGGATATGAACTCCCAAACGAACTCAGTGAATACTGAACGAATAATTGCCCATTTTCCTGAGCCAGAAACTCGACCATAATTCGACATGTTTGCTGTTGGTTTTTGAATGAGCTGAGTTCGAAGAAGGTAGAAAGTCTCATTGTGTACCATGTGAAACAAACGAGCACTTTACAGGTCTAATGACTTGGGTTATACTTATTGGTTTGAAACGGTTGATCTTCAACGAGAACTTCATAGAGTGGTTACAATCACACCAGGTATATAGGGGTGGCTTTCTTGTTCGTGAAGCTTCACAACAAATGCCTCAATTTAAACGGAAATTATGTAATTTAAGGTTTTGCTTTTTACTTGCATGTAACGAAATTTTCTTAACACAATCAACAGAGCTTTCTTTGCGAATTGCCCTTGTATAGTAATAAATTATGTACTATTTTATGAGGAAATATTATTACCAATTTACCTTCAAATTGTTGCTACACACACACAGACAAACACACGCACACACACATACATACACACGCATGTATATATACATATCCTTAACCCTTAAATTCTCTAATGAGCTTTATTATTATTATTATTATTATTATTATTATTATTATTATTATTATTATTATTATTATTATTATTATTATTATTATTATTATTATTATTATTATTATTATTATTATTATTATTATTACTATTATCATCATTATTATTATCATCATCATTGTTATCTATCATCATGATTGTTATTGAAAGTGCATGTCAAATTACAATTTGTATGCCAGAACATCTCAATTTATTATGTTTCCATGTGGTGTGGTACAAATTATAATGTATACTCTACTCATAGTACGTTTTCTATAGCTAGATAGTGCAAATAAAACCCACGTATATTTCAGGTAAATGAAGCTAAACATAGGAATGAAGGAAAGCTAAAGTTAAAAAAATAAATACAAGCACAAAATTATAGCGCATACCTACTAGGTCTCCAGCGGGCGCCTACCTGAGGCTTAAAAGAGAGGAGTGTTTTGATGACAAATGTTTCAATTTAGTGGAAACCATAGCAACATTAGTGAGTTATTCACTGCATACAACATATTTTCTCACCACATGAAAAGAATCCTACGATAAATATTTATCTGTATATTGGCCAGTGAGTGAGGGATTGAGTTTGGGAGTGAGTGAGAGCTTGAGTTTGGGAGTGAGTGAGTTAGTGAGTGAATGTATGAGTGAGTGAGTGAACGAGTGAATGTATGAGAGAGTGAATTGGTCAGGTAGTGAGTGAGGAAGAGAATGTGGGAGTGAACGAGTGTATGAGTGAGCGAGGGAGTGATTGTTTGAGTGATTGAGTGAGTGCGTGAGTGAATGAGTGAGTGGGTGATTGAGTGAGTGCGTGAGTGAGTGAATGAATGAGGGAGTGCGTGAGTGAGTAAGTAGGGTTTAAGGACCCTTCGACAGCTAGGTCATTAGGGCCCTCCTTTATTATCTGTGAACTACTTCGTTTCTATTTTCGGGTTCGAGTGAGTGAGTGTGTCGGGTTTAAGGGCCCGTCGACAACTTGGTCATTAGGACGGGCTCGATGTTTTCTGTACTTACTCTCGAGGAACAATCACTATGGACAAGCAACCTATTTATTGTGTGTATGTGTATATATGTGAGTGTATATGTGTTTTAGTTTTATAACACAGAAAATACTAACACAATGTGTGTGTTTCGGCGAAGGTAAAGACCAATACAATTTAAGATAAGGATAGCTGACAGATACAAAATATAAAAACAGGCAATGAATGAATAAACAGAGTGAAATTTGTGCTACACCCCCCCCCCCCCGCCCCCTCCCCACCCGCAATTTTACAACGTACAAACAGCCGTGCACAAAAGATGTGGTGGTACAAAAGCGCTGTTGAATCCCGTTTAGAACAAGCATGTGCAACTTGGAACGGTCAGAATTCCATAACTGTATCGAAGATGTATTCAACGAGACGCTCCCTTGTGCCTTCTAAACGTGATTTATTTATCATATTACTGTTATGAAGTCACAAGTATTGAGAAGTACCTTCCCATGAAACAAGGATTGTAACGACGACGAGCTACTGGCAGGCTGAGGTTCAGCCCGATGGGTTTTTGCTGCGTACTTACCTCCAATAGGGTTTAACCGCAGATAGAACTTTTTTTATTTTGGGATGGGTATTTAAGGGTGGCTTTGTTTTGTTGTAGGTTAGTGTTATTTTGAAGGAAGCTATTTTGCCCCTTGACAAGTGACTCACAGAAGGCACCAATGCTTGCATTCTGTCGGAAGGAAGAAGTTCTAAACTGAAGTTTTGAGATCGTTTAATTTAGAATTTTGTTAAGGGTTTGAATTTTGAGCCAAAAAACTCTTTGTTGGGACTATAATTGGAGTTTAGCTTTTGCTGCTGTTGGATTAATTCCTTGGTTATGGGATATGCCCGCAAGCCATGCGGGGGAGCCTGTACGACCTAAAGCGGCGTATTCTGGGGTCATAGTCCCCAAGAGGGCGCTTTCATGGGTTGGTAACTTGTAGAATTTTGCTGCCCGGCGCCTAATTTCATCCTCCACGTATGGAAGAGATGAGACTTCACGAACTAGCCTCACAGGGAAAGGTATGGGAATTGTAATGACAGTATCACCAAATACATTAAATAAAATAATGGAAAGCAAATTTTGAATGCCTGTCATCCCAAAAAGCAAATAAAGAAACAAACAGCACCTAATAATGAGTAACTGTTAATCTGATTAGTAATATTGCTAAAAATACATCAGAATATATTTAACACTGTTTTTCTGGTTTCCAATATTTACAGTTTTCAGCGTAAACACTGCGTTAGTTCATAGTTCTGTATATTGCTACCATCTGTGACATCTTCGAATAAGCGCCACAGAAAGCTGAAAACAATACCATGCTTGAAAATGGTCGGCTACATGTTGAGAGGATGCTTTGCCAAAGTGCATCATAATTTTAACATGAACGATAGAAATGTATCCACTGTTGTATATTAAAACTATAGGAAGTACTATTTCATTATGTTACTTAAGCCAAAATATAATATGTCTGTTAATTATACGAGTATTATAATACATCAATTTGTATCTATTCTAGAAGATGCACTGTCAGGTTATACACAAATAATATTACGATGTTAATTAAGCACAAATTTATGTATCAGATGTAATTATTTTGTGTTCTCCAATTTCCCCCGCCACACATTCCACCAACTGCTCCATGATCAACTTTACAATCATCCATTTCAGCTTCATTTCATATCAACCTCTTTCTCACTCTCATACCTGGTGCTTGGCTGACCACCCACTTCCAGGTCTTCACTCTGTCCGGTTCATAGGTTCCTGTGCTCCCTGACAGGCGTCTGACCCTAGGCACTGGCTTGTAAGTCCTAGGGCGTGTAAATCCTACATAAGGGAGGGTAATCATGTAAAGAAGAAGAAGAAGGCTTAGTTAAACAGCGCATATTTTATTTATAAGACATTCATATTTAATAAGTTTAACAATCTCAGGTTGGAATTACACAGGTGTTCTAGTATCTTTCAGAGTGAAATAAAGTACAACACAAGAGGAGAAATGATACTAGCCCTGCGGCATTATGATACATGTCATAAGATCACCATACAATTATAGACAAGCATGTATTAATAAATTTACACCACGATTTAAAGTAGCATAACACTGACGTAATGTCTTTTATTTATTTTTTTTTCAGGTCTAGATTCGACTAACCAACTGCAACAGCTCAAAGAGCAATATTCAGATAATACACCTAATATTAATTCAAATATTACAAGTGATAAACAACTTCACGCCAGCTATGCTGTTGCTTTGGAGATTGCTCAGTCACTGAGGTGTTTTAGTGATGGAGATTTCATAAAAAATGTGAGAGTAAAGTTGCCAACATAATTTTCCCTGAACAATATTGTGACTTTGGGTGGGTGTAAAGTAAAGAAGACAGATGTAGTCGAGATAAAGAAACACTTTTATTTCCGTAAACAGTAACTTTGTACACTCGTTGCAACAGCAAGAAAGTCTTTTCCGATTCTCCAACAGCACGGCTCCGAACTCGTAACACAAAGAACTGTCCCTTCTCCGTCGGCACGACTTCACATACGTCTGTGCTCTCCGTCGGCACGACTACTCAACGCTTCACATACGTCTGACTCCTCTTCTGTCGCACTTTACCGCTATTTGTATCTCCCAGGCACTATTCTGGAAAGTTCAGTTATTGCGGTGAAATACAAAGCGGAAGATTCTGGAAGTCTCTATCCTTTTCTCTCTTTCGGCAAGCGCCCCAACAATGCGGCCATTCTCTGTCTCTTTCCTTCGGTTCCTTTGCGGTAGTGCCGACAATAATGCGATGGGTGACACTGCTGTTGTCGGCAATTAGATGCGGCGGGCGCGGTGACAATATGATACTTTTAGTAAAATTGCATTATGACCAGGATATATAAAATAGGTTAAATAGCCGAAAAAAGACTACAAACCGAGGTCCACAAATTTATAGCCGTTTCTCTCGCGTTGGATGAAAGCACTGACAACGTTGACACAGCACAATTGGTAATTTTCACTCGTGGAGTCACTAACAGCAATAATATATGCTTGAAGTCATTCCACTTAGGAAACATACAACAGGGACAGAATTATCTCAAGCATTTAAGAAATATGTAGAAGGAAAGAAACTGAATCCAAAAAAATCTTGTATCGCGATTAACAGATGTTTATTTGCGTGTTATCCTGAGAGTGGCTAGTTGTGATATATCACTAGATTTTCATGGTACATTGCAAACAGAAGTGAATTTAAATATATTGCTCAAATATTTAGGGCTATCTAAAGTATCGTAGACCACTGGTTGCTGGATTCAAGTATGTGTACTATTCCTTATTGTACTCTGTAGCGAGTGAGTCCAGCACTGACACTGAACGAAGGTGAATGCCATCCTCTGTTCTACATTACGTCATGTGTATTGCGGGTTGCATGTTGAGACGTCATACTCACCCCTCATTGAGTACATGTTTGCCGATGCCTGTTCTATGATAAGCCTGGCTTGCCTTCCGGTGAGAGGCATAGCTGGTCACACTCGCCCACTGTAAGACTATCGTCAGCAAGAGAGAACGACGTACAGCTTCTGTCAGTGGCATAGGCCACATTCCCCCTTCCCCTCTCTTTATGTGGTGTATGCGCATGAGTGCTAATCTGACCAGAGTATATGATTCAAACTATGCTCTAAACTCCTCTTTCATTTATACATTATAAACTCCCTTCTGATTTATAATGCTTCCTTTTAATATGACAGCATTTTGAATTGTTTGCTTTCATATAGCAAATTAGGAATGTGTAACTTGAAGAATAATTTGATTTTTTTAAACCTTGTCGACGGGGTGGGTCCACTTCTTGTTACTCATGAGTTGATACAATCCTACGCTGGCATATTATAATCTCCAGATAGATTCCTGTATTCCAAAAGTGATCCTTGATATCCTTGTCAGGCCCAACAAGGATTTGATGGAATCTAGGTATATTGTCTCCATGCCGGTTCCCGGTGGCCCGAATACGGAGTCCCAGTTGGCACCACGAGTCTGAGTGCACCCCGCACCAGACATCCCAGCGGGAAAAAAATCCCTACGCCGGTACCCGGGATCGAACCCGGGTCTCTCGCGCCAGACGCAGAAGCGCCACCGCTGACCTACGGAGGCGGTCTATTTTAAGTTACTGTGAACAACAGCGGAGGGAAATAAAATGATTACATTATGTACATTAAATAGCTTATTCTTAATTTTACCAACTTGCAGCTGAATAGTGACTACGTTCCAATCGGTAAAAGAGGCATAGGAAGTCCGAGGAAGTGGAGAGATGATATTGAATGATGGGAACGGAACGAATCCATGGATCCAAACCTTGAATGATGATGATCATCATCATACTTCTTACTCATTACACATAATCACAATCCTTATTTAATTAATAATTGTCTTGGAAAACAACTCAGCTCTCTCATTTACTGTTTTCACGCAATAATTTCGCTATCCCACTGCCGAATGTAACTGAATTCAAGTTTATAATTCTTCTTATGACATTTTAATCATCTCCCTTTGTACTGGCATGTTATTAATTATCATATTTGATAAGTATTATTAATGCATCCAGGGCAAGGTCAACCCTTTCTGTTACTTATTGTAATCTTACTTGATCAAATTAATGTCTTTGTTTCCTCATTAACGACACGGATGTTCTCTGGTTTTGGCAGGACTGATCTTGATCGGGCGGCTCTTGATTACTTGCAGAATGTGGGTTATCCTGTGAATGCGCTATATGTAGAACTTTGTTTAAATTTCTTAAAAACAACGTCTAAGGTTTGTACTCAACTGAAGACATTTTGCGGATTGAACACCAAGTTTCTGTCCCCTGGAGAGTTGTATGTTAGTCCATAATACAGAAGCATTTGTGAACGACAGGCATGGTCAACATCCTGTATAACAGGCGCACCACTAAATGTCTTCTAGGGCCAGCTCCCCTACTCACTTGTGTATCTCCTCCGTACCAGCAGGCTACACGGTGCGGTTGAAACTAGTAAACACTCTCTCTACTCCACTTACTTTGGTAAACACTATTGGACGGACGTTCAGAAGAACTACGCGCACGTTTCAAGTATTGGAAGAAGATTATTGTTGTATTTTATATAATGAAAAACCATCTTGCTCAATTTGTAATTACTCATTACGCAATGTATCTCATTTTAATATTAGACACCATTTTAACAGAACATATAATTAATATGACAAGATCGTTATATCAGTATGTGTATATATTTTCTTAGTAATTACTAGCGGACCCACTTTACAAACATAGTATATCAAAAAAATATAAAATGTTGTAAATAAACTGTAAATTGTTTCGAATATTTCGCTGGAAAGAAAATGTAAAAAGAGAATTTTTAGAATACCTGATACCACCACACGGAGAGTTATAACAACTGTATTAGTTGCGTGTGAGTTTATCAGTAGATCTTGTTAAAATGCACAATGTGAGATCTCCAATGCTTATACTGTTCTCAAATGGAAGGTCGTAATTAGCTTTATTTCTATTATTGTATTATTACTATCATTATTATTGTTGTTGTTGTTGAAAGGTTAGTACATTTCAGGAATTAGTTTGTCATTCGGTTGTATTTACTCTAGCTTAAAAGGGCCATATGTATATGCACAACCCCTTATAAGCTATATTCTATCGTTTAATGCAGTATCAACGTTTCACTGTAAAAGAAACAAAAATCAAAATATCACTAATACCGCTTCTCTTTTGGGTTAGAAGTCGCCATTGCGCATGCTCTGTAGAAGAAGATGGTCATGTTTGTTGTAGTTACGTGATGATATTACTGCATAAGAAAACGTACTACAAAGGCTCCAGCATAATTTACACAATGTGTATTTTTAATTACAGTTCAACATCGTATATTAATAAATAATATACGAAATGTGTAGGTTATGCTGATTGCGATATAATGCACATATATACATAATTGAAATTCATGAAAAATCAAGTAAAATACTCACCTCTATTCTGCATCTTACACATTTACACAATGTACACAATGTATATTTTTCTATTACATTTTTACACCTTCCTTTGATAAATATTAATAGGTTACATTTGTAGGTTAAACTTATTGTTATAGGATGCAATTGTATAGATTATTGGGCTGCAAAATACTCACTTTAGTACTGCACCTTACACATTTGCACAATGTATGTTTGTTAATTACACTTTTAATTACTTGTTCTGAATAAGCGTGCGCTTGTAATACAATATCAACGCTAAGCTGTGACAAAAATCCTATAGCAACACAAAATAACGGAAGTTTTACAACGAGATTGCAGCGCTGCTTACGAATCCAATTGTGAAGCGAAACCATCCAAAGATATGTTCTGTGGACAACACAAATTAATTTATTAATTAAAAATAACACGTTCTATCGGGTCGAATTGTGAATCTAAAGCATTCTCGAATCACGTTTATAACACACGCAATAGTTAATAAAAATCGTTGTCATATAGGTCGTACTCGACAACAGAGGATTGAGCAATTGAAATCGCAGTTCTAGAACAGACTCAATAAAAATAAGCCGCCACAAGTTTCCAATGACGCCATTCAGGTCTACACAGATATGTTCTACGGCTAAGTTGTTTGATTTTGAAACCTGATTTAAACAAATAGGTAATGAGAAAACGCGTCCGTTGACCTAGAACCAAGTGATTTAAAATATGTGCACAAATAGGGCTCATTTACAATTACAATGTACCGCGTATTTGTACGGGAAAACAATGGTGTAATGAGGGTAAATGTACATCTTGGACTTGAATATTCTCTGTCGTTCTGTAATGTGGTGCGGGAGCAGTTGCTACCCTCCCTCTCTTTTCCTTATTGACAAGCTTTAAAGATTGGTTTTTCACTCTGTCTTAAAGTTTCTGCTCCGATGTTACAAATAATAATATGCATTGAGATAAAACCCGTTAGTGAAATTGGTAGTAAAACTCTGGTTACCATTCAGAGTGAACATTCTAGTGTGTCTCCAAAACATGTAATCGCTCAAATAAGTTTAGTTATGTGTAGCTCGTTTTCTTCTAAATTCCACTGACGTACACAGTGGGGCTAAATTGGCTTATTTTTGGCAACATTATTTTATCTCCACTGTGATTTCTCGCTTTTGTAAAATATTTAAAACTACAAAAAGTATGACCCTGATTACAAAGATTAGAGAGTAATTGCAAACGGGTTCATGTGGATTCTTCAGCCTGGTTTGCATTGTCAATGCTGCCGTTGAACGTGCGCGAACTCATCAAGCTGTGTGGCTCCCATCGTGGGCATCTTGTGTAAGAGAAGAAATAAGCTTTCCAACAGCAACATAAAGCAAGGTCATCAGCATTTTGAGCGTATATTAATTTGTTTTTTTTTTCGGGATGCATTATGAGAATTATCAACTGTTCGAATGAAATACTGAAACTCTTCGCAGACCGACCCAAACCTTTTGTAGCGAGTGGTTCTAGTAGATATTCCCCAAAAAGTTCTCTTATATTCTTAGTGCGTCACCACACTCCGACGAGTGCGCCATCTCCATGAACTTCACGAACGGCTATGCTTGCACAACGGACCGGATGGCACATTGCCCGCCCATCCTACAAAATAAACCGTTATCTAACAGTACTACAATACGTAGCATCTATCAGCATCCTCTTTGCATTTAAGCAAACAATCACAGTTAATATTGACACTAAACACTGACTAACGGCTGGCAGATCAAACTTGCAACACTTGAAATTCGTCACTTAAAGCCATGCCTAAATTTCGCTGGTCCTGTCTAAGTTGCATGTAATCTACCAAGAAGTAACATTTGATGCGCTCGCACACAATGTGTGCCGGTTTAGTAGCATTCACATGTTAACCGGGTGCTATTAGAGATCCAACAATAACATGAAACTTACTCTTCTTAAAATAAGATACTAAAAATGAAAAATACTCATTCAGAGCCATAACATATTTGTCCATACACGTAGTCTTCATTGGAAGCCTTTCATTAACGCAGCTTTTTCTGTAATTGTACATGCCCTCACTGCCCCATCGTGTCATAAAGTTCTCATATAGTTACAAAAACTTCACTACAACCTAATACTGCAAAAAAAAAAAAAAAAAAAAAAAAAAAAAAAAAAAAATATATATATATATATATATATATATATATATATATATATATATATATATATACTGCTTTTGGGTTATCGATAAAGCGTAATTTTGTAAAGCGGCACATTTCAAAATGAGTGATACGAGCAGTATTTGTTTCCAGTTTGGTATGTATAATATATGGGACAAGCACAAATTTCATGATGTAGAACATCTTGATATAGAGTAGAATCCGAAACGTCCAACTTTGTTACGTTTTCGGTACTTCACTTTCTCACTCTATAAAGTCATCACTGAAAGGCAATCTCCATATTTATTTGCATGCAACTTTTCTTATCTGCTTGGGAAGATTTTATGTTCAATGCTTGCTATTCTAATACAATGAGGTATTTAAGAAGAAGGATCCGTGAAATTTGAAATTTCCGCAGATTTCTTCATTTGACAAGTAAATATACGAAATTTTAGTACTCTATCATTATTAATAGATACTATTGTTACTATTATAAGCGAGTACAATAATTCTTATTCTGAAGAAAATGTAAACTAAATCTCAAAACCAAAGATACTAAGTGTTCCTAAGGATGCCCGCAAAATGTGACCTATGCTTTCTAAGTTATTTTATTTATATCGGAGGAAAAATATATTTTGACTCATGATATTTCAAACGTTTTTGTAAATATTATAATTTTGACTTTTGAGTGCATAAAAACCACCGATTATACAAAAAGAGGTACAAGATTACTTTCATACACTTACTTTGCTGCATGTATGTGAAAAAGTTCAATTAAAGAATAATAACTTTGGTCAGAGTAGAGGTATAAGTTAGCAAGCCACTGAAATAAAAGTTATTGAGAAAAATACCGTTGAAAGTCCGCATGTATAATTACTAATTTGTTACCTCAGAAGTGTCCTGGTGAGTATGTTGTTACTAGACATTTTCCTCCGTTTACTCATTTTCCCCATATTTAGAAAATGAGCAGAACCGCTTATGTATATATATATACAAATGTTTCTAAATACACTGTTAAGTTTTGTAAAAAGCAATACACATGGACGACGTACATTAAGATAATAATGTATAATAATCACGTATTCAATCATTTAACATGAAAAGAATAACTATAGTACTACGTATAGTAATCAGGGAAAATCCAAAAATCCGATGTCGAGATTTCACCAGAAAAAAGTTTTGAGGCTCGCTGAATAAAAAAAAATTAGAGAACGGTCCGTGTGTGTGTGTGTGTGTGTGTGTGTGTATGAGTGAGTGTGTGTTTGTGTGTGTGTGTGTGTGTGTGTGTGTGTGTGTGTGTGTGTGTGTCTGTCTGTCTGTGTCTGTGAACAGCATAATTCAAAAACGAAAAGTCGGTTGCAAACCGAAGTTGGTATTTAATTTCAATATCCCTCGGAGATTTTGAAGGAAATTCTTTTACCCTAAACCACCTTTATTTGAAAAAATTTCCGAAAATTCTTATGTTCTCATAAATGGTTCTAACAAGAAAGATTAAAATACCATATATTTAAGATATTTTATGGTAAATCAAATGCATTTTGAATTTTCTGGCTATAACCCATGTAGTCCTGTTTATTCTTAATGACTTTTACATAACTGGTAAACCGTAAGGGATAGACCATAAATTACTACACAAATAAGTGTAGATTCGTTAAAGCACACACTTTGTTAAGTGATCTGTTTGTGAAGTGGACCATTTCGGAGTTATTTAATTATGTGAGTTGTTCCTAGTTATTCCTATACTTATAGACCGTTCCGAAATGGGAGGTCGTCTTCAACTTTTACTTTCTCTACTAGGTATAGTAAGTAGAGGAAGCAAAAATTCGATGTCGAGATTCCAGTGTTTTGAGGCCTCTTGAACCCCCCCCCCAAAAAGGAATTTTTAGAAAAAGGTGCGTGTGTTTGTGTGTGTGTGTGTGTGTGAGTGTGTCTGTGTGTGTTTGTGTGTGTGAGTGTGTGTGTTTGTGTGTGTGAGTGTGTCTGTGTGTGTTTGTGTGTGTGTGAGTGTGTGTGTGTGTTTGTGTGTGTGTCAGTGTGTCTGTGGACAGCATGTCTCAAGAACGAAAAGTCGGTGAAGAACCAAAGATGATATTTACGTTTAGTATTTTACAAGGATATGAAACAAAGATTTTCAAGAAAATTCCTCCACCCTAAAATACGCTTTACATGGAAATTTTTAAAAAAATTTCAATTCTCAAAAATGTGTCCAACAAGTTTTGTTATAATGCCACTTGTTAAGATCTGTATAGGAAATGAAATGCATATTTTGAATTTTGTGGCTATAGTCCATGTAGTACTCTGGATGACTTTTGCGTGACTGGTAAACCGTAAGAAATAGACCAAATCTTACTATACAAAAATGTAGATCTTGCTTAAACAGATAATTTATGTTTAAATAAATTCTTTTGTAGAGTGAACCGTTTTGGAGATATTCCTTGTTATTTGTGTGCGTTTTGGTATACTTAACTTTCGTCAAATTCAAGATCGTTATTCGTGTTTTTATATCTTAAACGCGGAAAGAGAACGGGATCTCAAAGCTTTAAAAGATTTGACTATCTCTCTATTCTAATATTCCCCTTGCACCTACAAGAACGTAATAAGATAATTTGTACAAATGTTTATCTCAACTAACACGAAGATATAGGAACAAGAATTTGTAAAAATGGTTAGGACAAGAGTAGAGAAAGTCATGTGAGTGTAACACATTAGATTTTTGTCTCTTGGTAATGCAAGTGAACGGAATTTGAAAGTCGTCATATAGCGACAACTCTTACAACATTTGATTATCGCTTCAAGCGTACCATATTCCCCTTGCACCTACAAGAAAATTGGCTACAAATTAAATTATAAAATGTTTATTTCCAGATAGAGGAATAAGTGTTTTTAAGATTAGTTTATGCAACAGTAGGAAGAGTCTGTGAGTACAACACATAAGATTTTTTAATAAAGCAAAGTACATACAAATCAGAGGAGAGCTTTTAAACTTACCCTGGACATATACATAGATTTTCTCTCTTTTATGTCAATATTCCAGATACATCCTTTTTACTTTTTATAGTTTCTCTTCGATTTTTCCTAGGATTATAATGGTATAGCTTGGACTACTGCAGATAACATTCACACAACTAAGCTGAAACGTTTCTTAGATGAAAGAAAAGTCAAGCTCACATGGATTCGGATTCCACTGTAGTAACTTGTTTTCTCGTAACCTTTAGAGTAGTTATATTTAGTTTCAACATAGTGGATTACATTAAATTATTTTGTTGTTTAACGACGCTGTCAAATGTCAGGACTACATCAGCGTCGCTGGTGTGCCGGAATTTTGTCCCGCAGGAGTTCTTTTTCATGACAGTAAATATAGTGACACGGGGCTGCCGTTTTTAAGCACACTTAGCGGATTTGAACCCGTGACCTTGGGATCAGTAGGCCAGCATCTAACCAACTGAGCCAACCAGACCGACACCCCTCCCTGTAGTAGAGTCTGCTATAGTAACACACTCAGGCAGTTGGGCAGTAGACTTCTTAAACATTGAGCAAATAAACACTTTTGCAGTACGTGTAATTATAAATGTATTGAGGTCGTCTCCTTAGCGCAACGGTAGCGCTGCTGCTTACTAAGCGACGGGCCGGGGTTCGATTCGCGGTACCGTCTTGGGGATTTTCTCCCGCTAGAGACCTGGTCTAGGGCTTCGTTAGGTCCCTGAGGGGCCAATAGGCTACTTGAATGAAAAGTAGCGGCACCTGCTTCAGAAGACCGCATAACCGGCCGGGAAGGACCACGTTCCACCTGTGCATCCCACTCGTGACGCAGCGGTCGGGCGGTAGGCCTTGGCCCAGATAGGCTGTTGTACCGTGGGGTTACTTTTATTAAGTTATTGAACTCAACGATAGCTCTCTTGTCAGGTAGAGGGAAAGAGAAAGAACTTGTCCTAATTAATAAACTGTGTTATCATTCTCCGCCTGCATTACTGGAAAGCATAAGATCTTATGCCACAGTAGGTCCGCATAGTGTCGGTTGAAAACCACACTGCCAGACACTTGAATTTTGGAACTATAAGAAAAGCATCCTAACATTCTCACCCCCGTACAATGGGGTGGGGGCTGTTGATAATAAAGGGTAGGTATGTATTGTCGTACACCACAGCAAGAAGGCCTTCAGCCGCTAAGTCATCCCGATTAAGATGCCATTCTTTAATGGGGCCTGCAGATCTTCTGTTGTGGAATAATAACGAGAAAGAAAGAAGACGAGAACGCCCGTTGCCGAGACATACCGCTAGAAGGCTCCACTGATGGGGCTTCCTCCCCTTCTCCTTATAACGAAGCCAACCAGGCAGCAATGTTACCTGTATAGATGCCATGCAGATGGCTCTGGTAGGATCTCCAGATCCTCAGGGATGTGAGGATAATGACGAGGATGCGTGGACTACTTCTTATTGAACTAATTTGTGACGCCCCGTTATGTATAAAACCACCCTCAAGCACTACGGTCTCTAGAGTGGAAGATAGATATTCATACGCTAGCAATGGAAAAAAGGGAGACATTGAACCAGAATCAATATAAAGTTGCCCACGCGTCATCACCGAGGAGTTGTAATCGTTATTGTTGCCATTGTTATTTTTCCCTCCCTCAGACTTCCATTTTAGACTCAAGTTGTTTGGCAAATCATTCTTCTATTCCACAGCAGGTTGAAAATATGCAGGTTAGATGCAGCGAAACAGAGAAACCTTTCAATGTGCAGTGTAAAAATTAAAAAGAGCGGCCATTCATTATGGGATATTGTGTTGTGCCATAATGGCAATTTGGATATGCAAATTCTAATTTGCGTTTAAAACTGAAGGAATACTCACATATCTATAGTCACATTTATATAACCGAGCAAGATAGCTCCGCGGTGACGTGTGAGGCACGTATTCGGAAGGTCGTGGGTTCGATTTCCGTGGTCAAACTTCCTGATCCACGGGTTAATTCGGGGTTTCCCGGGTCGTCAGGTGAATGCTGGGAAGAATAATTATATCTCCACGAACTTCCTGTCCTTCCATTTCGTTTCATTAACCATTTCATTCATCCTTCATCCCATTGGTTGTTTGAGGGTTGCAAGTGTCCGCGAAGGCCTTAGGTGCAGTTTGGCAGGGATGATATGTGCACGGAAAGTGTTTTCGTCCCTCGTTGTCTGTGGGATACGGGTTGAAAAGGGAGTGGCATCTGGGGGCGCTGGACCCCGCGCCGAGATCTCCCTGAGTTGGCCCGGAAGATCTAAAGAATTCGAGGTGTCGTCTAACTTGGGAAATCTCAGGGACCTCTGTCAATGTAAGTGCTGTAAGTGTGGATCTGGCCGCCCGTGTCTGCTCTCACTTCATCCTTCCTCCCCGGGCTGCCCTTTGGGGGAATAAGTCTGGCTTCAGTGCCGAACTCTCTCCACATCTCTCCTATTCCTATTCATCATTTATATATTTGATTTGACTACCACTGTTATATCGGTGGCTTTGAATTAAGAGATAATTCAAATGTTTGGTACTTCCACAGCCTCGTTCAGTCTCATTCTTCATACATTTGACTATACACAGTAACAACTAAGTTAAATTAGAGATAAATTCCCTTCTAACCAAGAACTGAACCTAGACCACTAAGATGAAAAGTGGCAACGCTGATATTCCTACCAGTAAAGAGTCTTCTTTGAAAACAGTTGCAAACTAGTTACATGTTCAAACTATCTTGATGTTCATACGTTAAAATTTGCTAGTCCTACTGAACGGCCTCCTTCTGTGAATGCAATGGACATGCAAGTTTTGTATCCTTTATACCTTTGGTTTTGTGTTGCTTACTCCTTCAGCAATAAGAGTCGTAATCCCTTCACCTACAATAAGCAATTTGAATTTGCGATTTACAATTGAATACGACAGCTACTATCGAAGCTCAGGCAGTAATATCTATGGCCCGCATTCGGGAGGTCAGGGGTTTGATCCTGGTGGCCGACCTTCCTGACCCATGTGTTTCTTCTGAGGTTTTTAAGGGTCTCAAGCGAATGCTTGAAATGATGTCCATATTCTCCGAATTACTTGTCCTTCCATTCCGTTACTTAATCACTTCACTTCACTTCACTCTTCATCCCGTTAGGTTTCTTTCACGGTTAGAAGTGTTGGCGAGCGTCGCGCAGCAGCACGGCAGGGGGAACAAATGTGCTCTGGAACTCTCGTCCCCTGGATTTAGAGGCGAGCCTACTGGTTTACGGGCCCCCTATGGAATGGCACAAACCCGAACGGGGGAGGAGAGCTAGTTTCCGTCACCCTCGCCCCGAAGCAGTGAGAGGGGAACCGAGCTGAGCCAGCCTAAGCTGGGGTGCTTCTTACTGGGAGAAACGTAGGGACACTGCCCTCTGCTTTATCTTGGAAAAGTTTCGGCCACCCTTTGGATACATTCGCATAGGTATATGCAGAAAAGATAGCCTTTCTGTCGAAGTGCAAAGTCCCGTGAGTCAGTTGTCATAGAGTCATTGAGTCATACTATCCCAACACCTCCACCAGTCATACTTTTGTGTCACTCAATCCTCTCTTTTCTCTCTCCATCTTAGGCTTTGCTGGCAGCTGTACGCTACAACGACACCATGCTAAGATAATAAGAACTTCTTGAACAACAGGAAGACCGAAGAACAAAACTGCGGAATAATTGCAACGTTATCCCCCTTCACAGACACATCTAATCTGTGGGTACAAACAAAACTGTTTAGTTTGAAACTAAGTGCGTTACATATTCTTTTTTCTAAAATGTAGAGAAACGGTCACTGCGCTTTCTAGCAGGTGGCCAATCAAAGAAATTAACATAAGAAATAATATTACTATTCATACACAACGAACTATTCTATTATTATATATTCCGGGTTAGATCCGGAAAAAAATGTAATTAAAAGGCGTTTTCATGCAAATACTTCCTGCAGTACAATAAAGAATCTGAATTAATGTATTGTGCAAGAATTTTATTGTCTTTCTTAACCTATCTTTTCTATTTTCTTCAAATCCAATAAACAAAAACAATCGCTCTCCTGGATACTAGAGAGAAATTAACACATATATGTAAATACAAGGAATAATAATAACTTAATTATTATTCCTGCATTACTGCCTTTCCAGTAAATAATTTGCGACACAAAATTTTAAAATTTGACAAATTTGTTCTCTGTATGTCCACAGATCTGGGAAGAAAACGAACAGTTCTATCACTTCTTGTTTGCATTTATCTCTTGGAGCCCTAATTCTCACTCTTGCTTGACATAGTCGCTGGGGATGACAAACTTGTATGAGAAAGCTCATTTTCTTATGGTTCAAGCGAATTCTGGTCATCATTGGCTAACAAGAATGCTGGCTAGCCTATCGATTGAGATGGTAACTTCCTTCCCTTTGATTTTAACACAGAAATATTTATCATATCGAGCAATTACAGCAAAAGGACCTTCTAAGGCGGTCTAAATTCTTACTTCACCCTGTCGATACGATTGAAAACATGAGTATATTTCTTCAGGTCTCTGTGCACGAAAATGCTTCTTGCAGTTCTGTGATGTGCTGGTACAGGTTTAAATTGCCTTAGATAATTCTGAAGATAAGCAACAAAGCTCTCTGGATCCTGAGTTGTTTTAGCTAGTTCACTGAATATTTCTACTGGTAATTTAATAGTTTTACAAGAAGCCATCTAGGAAACTGGTGCACTTTGTTTCAGGATTTATAGCCGCTCGTAATTCTAAGAGAAATATGGGCAAAGATTCCGTCCATTTTGTGAAGTTATGTGCTTTTAGAGCTGTTTTGAGAGTTCGATGATATCTTTCTATTTTTCTATTGCACTGGGGATGATAGGGAGTAGTACGACACAGCTTAAGACCACACACTGAACGAAATTGCTTGAATAAAGTTTATTCAAACTGCATATCTTGATGAGTAATTATTTGTGTAGGTAAACCAAATCTTGAAATCCAATTATTATAGGAAGCTTTCCTGCTGTTTCAGTTGTAATGTTAGGAATTGCTATAACTTCCACCCAATTGGTGTATATATCTATGCAAGTCAAAGTACACGTGTTACCCTGAGAAGGAGGCAGTAAATCTATTAAATTTATGTGGACTTCTGCAAAATGATCATCAGGTTCTTTGAAACTTCCTATTGCTGATTTGACGTACTTGTACCCTTTCGATTTATGACAAGCTTTTGTCCATTATTGTACATCCTTCTTCATATTTGGCCACGCATAAGGAAGTAACCTGTTAAATGGTTGATTTTACTCCTGGATGTACTATGTCATGCACTAAGGTGAATATGTATTTTCGAAATTCTGAAGTAATGAATGGTCTAATGTTTTCCGTGCCTATATCACACCACAGCTCTCTTGCACTAGGGAGTTGGCAACATTGGAATTTCAAGGAATGGCCTGTAGAATTTCTTCATTCTTCTCCTGAGCATCTGCCAGTTGGTCGAAGTCAATGAAATTCACTTCTCTATTCTTGATAGACTATCTACGACAGGGGAAGACAGGTAACGCTGCTGTGACGTCAGCCCACTGAGCACACTTGCTCCCAGAGCAAGCCAGTTGAACGTGTGACGTCACAGCGGGCAAGGGGAAATGGCATATGGTACATCGTAATCTTAATGCTGACTGTTTCAATTACGGAATAGTCACAGATTATAAATAATTGCATTTCGGCTTTATGCCATATATATAATTCTAGTTTATGTGAACAGTCATGTTATAACGCAAATAGAACAGAAATTATAACTATTTTGCCTGAGCTAGAGGAGAGCTATACAGAACAATTAGGTGGACATTTTCCGACATTTGTCGTTTCGCTTTTCTTTAACTAGTTTGTCAATGTTAGGGCGTAATGTACGGCACATTTGTAACCGAAGACTGCATGTTAAATTGTGATCTGACAATATGCTTCGGGATTTTGACTTAGAAAGGTTCATAACAGAAAAGAATTGTTCGTATAGATACGTAGAACCAAACATACATAATACCCGTGCATGTAACCTCAGAAATCTGGTTTGAGGAACATTCTTATAACAATTAGCCAAGTCTTCCTTGTGTTTATATTTGTCCTTCAGCAAATCGTCGCACTGTAAATTTATCAATTCAATTTGCAACCTGCTAGAAACATTGTTAACATCCAATGAATACGGGGTCGCAAAGATCTGAAACGTAGTTGACAATGTTTCTACATCTTGAAGCCTGGTCTCAAACTGGTGTGAAACACGGAGAACTGAACACATGCGCCGCTGATCTAGGCTGCATAGCAATACACTGCTCTCGCCTGACGTCACACGAACGTACAAGCTGGCTCTTCGCTTAAATACGTCACACGGCCCGAAGTTGTCTTCCCCTGATCTACGACGATATTGTGTTTTCCACTGATGTAACGAATGCCAGTTGTAAATTCTGAAATGTATTGCAGTTACCTTTGTTGACATGGCGACGCTGTTTCGTTTTTCTGCTTGAATGCATAAACTAGTGCTTTATGATCTGTAAATATAACGAAATGTCTTCCTTACAATCGATGTCTAAAATGCTTTACCGACAGATACGTAATCAAAAGCTCACGATCATACGCACTGTATGTTTTCTGAGCATTGTTGCGTTTCTTTGAACAAAATGCTAGAGATCTCCAAGATCTCATCTAGCAGTTGAACTACACTTCCAGTAACAAAATCATTAGCATCAATGACTAATGATAAGCTAAAATTAGAGGCAGGATAGGTTAACAGCTGTATTGATAAGATCTTATTTACATTGCTCAAATTTGCCATTGCTTCTGGTGTCCATTGTATTTTGCTTTTGTCTTTCCTTTTCACTACTTTAATGTAATCGAGAAGAATAGTTTGACTATCGGATATATTCTTGAGATACTGCCTGTAAATGTTAACCATTCCTAGGTACTTCCTAAGGTCATGAAGTTGGAAGTTTATATACTATAATTGCTTTCATTTTGTCTGGCAGAGGTTTTGATCCTTCTGAAGTAATCAAATAACCAAGGAATTCTAGCCCTTCTACCCCAAACACTGACTTATTGACGTTTATTCTCAATCAGTATTGGACAAGCATGTTAAAGATGAGTTTGAGATGATAATTGTGCTCCTCTTCTAATGATGAAGCAAATTAGACAATCATCAATACAAGCAAATGCAAAATCTAGTCACATGAAGACTTTGTTAATAAAATGTTCAAAAGTGCTGGGTGCATTTTCAATCCAAAAAGCGACATTGAATTCGTATAAATCAAAAGGGGTAATTACAGCTGCTTTAGCTTTATCCTCTTCGTCTACTGCTGTCTGATAATAAGCTTTAAACAGATTAATTTTAGAAAATATCTTATTGTTGTATAGGATGGACAGAAAGTATTCTATGCGTGGTATAGGATATTTGTCAGGTACGGTTCTGGAATTTAGTCTGCGGAGTGAACCAACACAAGGGTGGAGTGAACCATCTTTTTTATCACAAGATGAAGTGCATTCGCCCATTCACATTTTGATGGTCAAATTATTCCATGATTAAGCATAAATTGAAATTATTCTTCTCTCAGTCTTAGTTTCTTAGAATCTAATTGCCCAGGTTTTGAGTGTACTGGTTTTCCTACTGTAGGAATATGATGCTGAGCTTCATATTTAATACTAATAGGCAATAGATTAGGTGTGGTTATATTTGAATATTTCACTATTAAGTCGGCAAATTTTTGTGACTGAGAAATTCTAATAATGTCATCGTTGTAAATAACCGGTATATTAACACACAAATGTGATCCAGTAACATTATCAACTAACCTTTTTTTATTGAGATCTATCATTAAATCGTGATGTCCCAGGAAATCTGCTCCTAAAATTATTTTATTTACTTTAGCTATTATGAATGGCCATTGGAATTCTCGACGGAGTTCCAAATCTAAATTTAATACCTGAATTCCAAATGTAGGTGTCACTGTATTGTTAGCTGCAAATAAGCTAAAATATTTGCTAGGAACTGCATCTTTGTACTTAACTGGAGTCATGGATTCGTCAGCACCACTATCAACAAGAAAACGCAAGCTTGTGTTTTTGCCATGGACAAAATATAATAGGAATTTGTGACTCTCCTGAGCAGCAGAACTGGTCACTACTTCTACTGCTGATTGAAGTTTTCCGATTGTTTGCATATACTACATGGCTGTCTGCATTTCTCAGGCTAACATGTATTTCCAAACTTGTAATGAGAGAAGCAGTATTTACCCCGTGGAATAAAACGTTTCCTGGAGCGACTCCCAGTCCTTTCAGATAAACTCCCAGTCCTTTCAGATAAACTGCCAGAGCTACGACTTCGGGATCTTGAACGACTAATGCCAGACATTTAGTTCTACTGAGATTATTTTAGCTAGTAGCTCTGTGAGTATAGAATCAGTTGTTTCAGAGTCAACATTACATAGGCTACAAGTTGGTGTCATTTTGCGCCACTATGTCTGCCATCACTGTGGCTACCTTATCCAAGGTTTCCTCGTTAATCCCCACAACATTCTTAACAGAATTGGAAGTTTCTCTAACTATTGTGTACGTAACCCCTTTTCTGCTATACCATCTCCTGCTAAGGTTTGTATCTTGTGAAGAAGCTGACTAGGCTTCATGTCACTAATTCTAGGTCAGTGATAAGTCGTTTAATTTGTACGTTATCACTTTCCTTAAAAGTGCTTAAAAGCCTTGTTTTGCTGCAGTATATTTGTTAAGCTCACCACTTTTAACACTATTCCAACCCTTTTTGGAAAAATAAGTAGTTGAATTTAGTTCTTCTTGTGTTACTCTTGCAATTTCAAACTGAGCTTCAAATTGGAAAAACCACATTTCTGGCTTTTCTACCCAAAAATGCGTAATTTTAATGCTCACTTTATTCAACTCCGTTGATGACAAACCAAAAGCTGTGAAGACTTATTTAATCTGGTACATACATGACTCCTTTTACAGTCATTTGCTGTAGCTTGAATGAAGTACTAATTAATGCAACATATCACATTTCAGTCAGGGTCACCAATTCTAGTGCAAATACTTTCTTCAGCAAAACAAAGAGTTTAATCAATATATTGTGCAAGATTTTTATTGTCTTTCTTAACTTATCATATCCTTTTGCTTTAACCATAAGAAACAAAAGCAGTCGCTCTCCTAGTTACTAGAGAGAAATTAATACATATAAATACAAAGAATAATTAACCTATTATTGTTCCTAAAATGCAAACATTAATGATAGCATGCAGCGCAGTCTAAATTATTAAGAAGTTTATAAGCTTTTGGAGCCCTTCGTAATCTCTATAGATCCTATATATGTTATATAGATTAGTATCTATAGTAATACCACAAGAAGGTTTCATATAACGATAGTTTTGCGAGCGCGAAGCGAGAGAAAAATTATCCCAAATATGATAACCTAGAGTGGTATTTGTTTAGAGTATTCCTAGAAATAATTAATAGACAGTTCATGTAACACTGCTTAATATTAATAGTGATATAAAAGTAAATAATTTACAATATATTCATACATTTTAATTAAGATTTATTTTTACAGTTACCACTACAACTAATCCAGTAAGCTGAGAACAACAAGAATAATAATTATTAGACATATGAATATAAATGACTGAATTTGCGTAAGTAGGATATTCATTAAAGGTACGTCTGCTCTATATAAAATTACAGCTACAATTTTCAAAAGTAAATGAAGACAGCTGCAGTGACATTCACGAATGTATTGGTCACTACGTATAGTAAGTAGAGGAAGTACTGTATTCCACACAAAAATTCGATGACGAGATTTCACCGGAAGTATGTTTTAAGGATCCCCGATTCAAAAAAAAAGTCCGCGCCGACGTGTGTGTGTCTGTCTGTGAACAGCATAGCTAAAAAATAAAATTAATATTAAAGGATGTGACACGAACGTTTTGAAGAAAATTCCTCCATCCTAAGCTACCCTTTACATGGAACATATTTTGAACATTTTCATTTTCTCTAAAATGGCTGCTTTTGATTAAATGCCATATGTTTAAGATATTTTAATGGCAAATGAATACATTTTCTGGCTATAGCCCAAGTAGTACTATGTACCGTGGATGACTTTTACATAACTGGTAAATTGTAAGAGATAGACCAAATCTTACTATACAAAAAATGTAGATCTTACTAAAACAGACAATGTATGTTAAAGTAAGTTCTTTTGTAGAGTGAGCCATTTTGGAGATATTCTTTGCTATTTGTGTGAGTTTTGGAATACTTAAACTTTCGTCAAATGGAACATCGTTATTCATGTGTTTACATCTTAAACGTGCAAAGAGAACAGGATCTCAAAGCTTTAAAATATTTGACTATCGTTCAAAGTCTTCTGTATTCCCATATTCCCCATTGCACCTACAAGAAAATAAGGAATAAGACAATTTCTGCAAATGTTTATCTCAACTAACACGAACAAGATATAGGAATAAGGATTTGTAAGATTGGTTAGTACAAGAGTAGAGAAAGTCATGTGAGTGTAACACATCGGATTTGTTGACTTGGCTTCTTGAATGAAAAGACCAATATCCTCCTTAGAATATCCACCGAATCTTTTTTATGGCATTTTTGAGTAGTCCTATAATTGTTTCTACTGCGCATGGATTCTTCAGATGTTCAGAAACGTAAGAAAATGTTTCGGTTTCCGAAATCTCCAGGAGGAGATGATAGAACCAAAGTGATAATACCACTAATAGGAGGTGATAATCCGGCATGAGTGGAATAGTAAAGTGGCATTTAACCTTTTTTCTCCGCGTACCCCCAAAGACAATTTTCCGTTCCGGGCTGCACCCCTAAGCCTAGGCCCTCGGCATAGCCCTGGTTATCAAATTGCACATAACCATATCTAAAATAGATTTAAAGGTTTATAAATTATTAAATACCACAAAAAGGAGAATTATTCTATACATGTGTAAAATGAATACAGGAGCTACTGTGCAGTAGCACATACAGAAAAAGTATATACATTTGCATATGTTGGTGACTTCTTAATGAGATGGTTGAACTTGTTTTCTGGACACGAGCTCGTGTATTAGTGCCTGAAGTTTTGTTAGTGCGAGTATCAATGACATTTCTGGATTCAAGCGATCTCTTTGTTTCGTTTTGATTGCTGCCTGCTCACACAAATAAGTAGAGGGTAATGCAAGAAGGTAGTGTGACTAACTTCAATGTGCTCTTTGCATGCATAACACCAGAAATCACAAATTGGTATCTTTTCGAGTTTTATTTTCAGTGAACTGAAAACATACATTTCCAAGAGATTGTCTTCTAATTTTATGGAAACATCAGAGGAATTGTTTGTGGTACAAAACGGATTTGCAAGCCATTCCCATGTCTTTCTCAATTTCTGGAAAGTATTTTACAAACTGTAACCTGAAAGCTGTAAATGAAATTTGGTAATTTTCCAAAAGTCTATCAGCAATACTAACTACTGTGCTTTTCAAGTGGGAAGAGTTCTGATCTGCAGCCAATGAGGTACATTTACATGCACAGCGTTGCAAGCTCATTACCCCCACTCTTTTTATATTTCTTGGCGTGCGTCAAGCCCCACTTAAAGGGAAAGCAATATAACAACACAACAGGACTCCGATTGGTTGCCGACCTGGAGGCGCTCAAGGACAAACTCCTTCCTATTGAAAAGCACAGTAACCTATAGAGTATAGCAAACTATTCAAATCTCTCTGGCTGAAACATTTTTCGTTATTTGTGATTGATCGGAAAACGTATTATACTGATTATATGGTTCTTTAAATTTTATGAATTTTCATTGCTTGTTACCATTCAGGAAATATATAATAAATATTATGTATCCCCTAGGAAGTCTTCCCGTATTGAATATGTTTGGAATAGTCTTTGCAATTTTCAATAAGGACCAAAAATGACGCATGGGTTTTGAATAAAGCAGTTCCATCTTCACATACATAGAAGGCAGACCAAAAGAATAAGAGCGTTCACATTACTGTAGATGTTATACTGAGCATGTGTGCCCTATGGCTGTGCCATTATTGTGGGTCATTACGATTTACGGGGAAATTACAAGTATGGCGTGCCACTTAAGTAATACCTACGTGACGTGTCACAAATTATTGTGTGACAGAGTTCAGAAAGGGTAACTATACTTTGCATAATGTAACTTGCAGTGGGAGGTATCACTTAGTGTCAAGACCTAGGTACATATGGTACTTAAACCAAAGTTGCAATGCATAACCGTCGCCTTGGAATAAACATACTTAAGGTGCTGACTATTATTAATCAGAAGTACATTAGAAAGAGCTACACGAACTGGTTGAAATGTTTATCATCCTCTTTCAGCAAGAATTGCCTGTGCAAGTCCAGCTGTAGACTTAACAATCATTTATTTTCATTACAAAACATGAACTTGGAGCATTAAAAGGCACAATTCCTAGAGAATGAATTGATAAAATTATTTGTACTGTAGTGTACTAGTATTGTGAAGGAAACTTGAATCATTTATTATAGATTATGCACATTAAGCCATCATACTGACAAACCTCTTGAAGGCAATAACAAACAAAATAAAATCTTGAACCATTCGTTTTCATGTGCGACCCATATTATAATATTGATCGAGTGCTAAGAAATTTAGCGGATTTTAATAAGACTTTACCGTTTTATATTAATTAGGACCTTCTTGACAAACCAAATGTTACGTATACAAAGATACATTGCAATTGCCAATAGCTTTTCCCTCCGTTCCCTGTACAAATTCCTATTTTATCTTATAATGTAGCATGTACTCCTGAATATAATAGGTAGAGAAATTATTATATTACAACCAAACTGAAAATAGAGTTTTCATTGAAAATACACTTTTCGAGGGTCCTAAAAGAGTAATTATTTCCTATACCCGAAACTATTCTTCAGATGTACAAATACCTTTCATTTTATTCTCTCAGAAATGCTCTTATGATGCATATTAAGTTGCCATTGTACAAGCTGACAGCACATACCATCTATAAATCCTGAATTAATTGTGAATAAACTCTCAAATGCCCTATATTTAATTAAATTTTGTTGAACTGATATACCAGAAATAGCAGACAAAAAATAACTACAGAAAACGAGTAGAGCTCATTAAAATACGCAATTTGTGGCAAACGTTTTCTAATACTTACCTGTGTGTGTGTAGGTGTGTGCGTATGTGTGTGTGTGTGTGTGTGTGTGTGTGTGTTTAAAGACCAATATATTTAAGGTTAGCTTTCTCTTAGGAAGTGGCAAAGATTTTAAAGAAAATCCACCCACTCCAAGATACCAACTTGGTGAAACATTTTTCATTAATTTTTCTTGTCTTAAGAATTATTCCAGCGATTTTAATAAAATACCACATTAGAAATTTTTTGACAAATGAAATACACATCTTAAACTTTCTGGGAAGAGTCTCTGAAGAAGCCTTCATTCCAACTTTTACCTCAATGTGAAACCGAAATATAAAGACAAACCCTTAATACACAAATACATATCTTTTGTACACCTAGCAGTTTCCGAGATATTCCTTGTTATTGATTTTGAGCCTCAAATATTAAAGTATACTTTTCTCGAATGGTTGTGCTGGGAGGAAATATGTAAGTAAACCAGGTCTAAAAATGTGTACTCGCTTAAGTGAAGTAGATAGAAGAATAAACTTTCTAATCAAGAGTGGGACAGAAACGGCAGAGCAACTCATGTGAATGTAACACATAACGTTTCTTCTTTTTCCATTGCAAAATAAAGGTTTAAATATTGTTTCGCGATATTTATGGTGCTTAATGTACATCATCCCTAGCCCAAAAGAATCTGATGTGTTGCACTCACATGACTTTCTCTACTCCTGTACTAACCATTTTTGCAAATTCTTATTCCTATATCTTCTTCGTGTTAGTTGAGATAAACATTTGTACAGATTGTCTTATTACTTATTACCTTGTAGGTACAAGGGGGATATTAGAATACACTAGGCTTTGAACGATAGTCAAATCTTTTAAAGCTTTGAGATCCCCTTCTATTTGCACGCTTAACATATAAAAAATAAACAACGATGTTCCATTTCCGAAAGATTTGTTTTCAGAAACTCAAACACATTACAAGGAATATCTCCGAAATGGTTCACCTTACAAGAAAATTTATTCAGGCATAAAGTGTGTATTTTAGCAAGATCTACGTTTTTTGTATAGTGCCATTTGGTCTATCTCTAACGGTTTACCAGTTATGCAAAAGTCGTCCAGAGTAAATACGACTACAGGGGCTATAGCCAGAAAATTCAAGATATACAATTCATTTGTCATCAAAATATCTCAAACGTATGGCATATTAATCAAAAGCGCTACACCCATTTTCAAGAAAATCAAAATTTTCGAAAAATTTTCCATGTAAAGGGTAGTTTAGGGTGGCGCTAGTTTCTTCAAAATCTTCGTGTCGCATCCTTGAAAGACATTAAATTTAAATACCCACTTTGGTTTTTAACAGACTTTTTCGTTTTTGAGTTATGCTGTCCACAGACTGACACAAACACACACACGGACCTTTTTCTAAAAATGCTCTTTTGGATTCAGGAGGTC
This sequence comes from Tenodera sinensis, assembly GCA_030765045.1. NCBI lineage: Eukaryota > Metazoa > Arthropoda > Insecta > Mantodea > Mantidae > Tenodera > Tenodera sinensis. The sequence goes on along the minus strand of CM060961.1, from coordinate 89,122,467 downwards.
TCAAAACATATATTTCCGATGAAATTTCGACATCGAATTTTTGGGTGGAATATAATACTTCCCCTACTTACCATTAGAGAAAGTAAAAATGAACAACGATGTTGCATTTCACGAAAGTTCTAAGTTTTCCGAAAATGACACAAACAACAAGGAATGTTGCCGAAATGGTTGAATCTACAAAAATTTATTTAGACATACATTGTATGTTTTAGCGAGATCCACATTTTTTGTGAAGTAAGATTTTGTCTATCTCTTACGTTTTACGAGTTATTCAAAAGTCATCTAGAGTAAACAGGACTACATAGGCTATAGTCAGAAGATTCAAAATATACATTTCATTTATCATACAAATACCTTAAACACATGGTATTTTGAACAAAATTCTTAGAGCCATTTTCATGAAAATTAAAATTTTCTAGAAATGTTACATGTAAAGGCTAGTTTACGGTGGAGTTATTTTCTTCAAAAGCTTCGTACCGCATCCTTGAAAGACATTAAACTTAAATACCAACTTTGGTTTTTAACCTACTTTCGTTTTTGAGTTATGCTGTCCACGGACTGACAGACACACAGACACATACGCACACGGACCTTTTTCTAAAAATGCTTTTTTTTTTTTTTGGAATCCCTAGGGGGTCTCAAAGCATACTTTTCCGATGAAATCACGACATTGAATTTTTCGTTGGAATACAATACTTCATCTACTTTCCAGTAGAGAAAGTAATATATAGTTAACGTGAATATGGATAGCAGAGATTATTTTTCCTTGAATAATACCTTATGACTCAAAATACATATATGGAACAAATGGTGTAAACGTATTGTGATAAGAATGACATTGTCCAGTCCAATTACTTTTTCTGGCATTTTATTTTTCTTATAATCTTTTACACAAATACAGTTTTCTTCCCTCGTTAACACAGTCTACGGCCTTTCTTGCTATCACAACTGTTTACTTCTCGTAACCTTGACTCAGTCCTTTCAGCTCTTTCTTCACTTTCTCTGTCGTTAACTACGACAACAGTCAATGGACGGTCGTTACAGCTTGTTTACGATGCGCCGGCATGCGCATAGCTGTCTAACACTCACTGACACACTGATTCATCCCCGTAACTCCAACTCTTGCTCTGCTGTTTCCACGCCTCTTTATATAGAGGGGATGACGTCGGCTATGCCACAGCCAGATCTTTCTCGAAGGCATTGGAAACCCTTTGTTTAGCCTCTTCATTGCTGTTAGTCATGTGTTCGCTCGCGTGACTGGTGTGGGAAACCTTAACCTTGTGTCCTTGTTTGCTCTCCGACCTGGTATGTGGTGTAAAATAGCTTAGCTCCGACAGTCCTTTGTTTCGCGCCGCGCCCGTCGTCACAGTATTTTACAGCATTTTTATTTTTACTTAAAGCATTTGGTATATATTTTTTCAGCTAAGTTGAGCGTTTTAACTGGTTACTGGAATGGGTTTGCGGATGTTACCAAATACCAATTACATTAACAAACTTACTGAATTTGCATTATGTGAGCATATCTGGTAGTTTAAAGGAAAACATGTTAAAGCCGCACAAACAGGGAAGCATTGCAGTTTTGGCAACTATGGTCTCTATTTCTACTCCAACACGCGAGTATCCAAAGGCTAGATGTATCCTAACATTGTACGCTACAGCTATGGATAGCTTCTTAAAAAGGGCTGGGCAAGTCTTAATTAATTATGCTTTAATGAAAATTAGCAGAAACAAACGAAGCGGAAAGGAGCAATTACAATCCAAATTACATTGGTTTTGCAAGATGGATATGGTTATAAGTTTATACGAAAAATGCTCATTTGAATTCTGGAGGTAATTTTGAAAGAAAGTATGCTATATCTAGTGAAACGCAGCAGGCTCAATATCAATATTAAACCTCTTATTTACACTCTTGTTTTTGTTAAAACTAGAGAAACAGCCGTGGCATTGTTGGTTTGCAAACTGTGGTATGACATGCAACAAACTTGATTCAAGAGAAGAGGAAGCTATTTTAGGCATACAAAAATGTAATTATTTTCTTCAGTGCGACGTGCTGTGTAGAACTGAAATCGTTATTGAAACTGTGGTATTTAATTACCGAGCGCGATGGCTCAGGTGGTAACCTCTGTGGCCCGCATTCGGGAGGTCGCGTGTTCGATCCCTGTGACCGACCTTCCTTACCCAAGAGGTTTTTAAGAGGTTTCTTCGGGACGCCAGGCGAGTGCTACGAAGGATTTTCTGCCCCTCCATTTCGTTACATTGATAATTTCACCCTTCATCCCATTAGGTTTCTTTCACGACTGAAATCATCGGCGAGCGTTGCGGCAGCAGCACAACAGTGCGAAAGAATGCGCTCTAGAAGTTTCGTCCCCTGGATTGGAAAGCGAGCCTAGTGGTTTCCGGACCCGCCATGGGATGGTACCAGCCCGAGGAGAGAAGGAAAGGCGGTTTCTGGATCTTTCTCCTCCGGCCCCCCCCCCCGCCCCCTGGGGAGTACGAACCCGAAGGGGTGGAAGAGGAACCGGGCCGAGGCAGCCTCTAGTGGGTGCTTATAATTGAGAAAATGTAGGGACCCTGTCCTCTGCTCTGTAGTGGCAATATTCCGGCCACACTTAAAATTTATTCGCCTCATGCATCCTCCCGAGGGTGCCCTGTCAGGGGCATAGGTACAAAAGATCACCTTTTGGTCAAGATGCCAACCTAGGTGCCAACTTGTTCATAGCAGCTACACCTATATTGAGAAGGCACTTTCACAGTGTAAAAGTTATTGGAAAATTGTATTTTTTAAATTACATTTCCCGTTCATTTTCCATTGTTCATACCTAAAGTTGTATTAATCGTTGTTTTCCATTAACGTTACTTATGTACATTGTCGTAATGCGTTTAGCAGACGGTGTAGGAATATTAAAAGTGTCAAACTACACAAGCACTGTGAATAGGAATAAAGTAAGTTCTTTTTTTTTTGGTAAAGTAGCCCATTTTGTACATTATCGTTAAAAGACAAGGTGAAACTGAAAATCATGGAAAGACGTGCTGCTGCTCTGCACATAAATATAGAACAAATGGTAACGATTAGCCACGTATAAATTACATAGGACATTTACATGAAAAATAAATGATTCTGTAAATGTGAAGTCAACAAAAAATGTTTTATTCAGGTTTCCAATCGTTTTGTTTGCTGACGATTTAGTTCATGCTGTGTAAACGTTAAGGCCTTACGCGAGTACCTTAAGGGATTTGTTGCTAGTTTTGTTTTTAATTTTACGTAATTCGATATTTGCTTGAGAAAAATGCTCCAGTCCGACGTAAGTGATTAGTTTTGTGTTATCATTGTAGGTGGCGCTTAGCACCAGTTGATATGCAATGAAGACTAGTCACTGTTGGTGTATACCAGGTGGCCCATTAAAGCCGGCCTCACCGTAAGTAGATAACCTTTCGTGCGTTAAAAGTGTTGCAGAAGTTCACGGCGGAAGAGAGTTCACTGGCCTTGCCGCCTCTCAGCGGGACGTAAGATGAGAGGCAATTGAACGAGCGTGTGTACTTCGTGATAATAGACAATAACTGTATAGACAACCAAAACAGTCTCATTCTACTTATATGATCTTTATTTTCCAGGAATAAACTCACTCCTGTATATGCTGTCATTGTCCAACATTTGAATTACAGATTGTAAATTTAGCATGAGAGCACGTAATGTTTCATTGGCATTTCTTCGTTTCTTATTAATGTATATTGCATCAATAACTAAGCATAATTTCAACCATTTCTTTCATTTACCGTCGAGTATTCCCTAACTACTTGTTAAAGGAGGTTCATTAATGCTGTCCAAAAAATGTTGGGGAATTATGCTGGCACTATCAGTGTCTTAATGCTTTAGCCCCCACTGAGCATATATGCGTCCAACACTTGGCGGGGTGACTCCACTCCTTGTTGTTTACAAGAGGATCATTATTGTCTAAGAGTGTACATATAGTTGCAACTGTTCGAGTTCTTAGTGTATAGACATGCAAAATAAACATTATAGTACTTGAGCGGCAAGAGATGAGATATCGTTGCCACAGAAAGCAGGTAAATAACTGGAGTGTAAATGTTTCACTGAACAAAAACCTTGCGTGGACAATAGTCCTATTGCCGTTGTGTGGACATGACAAGTGCATTTTCCTTCTCATTCGTTGTTAATGTTGCCACACTAATCTTATATTACACTTAGCAAGTAAAAGATTTATTAACCGAATGACAATACACGTGTCTCTATCTGCTCGCATGCATATCTCCCACAAAGCCATTTTCTCTCTTACACAAATTGTTGTTCCTTTGCGCTAATGGATGCGATCTTTGTCGGACCTAAAGTGCGTATCTTATCTACAAACATGCATAACAATCAGTTCATTCCTTCTCGAGCTACATACATACATGGTGTTAAGGGTTTAACTGCAGATAATAATAGTACCCGTAATTCAGAATAATGTCATGAGTAACGCTCGACTTTTTATGGCCTAAAAGCTCTTAAAATGTGCATGCATATATCTTGTGAAAATTACAAAGTATAACGTAAGATACTAAAAATATGAGCTCAAACTTAAGAAAAAGAATCTGATGTGTTGTACTCTCAGGAATTTCTCTACTCTTGCGCAAAATATTCTTACAAACACTTATTATCCTATCTACTTCATGTTAATCCAGTTAAACGTTTTTATAAATTATCATATTAGTAATTTTCTTGTAGGTGTAAGGGAAATACAGCTTTAAGCGATAGCGAAATCTTTTAAAGCAATATGAAGTCTTTGAAATTCCGTTTTCTTTGCACGGCCAAGAGATTCCATCCACTTGAGAAAAGTTTAAGTATTGCAAAACTCATACAAATAACAAGGAATATCTCCGGAATGGTTCACTCACAAGAAATGCATTTCGATATAACTTATGTGTTTTAAAATGATGTACACCTTTTGTATTCTAAGGTTTAGTCTATCTCTTACGGTTTACCAGCTATTCAAAAGTCATGAAGAGTAAACAGGACTACATAGACTGTATCCAGAAAATTCAAAACATATATTTAGTTTGCTATAAAAATATCCTAAATATATGCCATTTTAATCAAAATCGCTAAAGTCATTTTTGAGGAAATTAATATTTTCGAAAAATTTTCCACGTAAAGTCTAGTTTAGAGTAAGGGAATTTTCTTCAAAATCTTCGTGTCGCATTCTTGAAGCATATTTAACTTAAATATCAAATTTGGTTTTTGACAGATCTTTTGTTTTTGTTATGCTGTTCACACACACACACACACACACACACACACACACACACACACACACACACACACACACACACACAAGCACATCTCGACATTGAAATTTTGGGTAGAATACAATACTTCCCCTACTTACGATATGTAATAGAGAAAGTAAAAATGAAACATTTTAATAGTTACAGATGAAATAATTAATATCCCTCTTAACCTTGATTTCAGCAGAATAGCTCTGGATGCAGTTTTACATGGTGAAACTTGAAGGATTTTCCGTTGTTCGCCTTATACTTACAAAAGCCCTTTTTGTATCACAGGATGCAATGGGGGTAAACTTGAAATAAGGATGATCATTATTACAAAGTTATGCTTCAATTACATCTGCGCCATAAAGAAGTTAGCAAATTTTACACAATGTTGTTTGTGCAGACTTTCTTTCAAGCACACGACGTAATTTTACCGTAACCTTGTCAGCTTCTTCGTCGTGTGCACTCAACTACTCAGCTTCAGTTTTTTGCTGATGGACTTCAGTATTAAAGATACATTGGTTTTACGTATTCTGAGTTTTATGACATGGTAAACGAAAACAATTCTACACTTTTTATTGAAGATGAATCACTTTCGTCTACGCTATTGAAAAGCATCTCAAACTCACTTCACTTTATGCAGTAATAGTCTGGAGCATCTAGTCCAAGTCCCTCAGTATGTTACAATGGACTTGGGGGGGGGGGGGGGTAGGGGGGTGTTATGAAATTATGTTTACAAAATATCTGAGGTGTTAAATACTACATGAAATACTGCTAAAAGTATGCTGTTTTTCGTATATTTGGCAAAAATATGATCTAATAACAAAATATGGTAAAATATGCATTTATATGTTGAATAAAAGCTGATTCATTGTGTTCACAGATGTTTGCTTAGGCCTGGAAACATAAGCCAGGCTAAAAATATGATATGTCAAAAGTAAAAGTCTTAGTAATGAGTAACATTACATCATTATTTACTTAGTTGCAGACTACTAATTTACCCAGTGACAGTAATTATATTTTCAGGTTGTTTAGTAGGTACCTTCGAGTACGCGTGCCGCACACAAGCCACACATAGGACAGATTGTTGGGACGGATAAAGCAAAGCGACCAGTGCTCGTGATTCCTACGTACACAAATTTTCAATATTTGCGTTAACTACAACTGATATATTCAGAGATAAGGAAATGAGAAAGGACGTTTAAATATGTTTAATTGAAGATTAAGTATTTATCCTTGTAGTTCCAACACATTCGTTGTTAATGTAAATGTTTAACTCAGTTTGAATGCTGAAGACCTCAGACTACCTGAGTTAGCAAGTACTGAAGTATGATCACGTGGAAGCAGGGCGGACGGTCTATACTGACAAGTGTTGTTCATTCCGCGGCTCACTTGATACCTAGCAGAAAACTTCAAGACTTCAGTTATGTGATATGTTTGTAGTAAAGATGCTAGACAAAGAGAAAAACAATTAACACATACGTACCACTTATCAAAACACCTTCACTTAAACCCTTAATACCCTGAATAATGCAGCACACATTGCATATCAATTGGTAAGGCCGACCCAACTTTTCTGTTTGAAGATGTTGTAGGTCTTCATTTTCGAGCACAATTTTAGTAATTGTGTTGTAAGGAACAATTACAACGTTGCTGCTTTGTATGTCATACTTTGAAATTTACTTTCCTAGCTCAAAAATCTCAAGTTTTATTATTTCTATACGGTTCTTCACTCCTTTTTTTTAGGAGGCATTTCGAGTGAAATTCTGCAAAAGTGTTAAAAATGAAATTAAATGGCAAGTTTATGGCTCCAAACACGTTGCTTTAACAAATAAACTCTATTTTCGTATGGGGACACAGCGCACAAGTGCACTTACAGAAGCTGTAGCTACACCAAAATAAAGCATTAAGAATAACTGCAAAGGCTCCCAGACAGTCCATTGGACTTGGTGCTTAAGGACCTGCAAATGGACTCAGTACACGAATTTATAAAACAACTAGCACTTCACCAACATTAATAAGAAAACTTTAAATGTAATGTGGTATATATTTCCTTGGCAGACCGTAGAAGAGTCGTCATACCTTGCATCTGTTTGCACACAAAGTTCATTTGTTCATCATTACTTGGAAATGTGTTTACTAAAGTGTGACAAAATGCCTCAAAATTGCTGTTATATCCACATCACATTGGCAGTTATCACTAAAATAAATGACACTTTCGTCAATTTTCATTCTTAAAATATTAATAACTCGTGATTTCTGACATTTAGAAATGCATTTTCAAATTCCACTGACATAATACATAACCCTCAAAGAGTCAATATTAAGCTTTAACCCAATACTAAACTGACATAACATTGAACTTAATGCAAATACTGCTTTATCAAACTGTTACCCTTACGTAAAGTTTAATTCAATCTTAACTTAACATTTGAATACCTCTGAGTTTAGATATTTAACAGATTTTAGAAGCCATAAAAGTTGCTGCAACAAATCAACCTGTTTATGCCAATTTACTGTCTTTGGCATTTAAGAATGCCAATTTTAATGGAAAAGCTGTAAAAGGAGGGACCTTTAAAACAATGAAGACTTTTCAAATTATTGTGAAAATAATTATTTTCAGCAAATATCTACATTAGGTTAGAATACAAGATCTCATGTTACCGGAATTTTTCATTTAATGCTAAATGTTGAAATTGTTGAAACTAGTCTATGGGTTTATTCGGAAGGTTAATGAAGTAATTATGTGAAGCAGCAAATAGTAGTTTTATTTGGGTCTGCCTGATTATAATCTATGATAACAGATTTTTGCACACTGGGATTTCAATAGATAACAGATAACATTATTCTAAACTCCTTTCGTTAAGGAAAGTTTTTTACTGCAGTGCTTCGTTTAAGCGCTAGATGAGTTAATGTTATTCCCTGCTGACTCCCACCCAGTATAAGTATTTACGGCAAAATCAACATTGCAAATTAGTATTGCACTTATCTCAGTAAGGGGCACAATCTTTATCCAAGAAACAAACACAGAACACATAAACAAATCACAAGCATCTCATTGTTCGCAGTTAACCACAGCTTTACTATTCAAAATTAGAACAACAAACTTTTAAACCAGAGAAATTGCTGGTGTCTTTGCGCGAGTACGGCAGAATATGGCACGTCGATGCACTCTTTGTGTTAATCTCAATGAACTTGAGTTCTAGCATTTACTTTGAATAGCAAAGTTGGGGTTAATTGTAAACAATGAGATGTTTGAGTTTTGTTTGTCTTCTGTGTTTATTTCCTGGATTAAGAATGTGTGCCTTACTGAGATAAATGTAAAACTAATTTGCATTGTTGATTTTGCGGTAAATACTTAAACTGGGCTGAAGGGAGTAATCTATGAGATTAATTTTTAAACGACGCACAGCAGCAAAAAGCTTTTCTTAACAAAAAGTGTTTAAAATAATGTTATTTATCAGCTCCCAAAGTTTGCCGGTCTAATTTTGGGACATTCTGCACACTGCATTCTGCACACTGTGTGTCAACTATTGTGCAGGAAAGTAGAACCTATGGAAGAGCAACTTTAGAAAACTAAGGAAATTATGGTCTGAAAGATAGATTTCCATAACAAAATGCGCTGGCGTCTTAAGGTTCTTGTATGACTGTGCATCACAAAACAAGTTCACCAGCACTCTTGTACAACACTATATAACATGTCCGTGATAGTAAAACGTGCGTAATTTGCTTCATATGGCTTGAAATTAAACTGAAAACTGGGCAGGCATAAAACACCTTGCTTTTCATCACCAAATGGGAAAATCTTTATTCTGTGCTGTGACCATCGCGAAGGTTTGGAATGCGGACCAGTTTGAAGGGAAGACGTCATTCTACCCGTTAAGGAAACTGAAATCTTTGAGCAATAATGAAGTTTGCAGCATACTCTTAAAGATATGCTACCAAGTTACTTATTCTGCAAAAATACCATCTTTACGCTATAACATATTTTAAAATTTATTATTATTATTATTATTATTATTATTATTATTATTATTATTATTATTATTATTATTATTATTATTATTATTATTATTATTATTATTATTATTATTATTATTATTATTATTATTATTATTATTATTATTATTATTATTATTATTATTATTATTATTATTATTATTATTATTATTATTATTATTATTATTATTATTATTATTATTATTATTATTATTATTATTATTATTATTATTATTATTATTATTATTATTATTATTATTATTATTATTATTATTATTATTATTATTATTATTATTATTATTATTATTATTATTATTATTATTATTATTATTATTATTATTATTATTATTATTATTATTATTATTATTATTATTATTATTATTATTATTATTATTATTATTATTATTTAATTGACTTTTAATGTGTAACACATCTTCTAATAGCCCTTCTCCATTCTTCTCTGTTGTTACAGTCTCCAAATTCAGTCTCTTCATTGTCTGTGTGACATTATCCTTCCAAGTTATTGATGCCCGTCGTCTTTTACGAATTTTTGGTAGTACCCATCCCAATACATTTTTTGATGTTTTGTCTTCACACATTGTTCTTTCATGTCCATGCCATTTCAATTGCTTTAGTGTAATCTCATCCAAAATTGTTTATTTCAGTTCCATAACATTCCTAATGACGTTGTTCGTTATTTTATCTTTTCTCGAAATTCTGGCCTCCCGTCGTCAGAAGGATATTTCTGTTGACAGTAATTTAATTTGTGTAATGTGTGTAAGTGGCCATATATCAGCTCCGTAAGTTATTATACTTTTGACAATACTATATATATATATATATATATATATATATATTTGTTTGCTAATATTCTTGTGCCATAGAATTCCATTTAGTGTTGAAATTTCATATTTTCCCCTATTATTTCCGTGTTTGATCTCATCATATGTTCCATAGTTGCTCATAAGTAAAGTGAAAGGTGTAAATCATTCTATTATTTGCAATCTGAATTCCCATTTGAGAACACTTTCTTCTGCAAATCTTTAATGCTTTGATCCCCATACATTGTAAAACATGTGAAATGCCAAAAGGCCCAAAAGGAAAAAGCCGAATGGGTTAAAAGGACAACGAATGAAGCTACGAAAAAGGATATTGGGTATAAAAAATGGAACATACAATGTATGAACAATAAGATTGGAGAAGTGTTTAAGAAAACCGAAAAAACAACAAGATATGGTCATTTCAGCTGAAAGAAAGTGAAAAGGAAAAGGCTCAAAATTATGAAAATTTAAAATTTACATACTTCAAAATATAATTATGGTTTAGTTTTTATAGTCCTTAATTATTTGTGCCTCTTACATTATAAGAGCCGCAGGCTTCCAGAAATCGTACATAACAGCTGTAGGTATTATGGGTACGGTAAGACAATGAATTTTAACACGAAAAAGTGTGTCATATCATGCCCGACCCCTATCGATTGTTCTAACCCTCGGTTTCTAAATCTTTCATCCAATTATGGCAAGGCTAGAGCGACAAAAGTGATATTCCTGCTTGCTTCTGATTTTTTGGATGGTAATTAGTCAGTCTTGCTAAGTAAACTTCGAAGCACTTCCTCAGAACTCCTGTAAATGGTAAAGTTGATACACAATACTCTCTCATTGTCATGTGTCTAATTAATTTTAACTATGGCTCTCTCCTTTAGTTCCACTCCCGCACCCCCCTTCTGCCGCCCCACAGCCCATTGTGCTGAAGAATCGCCGACAGCTGTATATTAATGAGGCCCGTGCACACAGTTAGTTAATGAATCGCTGCAGAGATCATTAAAAAATACAAAAAACTACACAACAATAGAGGAAATCCGAAAAATTTTAGTTTTTTGGTGTACCAAAAGTTAGGAAACTCCTGCTCGTTAGATTCTGATCCTTGTTGTAAACCCAGCGCGCTGCTTTGTACTGTCGCGTATCAAACGAGTCAACTCTTTACTAGAGTAACGCTTTCATGTGCTACAGTCCCTCACAAAAACACAGTGGGGATTGTGTTACCTACAGGGAAGCCTGTAATGGACGGAGATTCTGCATTTGCACACACAGCCTGCTACACAAACACATCAACAACTTTGTCCATCAAATTCCTTCAGTTTTATTTGTCATCCATTCCTCTACGATTTCATTTAAATTTTAAGATAACTTAATTAAGTGAATAATGAAACAGCAAGTGAAAAATTATCTACACGCTTCTACACCACAATATTCATAAATGAAATCAAATAATTCGTTAATGACATCAACATTCTTATTGAAATGATTCCAACTAAAATATTGTGACAAAATTCCAGTCCAGTTGCCTTTCTATCGCTTTATATTACTTCTAAACTGTTGCACAAATGCACACTTCTCCTTTACTAATGTTAACACAATCTACAGCCTTTTGTGATATTACAACTCACAGCTGTTTCCTTCTCGTAGCCTTGACTCAGTCCTTTCACTGTTATGTTTATTTCTTTTCTCTCATACGCTAACTCTGTCGATACATTCACTTAGCTCTCATTGAAATTTCACTTCGACGCGACGTATCGTTCACGACGACAGTACCGCGCACACACAGCTGTCTCGTGCTCACTGACACACTGACCGCCCCAAAAACTGCCTGCTGCCACACGCTCCACAAGGTTTTATACCTGCGATGACATAGCCAGATCTTTCTCGAGCGCCTACAAACGGGTGTCAGGTACACCTCGAATACTTTGCAAAACCCTTAGTGTTGTCGCTTGACTGCTTTTAGTCACGTGTATGCTTGCATGAGGCTGCTTGGTATATAGTGTTAGGTAACTTAGCCCCAGCGTCCTTTGTTATGGCCACGCTCGAAGTCAGAATACAGTTTGGTCCTCTTGCATTTTGCTGTCATTACTCTACTCTTCCTCTCCTTCTTTCTCTGTTTACCTCCCCCCTCCTTCGTATGGAAGACTTACATCCCCCTGGACTTACAAGTGGAGTCTGTGCTCAGTCTGTCGAGGAGAAGAAACTCTGTATTAGAGAGAATAGCCAGGATAGTGATGGCTGAGGAAGGAGTGATAAGAAATGACAGTGAAGTGCATGAAAGGAAAGTGATGATGGAGCAGTTGTTAGAATGAATGGTGGGGGAACCGATGAGCCCGGAGAAACCCCACCCAGAGGCAGCTTTCTCCACCACAATCCCACATAACGTTCCCCTGGAATCAAACTCCAGACGACCAGTATAATCATTCGGCCACGGTGCTGTCACCATTTGGCAATTCTCAAAAGTAAAAGACAGATATCTTACTAATTAGAAATAAAAAATAAAATTGAAATGGTATTTATTTCCAGCACCTCGTACGGGTGTTACAAATACAGCTAACTCGCTGAGGCCAGGGTCATTGAATAAACAGTCTGCTATGTTGGTGAAACAGACTTAGGCCATGTTAATTGCATTACTGCAACATATTCAACTAGTCGGAAGACCAATGTTGAATCCAGCAATTTTCCTCGGGGAGGAGGGAGGGGATTGGAATCGGAAGGGCAAAAAGTTTGGAAGAACAATTTTACCAACGTTGCATTTACTATGAGAACCTTTGCTGATAGCGTATTATGTATTTGTTATTTATGGGAGATTTTATTGTTAGGGATTATGGGCCAACATTTTGAAGGTGCAAATTTGGAGATTAGGTATCATTTTATTGTGGTTAGTTTAATTCCAACCATTATGCAATCAAACATATTACTAATAACTATAACAAAATTACCAAAACTTTATTAACCCTCCGTTAGGCGCGCGGCCTGCTAGAACACCCTCGGTCGCAGGGGGCTTATTAGGCCCACACTATATTTTTATGTTTATATGCTATGTTTATTTTTTAATATAATCGTTCCTTCATTCCCTTGTTTAGTTTCATTTATATTAATTTATTAGCATTATCCTACTAGATAGATAGTATGAATACAGTATACGCTACAAGTTAAACTAAAATACATCAGAAATTCTGACGTTCAGGTATACATTGTGTAATTTGAAATGCAGTCACTAGTATAATAATTAATAATATTTATAATAATGATGATGATGATGATAATAATAATAATAATAATAATAATAATAATAATAATAATAATAATAATAATAATAATAATAATAATAATAATAATAATAATAATAATAATAATAATAATAATAATAATAATAATAATAATAATAATAATAATAATAATAATAATAATAATAATAATAATAATAATAATAATAATAATAATAATAATAATAATAATAATAATAATAATAATAATAATAATAATAATAATAATAATAATAATAATAATAATAATAATAATAATAATAATAATAATAATAATAATAATAATAATAATAATAATAATAATAATAATAATGGTGATGATAACCACTCTGATAAGCATATGATGTACCTCGTTTTCGATATATCTTCAGAATTGGAATCATGTGATTCATACAAATGCAGTGTAAAGCATTATCATCAAAAAGTAGGTGACATAGTTCTTCCGAATTCCTGGGATTTTGTAGATCATATCTTTTATTCCTGTTTGTGAGAAGCAGTAACATACAAAAGAAGGATCCGTTTGGGATGTTACAAAAGTATAACGTAATTGCAATGGGAAAGCAATATTGCACAACTAACGAGGAAACGCATGGCGTGGTTGATCTGTACGACACATAACTGCCGAATTGTCATTCTTGCATCTAAAGAAATAAACAGATAAGGTTGTTGCCACAACAAATAATGAGTAATGTGTACTGTTAGATCTCCTAGGCAGTGACGTAGTTGTGTTCATTCGCAAACTGCAACATTTGCATTTACCTGTTTTCAGATAGAGGATAATTCTACTTTTTTTCCTTGTCTCTAATCCAAATCAGACCCCAGTTACACTAATATAAGCTTCAATGTAACACTGATGAAAAAGTTGCCGAGGGCAAAACCGAGGTTGGGGCTTTACGCATAAAACATTATCTGTATTGCACTAAAATGTTTGTAAACAACGTTTAATTAAAGTAATGAATATAACACGTAAAGTGCCATAACAAGTTTTAGTCTTAGCACAATCCATGTGTTATATTACAAAATCGGAGCCTGTTCATTTGAAATTCTAGTTGGTGCTTGCATGTCGTAGTGCTGTGTGAGCTAACTCGTAGCTTACATAATACAACGTGTTGCGAAGTGTGGTGTAAGAAAGTGCAATGAGAGATGCATTATGCTGTAAATGTCATAGTTTGCAAACGAACACACCTATGCAATCGCCTAACTAGAACTCCTAACATTACACCTTGCTCAATTGTTTGCTGCAGCAGCAACCTCATCTGCAGGGAGCGGGGTTTTAGTAAGAAATCCATCAAGTTAACCGTGCACCTACAACGGGAAGTAGAGGCAGCGGCGACCTTGCAGTGCTCTTGTAAACAACTAGACTGGAAGACAGCACAGAGTACACCCTGTTTCAAAGGTAGGAATACCAGGGTTAAGGGGCGTTATTAGGCATCAAATAATGAATGTTTACCCATTTGAAGCGCGCAATTAACTTCATGTTTATTAAGGTTTAAATGTCTGGAATTTTAGTAGAGACACCATCGTGAGCAGTTATTGCAATGTGCAATAATGTGTTTCCAAAATTTATGGAAAGAAAGTCGCATCTGATTTGCTCACAGGAAGTTTTTGTATTTTGAAAAACTACGTTCTAGACGTAACAGGAGCGTACAAAAACATAACTCTTTTTCTCTGAAACTTGTTCTGTTGTCTTAATAGTCTCGAGCATTTTTTATGCACATGACTTAATATGTTATTGCGGTTACTATATTACTGAAATTCTTCTCAATGTATGAAAGACCTTCAAACAAGGCTGGTGTAATTATTTGCTTCACTGTACGTATTGCGATATTTTTCTGCACGTCACAGACTTTTATTGTGTTAACAATTCTGTGGTAATATTGAGTATAATATACTGCAGCCTGTAGCCATGTCCCCCACCGAGTAACATTTGGTTGTGGAGGTAAGAGAATTCCAGGTGCCATCTGTTTAAGTATCTTGATTTTGGAGGGTGTTTTGCGAAATATCTTTCTCGTGTTGGCTATAAAAGCATTTACATCCACAAAAGAGGACATAATTTCGTCGGCAACTCGGTGGAGACTATGTGCTAGACAGATTTTAGTTTTGGAAATGCTTACTGTATTGCTGTGACAGCTTTCTTCGTATAGGAAGTCCCGTCCGTAACAAGTAGTAAACCATTTTGTGTTATTGGACAGACACAATAGAGAGAAGATAAAAAGAAAACAACCATATATAACATACGACAGTCGCAAGAAACAGACTGTTGTGTAGGGGTGGGCGTGTCGTTTCCTCAATCCTCACGCTAGCTGCCGGCTCTATACTCCGTGCTGTTAATATCATTCCTATGTTTATCTACTAAAACCCCGCTCCCTGCTCATTTGTTTATTTCTTTAGGTGCAAGAATGACTAATCGAGTTACGCGTTGCACAGGTCAACCAGATGCTACGCGCCTCCTCTCATTATATATTGCTGACAGTTGTTTTTCCTCGTTAGTTGTGCAATATCGCTTTACCGTTACAAGTAGTATACAGTACCACTTCTCACAAACAGGGGAGAAGTGCATCATCAACCTTGTGATGATAATTACTTATCCGTGGCTGACAATTTGTTTTAATCAGATGATTCCAATTGAATAGGTGATTTCAAAATGGAAACCATTCTACGTTTGGAAAAAATTTGTTGGCATAGTTAGAATTATTCCAAAGACAAACAGAAAACGAAATCTTTGAATTCAGAAAATGGTTACGAAGAGGTGGATGAAAGCAACCTATGCAACAATATATATTTTGTAGCTAATATTGTTAAAGTTATTGTTACACTTATTGTTGTTGACAGTAGGTGCATTTCAAATTATAAGTTGCATACCTGAACATTGCAATTTATTATGTTTACATGTAGTGTAGTAAAAATTATAATGTATACTGTATTCATGCTACATTTTATTTATCTTTGATATATCCAGTAAGATAAAGTTCATAAAAATCACGTATATTTGAGCTAAATGAAGCTAGACATGGGAATGAAGGAACAGTGAAATTTCAAAAGACAAATACAAGCATACAAGCACAAAAATACATAGCGAGTCTACTAGACCTGTAGGAGCAATTAGATTCTAGCAGAGCGCACGCCTAACGGAGGGTTAAAAAGCTAATTTTTTCTTACCCCCCCCCCCCCTTCCCCGCGCTAGAAGCTTGTGTAATCAATTATCGGAGAGGGAAAAAATCATGAACCTTCTTTATAGAAGTGATTAGTACCTCTAGATAAAAGCTGCCTTAACCGAAGGTGAGTAGGCAGATTTTAGAGAAGTATTAGCATACATTCTAAATGTCTAATTTAGAATGGAGGTGGCAGACGAATTCAGTGGTTTTTTTTTTTTTTTTTTTTTTTTTTTTTTTTTTTTTTTTTTTTTTTTTTTTTTGAGCAGACATGCCTAATAAATTACTAAAACAGTCCAATTTCGTGTGTACAACTGGAGATAACATTTTCCGTCTGGTCTTTTGAATTACATAATGCTAACAGATCGCGCTTCATTTGAAAAATCGAAGAAGTTAATACTGATTCATTGTAAACCCCGCGCGACAGCCCACGAAGGGCCAAGGCCTACCGCCCAGCCGCTGCGTCCCCCACCTCTGCCCACTACAGGCGTCATTGGTGAGGTGCAGTACTGGAGGGTGGGACGTGGTCAGCACCCCGAGCCCTCCCGGCCAGTTATGCGGTCTTCTCGACCTGGGGCCGCTACTTCTCCATCAAGTAGCTCCTCAATTGGTCCCCCCGGGACCTAACGAGGCTGAGTGCACCCCGTGCCAGACCTCCCAGAGGGGATAAAATCCCCATGCTGGTACCGGGGATCGAACCCGGGTTCTCCGCACCACAGGCAAGCGCGCTGCCAGCTGCGCTATACTGATTCATTACTCATATAAAATAAAAAATCCATTTTGATAATAACTGACTAATGGAATGCGTAATGCTGGGTCAACTTTTTGTTTTTAACATTTACAACTAAAGAATACTGGAGTTCAGGTGACATTTAAACGAAATCGGTTTGGCGGAGGGGGGTAAATTCTAATGGGAAAGCTCTCTGTTGAGAGGAATAATCTTTGCTTTTAGAACAAAATTGGAAAACAACAGTAATTTGCTACATACATAGAATAAAGTAGGTAAATGATTTTATTCCGAAACAAAAAATAAATCCCTTTTACTTTCTCTACAACTAAGTAGAGGTATTGCATTCCACCCAAAAATTCGATGTCGAGATTTCACCGGAAATCTTTGCTTTGAGGCCATCCGAAACCCAAAGGAAAAAAAAAATTAGAAAAAGGTCCGCGGGCCCTCGTTTGTGTGTCTGTGTGTCTATCAGTCTCTGGAGAGCATAACTCAAAAGCGAAAAATAGGTTAAAAACCAAAGTTGATATTCAAGCTTAATGTCTTTCAAGGATGCGACATGAAGATTTTGAAGGAAGTTGCTCCACCCTAAACCACGCTTTACATAAACATTTTTCAAAAATTTGATTTTCTTGAAAATGACTAACAATTTTGATTAAAATGAGACGTGTTTAATATATTTTTATGACAAATGAAATGTATATCTTGAATTTTCTGGCTATAGCCTATGTAGTCCTGTTTATTCGGATGGCATCTGAATAACTCGCAAACAGTAAAAGTTAGACAAAATTTCACCATACAAAAATTTAGATCTCACACAATTTAGGCCCCATTTTTTTTTTTTTTTTTTTTTTCCGTCAAATGCAAAACAGCATTGTTCATTTTTACTTTCTCTACTGATAAGTAAAAGGAAGTATTATATTCCACCCAAAAATTCGATGTGAAGATTCCACCGAAAATATGTTTTGAGACCCCCTGAAACCAATAAAAGCATTTTTAGAAAAAGGTCGGCGCGCGCGCGCGTGTGTCTGACAGTCTGTTGACAGCATAGCCCAAAAACCAAAAACCGGTTAAAAACAAAAGTTGGTATTTAAGTTTAATGTCTTTCAAGGATGCCAAACAAAGATATTGAAGAAAATAGCCCCACCCTAAACTTTCCTTTACCTGGAAATTTTTTCGAAAATTTTGATTTTCTTGAAAATGGCTCCAACGATTTTGATTAAAATGTCATATGTTTAAGATATTTGTGTGACAAATGAAATGTATATTTTGAATTTTCTGGCTATGGCCTATGTAGTCGTGTTTATTCAGGATGACTTTTGAATAACTCCTAAACCGTAAGAGATAGACAAATTCTTAGTATACAAAAAAAGTAGATCTTACTAAAACACACAATTTATATTCGAGCAAAGTTTTTGTTAGAGTGAACCATTTTGGAGATATTCCTTGTTATTTGCGCCAGATTCGGAAAACTTGAAACTTTCGTGAAATGGAACATCCTTGTTCATTTTTTTATATGTTAAGCGTGCAAAGAGAATGGCATCTCAATCCTTTAAAATATTTGACTATCGCTCAAAGCCTACTGTATACTAATATTCCCCGTTCACCTACAAGGAAATAAGATAATTTCTGCAAATGCTTATCTCAACTAACACGAAGAAGATATAGATATAAGAGTTTGTAAGAATGGTTTGTACAAAAGTAGACAAAGTCATGTGAATGCAACACATCAGATTTATTATATGTTAACCATGCAAACAGAATGGAATTTGAATGCTTTAAAAGATCTGAGTATCGCTCAAAGCCTACTGTATTTTGGTACTCTCCTTGTACCTGTGTACAAGGCAATAAGCAATAAGATATTTTCTGCAAGCGTTTATCGCAACTATACCGAAGAAGAAATAGGAATAAGAGTTAGTAAGGGTGGCTACTACAAGAGTAGAGAAAGTAATGTGAGTGCAACGTATCAGATTTTTTACTTCTTCTATCACCTATAGTAAGTAGTATAGTATTGTAGTCGATCCCAAAATTTCGATGTCGAGAATTCGATGTATGTTTTGTGGCTTCTGAATACAAAAAAGAGCATTTTTAGAATAAGATCCGTGTTTGTGTATGCGTGTGCCTTGCCTGTGGACAGCATTACTCAAAAACGAACAGTTGATTAAAAAAGTAAATTTGGTATTTTAATCTAATATATTTTAGGGATCCGCCACAAAGATTTTGAAAAAATTTCTACTTTCTAAACTACCCTTTACTTTAAAAAATTTTAGAACGTTTTGATTTTTTTTTTCAAAAGTGACTTCCTCTTTCTGACTTTTGCATAACTGGTAAACCGCAAGAGATAGACCAAATCTTAATATACAAAAAACGCAGACCTTATTGAATCATACAATTTATGTAAAATGCCTTTTGTGAAGTGAACCATTTCGGACTATTCCTTCTTATTTGTGAGAGATTCGCAATACTAGACCGTTGTCAAATGGGTAGTCGTTACTCATTTTTTATCTTTTGGTCATGCAAGGAGAAAGTCATCATACAGCGGCCATTCTTAAAATATTTGGACATTGCTTAAGGCCTACTGTATTCCCGTTTTACATACAATGAAATTAGCAATAAGATAATTTCTACAAATGTTTATCTTTATTAACATGAAGTAGATAGAGGAATAAGTATTTGTATGAGTAGTTTGACCCAGAGAGTAGAGAAAGTCATCTGAGTGCACATGAGATTCCTTATACAGTATAATGTTTAAGGTATATATGATTTCTAAATTATTAATAGCTCATTTTATCTAATAACATTCCAAGTTTTGTGCGGTGCATTTGGGAACAATGGTTAAATAGAAATTCGTATATTCGTTCATTAAAAACCATAAAAACTGAAGCAGTTGATTTAGATTGTGAAAGTAAATACTTCAGTCCTTTAGTTCGCAGTAAACAGTTTTTTACATTACTAACTAACGTGTAAATTATGCATAAAATTTGTATAGGTAATTTATTCACCCAGTTCTCCATAACACATATGCATAGGTATGCATAATTATAATGCTCGCAAAAGTTAAAGGCATGTGAACCCTGGCCATTGTTCAAGTGGAGCACTGTTACCAAGCGTAGTGCGTGTACCGGCAGAGGTTCTGTACATAAGAGCGCGTGAGATGCGTGTATCACATTCGGCAGCGCTGGTAGGAGGAGCAAGCTTAGGATCCACTGGAGTCTGTATGACGGCCCGCCTCCATATGTCTTTAAATGTTGCGAACATTACAGTATATTAACAATCTGCACTTTAACTTTGAAATAGCCTTACTCAACGAGCGAGTTGCCGGGTATACAAATGGCCATTTTCTGTGTGTGCTGGTAGGCAGGATTTTTCTTGAGAGGTAGAATCGTAACTGAAACATTCAATGTCACAGCTGGGAGCTGGTCCACAGAGTGTCCGCTTATCAGGCGGGTGCTCAACGGTAGGTTTATTAGCATAAACGAAATAATATTTTTCTTTCTTTCTTTTTTTAATATATCGCCTTTGACTTACAAGGACATGTCTTTGGAATAATTACTCATCGGTAATAGTGTTATTTATCTGTGTTTAACTTTGGACCTTTTTACCTTTATATTTTCTTTACAAAGAGTAAATCACGTATACAGCCACATTTACTCTCTCATTTACATTTCCAGATTCTAGAGAGGGTGGGAAGAGTAATGGGCTAAAGAATAATTCCCTTCCCGCAGCCGGAAATCGAGCCCGGGACCCCTTTATTTGGAAATCAGTGCACTATCCACTAGGCCACAAAGGCAGTTGGAGGGCAATTCTCTTTTTCTTCAAAACAAATATTCCTGTGCTCATTGAGTGCTTCTCAATGTGTTCATTTGAGGATACTGTGAAAATACAATTAATGATCACGATAATGAACCACTATATTATTATTTTCCACATGTGAATTCATAACGACATCTATTACACCGGTAGAAGCACTATCTTTATTCACCTTGTTCATTTACACACCTACAATTTCACTATTTTCTGCACAGTGGTTCATACAGAAAAGATTGGAAATATATAACTTAAGTATTCAAATCTGTGAACAATACTTGGCCAGTGATAACATGTATCCAAAAGTTCACCAATCCCTTGGAAATGAAATAAAAACGGTTTACATTTCCTTCCAAGGCATTGCTTAGCCTTTTGTTGCACGCAAGTAGATGTTCCTTAAATATTATTTAGAAATCTTAGCATTAAAACGGTTTATTATGACGGCATAAATTGTAGGAAATTGTTATTTTTAGCACCAGTGCCAGAAAATGAATGCCATAATAATTACTATAGCAACAAGAGGCACTGACGTCATGACCATTACAACATAATTTATCCAATGTGCCTGTAAGAAAACCTGAAACGTATGCCAGTAATGCGGTTTCATTAGCCAAACTGACACATTTTTTGTTTTTCCATTCACAAAACGTTTAATATTCTTTTTTAATCACCTTTTGATTTTTCTAGACTTAATAAATTCTTAGCACTCTTAGTTTAGTCCAAAACATTAACGGAATATGATCCATATTTTTAATAGTTGTATCATTACCTTCTGTTTTCTTCCATATGTGTTGAAACATCTGCTTAGCAATCATATGACGTCATACATCTGTGATTTCTAATACATTATAATTCTTCATTTAGCAAATCTGTTAATTATTTTTACGTATTTTAATGCTAAAATTGCATAAAACGTTGTATGTAACATACATAATATTTTCATTGTGACAGTCGCTTTCATTCACGCTCAGTCTAATAACACTACTTAAATAAATAATATTTTATTTTTATATCTTAATTTGAAAGAGAGTATGAATTATAAGGAATGTTGCATTTATATAGCCATTCAATATAATGTTGATATTTTGAGTTAATTTCGCATTTTCAAAATATGTTAAGCAGTATATTACGAAAATACATGAATACAAGTGACTATTTGGCACATATCCCATTTGCGAAAAATAACCAATTCTAATTATGGTGTACTTGTCAAGTGGCATGTTTAGATATGTAATCGGATAGAGCCCAATAAACGTGACTTCTTCTGGTTTGATTAACTTCTTTACCCCACGCTTGTTTGACTCCAAGCCTAATTAATGCATGTACTCGTAAATGCTTTCAAGTAGCCTTTTGGCAGCACTGAGAAAATGTTAGCCTGGAAACAAAGGAGAGCGGAGGCGAACGTTTCCATGACATGGAGTGCGACTGAAAGCAAGTTGGAGCTCATTTGTAAGGCTTCACTGATACCTTACTGATCACAGAGTTGTGCAATTTGAAAACCTTCGGGGTTTGCTTCTCTATCACGTATAGAACTAGGGGGAGTAGATATTCGACCCAAAATTTCAATGTCGAGATTTCACCGGAAATATATGTTTTGAGGCCCCTGAAAAAAAGCATTTTTAGAAAAAGGTACTGTGTGTGTGTGTGTGTGTGTGTGTGTGTGTGTGTGTGTGTGTGTGTGTGTGTGAATGTGTGAATGTGTGTGTGTGTGTCTGTGAGCAGCATAACTCAAAAACGAAAAGTGGGTTATACACAAAGTTATTATTTAAGTTTAATATCTTTCAAGGATGCGACAAGATTTTGAAGAAAATTCTTCTACCCTAAACTACCCTTTACATAGAAAAATTCTTGAAAATTTTTATTTTATCCAAAATGACTTTAAAGGTTTTGTTTAAAATACCATACCTATGTTTAAGATATTTTTATGGCAAATGAAATGTATATTTTGAATTTTCTGGCTATTGCCTACGTAGTCCTGTTTACTCTTGATGACTTTTGCATAACCGGTAAACCGTAAGACAGGGGAAGACAGGTATCGCTGCTGTGACTTCAGCTCCAGTTGAACGTGTGACGTCACAGCGGGGAAGAGGAAATGGCATACGGGACATCGTAATTTTAATGCTGACTGTTTCAATTACGGAATAGCCACAGATTATAAATACATTTCGGCTTTATGCCATATATAACTTCTAGTTTATGTGAACAGTCATATAACGCAAACAGAACAGAAATTATAACTATTTTGCCTGAGCTAGAGGAGACCTATACAGAACAATCAGGTGGACATTTTCCGACATTTGCCGTTTCGCTTTTCTTAAACTAGTTTGTCAATGTTAGTGTATAATGTACGGCACATTTGTAACCAAAGACTGCATGTTAGATTGTGATCTGACAATATGCTTCGGGATTTTGACTTAGAAAGGTTCATAACAGAAAAGAATTGTTCTTATACATACGTAGAACCAAACATATATACTACCCGTGCAACAAGGACATATAACCTCAGAAATCTGGTTTGAGGAACATTCTTATAAAAATCAGCCAAGCCTTCCTTGTGTTTATATTTGTCCTTCAGCAAATCGTTGCGCTGTAAACTTATAAATTCAATTTGCTACCTGCTAGAAGCATTGTTAACATCCAATGAATACGGGGTCGCAAAGATGTGAAACGTAGTTGACAATTGTTTCTGCATCTTGAAGCCTGGTCTCAAACTAGTGTGAAACACGGCGAACTGAACACAAACACAAAACCACCACACAACGTCAACAAAAACACAAAAGAAAAACAAAATTTGCACTAACGCCGTTAAGATCTCTCACACAACAAATAAAAACCCTCAGACTAGGCTGAAGAGTGTTCTCCCTAAACAGCCCGGACAAGTTGTAAACATGTACAAATAACATATGTCATATTCATTCAGTTTCGTGCTGATCTAGGCAGCATAGCAATACACCGCTATCACCTCACGTCACACGAACGTACAAGCTGGCTCTTCGTTTAAATACGTCACACGGCCCGAAGTTGTCTTCCCTAGCCGTAAGAGATAGATCAGATCTTAATGCACAAATATGTATATCTCGTTAAAACACGCAGTTTGTGTCCAAATGTATTTTTCCTGTGGAGTGAACCATTTCTTACATATTCCTTGTTATTTGTATGAGTTTTCCAATACTTAAATTTTTCTCAAGTTGTTGTTAGCTAATGCTGGATTTCTGACAATGAAGTCATTAATCCTCTTGCTCTCCAATATTTTTCACTTATGGATGGGGCACTAGAAGTGGCCGGGCATATTTGAAGGTGGTCTCGATCCATATCCTCTTGCAGATCACATAGAGGACAGAGTGGTGAAGAATATATCCCAATTCTGTTTAAATGTTTTGCCAGACAATCATGTCCTGTAATCAACCTGAAGGTTGCAACTGCTGTTTTTCTAGGATACTCAGGAATTACTGTTTGAATGTTTTTCTCAAGTGGAAGGTTGTTATTCACTTTATTTTCTTGGCCGTGCAAAGAGAACGGAATTTGAAAGCTTTAAAAGATGTGAGTGTCGTTCAAAGTCTACTGTATTCTCATATCCCCCTTGTACCTACAAGAAAAATCAGATAAGATAACTTCTGTAAATATTTACCTCGAGTACAATGAAGAAGATATAGGAATAAGAGTTTGTTCAATAGTTAATAGGTACAGAAGTAGATAAAGCCATGCAAGTGCAACAAATCTGGTGTTTTTTTTATTCTGGTCCAAGGAGAATACTGTGTAGAAAATATGGATGACGTATAGCATTTTAAACAAAATTTAACCACTTTTAGAGGAACATGATATTCTGAACATACAGAAATTACATCTTAGTGAGTTAAATTACCAGTGCTGTTAAAGTTGTCACTTGTTTTACTTGAAATTCTCATGATTTATTCTGTACATTACGAAAATTATTACAAAAGATTACTTACATTTATACTTTATGCGGCTGAGTCTATAAAATATTTCTCCAGCAGAAAAATAATAAAATTTACCTTTAAAACACCCGAATTTGTGTACCTTTTCTCTGAAACTACTTGCATTACATAATCAGACTTTTGAATGCTTGTTCTTAACACAATAACTATATTCTGAACCTCAATTATTTAGTTATGTGTACCCGTTTAGTTGAAATTAAAAAAAATTATTTCCAAAGTCAGAAAAGTAAACTGCTATTGCTTTCTTAACATCAGTAATACGTGTTATAAAATTATTATTCTGGTTCAGAAAGTTTAACTATGTGTTTTACTTAGGTAGGTATTAAAATTTCAGTTCTCTACCACTCATACGTTGTGAGGAAAAGGTACATCATTTCACGTATTTTAAGAGTAAATTGTATTATTTTTCTGCTGGATGAAATAATTTTATAAACCCAGCCAAATAAGCTATAAATGCAAATAACCACGTGGAATAATTCTCATGATCTATAGAAAAATTGCTAAAAGTTTCTATAAAACGATTTAGAACATTAAGAGTAGTGGTAATTTAATTTAACTCACTAAGGCGTAATGTCTTTTCTTCGGGTAAATTTTCTTATGGGTAACTCTTACTGCATTTTTAGGTATTTTTATCTAGTAGGCCACTTTTGCAGATTATAAATCATTTAAAGGTTTTTGCCAATTTTCGCGAGTTTGGTTGCATTATTCTTACTTTTGAGGGGTGTACTAGGCCTACTGTTACAATGCAGTCTTCGCACAGCAGAAGCTAATGTTTGAGGCGATACTTGTGTTTCCTAATGCTGAAAGTTTAAAAAAAAATCTCTGCTGCACTCACAAGAGCTTCTCTCTCTTGTGCTAACTATTCTTACAAACCCTTATTCCTCTATTTCATGTTACTTGAGATAACATTTTAGATTTGCTAATTTTCTTGTAGATACAAGGGAACTACAGGAATATGATTTGCTGATTTTCATGTAGGTGCAAGGGAAAGGCTTTGAGTGACAGCCAACTTTTCAAAAGCGCTCGCTATTGAAGCCCTAGAAATGAAGTTGGCTTTGCATGGCTAAGTCATAAAAAAGTGAATAACGTCCTTCCATTTGAGAAAAGTATAAATATTGCAAAACTCGCACAAATAACAATAAATATCTCCGAAATGGTTCACTGCAAAAAAAAAAAAAAAAAAAAAAAAAAAAAAAAAAAAAGAAGAAGAAGAAAAGGAAAAAAGAAAGAAACTTTGACATAACTTGTATGTTTCAAAGAGATACATATATACATTTTTGTATAGTAAGACATGATCCCTCTCTTACGGTTTATCGGTAATGCAAAGTTCATCAAGAGATAACAGGACTACATAGCTATAGCCAGAAATGTGAAAATATACATTTCATTTGTCATACATATATGTTAAACATATGGCACCTTTAATTAAAATCCTTAGGGTCATCTTTGAAAACATTAGAATTTTTTAAACTTTTTCCGTGTAAAGGGTAGTTTAAAACAAACGATTTTTTTCAAAATATGTATGTCGCATCCTTGAAAGGTATCAAACTTAATCAAATTTGGTTTTTAACCAAGATTTTGTTTTACAGTTATGCTGCTCTCACACACACACACACACGCGCGCGCGCGCACACGCACTCACACGCGCGCACATGGACCTTTTTCTAAAAAGGCTTTTTGGTATTCAGGGGGCCTCAAAACAAATATTTGCTGTGAAACCTGAGCATAGAAGTTTTAGGTCGAATACATTACTTTCCCTACTTAGTATTACGTAGCAGAGAAGCTAACAAGTATTTCTGCGAAATTGAAAATTAAACAGAATTGATAAGGTCGCTTGAAAGTGATCTAAATACAAATACAATAAATTGAATTGTAATTAATTTACGGAAAAAGCCTAAAAATTGCGTAATACGGTATCTAGTTTTCGTAAAGTTTTGTTCTCCGTTCTTTTTTCTTCTAAATTTTCTTTTTCTTTTTATTTATTCATTTATTTTTTTTAATATTAGCTAATCATTAGTCTGGACCGTTATGGTGTGGAAGGTGAACTTGACCAAAGGTATATGTAATTGTATATGTATTGTAATTAAGTATTCAATGATAATGAATAAGAAAATCTCCAAGCACGTCAACTAATGAAGGTAATTTTTCAATAATTAGTTTTTCATTTAGATCATCTTAAAACTTTTTAAGATCATAAAGGCATTATTTGAAGGCCCTTTTTAATATACTGCTGGTCTTCAAAATCGGGATCTAATGATCATCCTAGTGACCTTTGGCCCATCATTTTTAATTAATAGAAAGGAAGCACACATAAGAAACTGACGCTATATAGGTGATAGGAGTAAATTGTACCTTTCAACCACGAGCACAACTCGCCGGGGAGAACAACTTTAGATCCGCTCTAAAATATAATATTAAACCGTTAGCGAGGCAATGATGGACAATTCTGTGAACGTGACACGCGCAGACCTCCCAAAGAAATGTGAGGTACTAAGGACAGTTATGTGATAAACAACTTCATTCCTGGGCAGGGTTCTTGATCTTTTTGATTCGCAGATTCTTTTTACTTAATTTCTATGCCGAAGCATCTGCCGGGTAGCAGTAACTTGTAAACTGAAGCAGAAAACACAGTTTAACCATTAGCACAGTTCTTCGTGGCCATGCAACTCACAGCTGTTCTGTCCTGACACATATTTTTATGTTTTTCAGTTCTCTGTGTAACAACTGGCATCGACTATCAAACACATTCAAACTCCTTCATACTTCAACAACTCCGACGTGACGACTCACGTCTACAACTGTCTCTGACGATGGACACGTTCATTCAACGACTGTGCACATACAGACACACATACGCATACCACTGCTAGCAACTATCTCGTTCAACACTTACACTCCACCACAAAAAGTACTCGTTTCTCTCGTTGCCGCACTAGCTTTTATAGACGAGAATGATGTAGTACGGATTTTTCTCGAAATTTACCTTTTCTCGAACCCCTCACAAACAAGCCGTTTGTAGGAAGTCTCGCGAACAGCTTGAAAACGCTTTGTTCTGCCACGCTCACTGTCCTTGTTCACGTATTAACAAGCCCCGCAGTGGTATCAGGTACTTTGCCGCTACCGATGTCACAATATTTTAAAAGCTATGAAATTCATCATAATAATTCATTCTCATTCTCACACGAATTTATGCTTTTAGTCATACAAAAAAGTACTTTCAAATTTCAACAGGCTTAATTTGAAAATTTGAAAATTTAAAAATTTGAAAATTCAAATCTTTATCTGGCAATGCTTAGTCTTTATTATAATACAGGCGGTTGGTAGTATTCTGATAAATGCTTCCTTAACATGGTTCCATTTCGGGGTGTAAGTTGTTTTTTCTCTCCATCTAACAGTTTCCCTATGAAGGAATCAGTTTACTACTTGACGTTTTTGCATGGTCATAACTGCGCCGCGAAATAGCAACCCCTATGACATAGGCTAACCATTTTCTTATAACCTCAATGCGTGACCTACTGGCCTAGATAGGTGAGGTCATTCGTCTTGCCAGGACGGACGAACGTTATTCAGCAGGTGTGAACACATTCCCCTACTCCCCCCCCCCCCCTTCTTCGTGACCACGAAAGCGGAAAAGCGGGGAGAAACGAAGCGAAAACAGATTTTAGCTCAGATGTGCGGAGTATAAGTTCGCCAGCCCTGGTCTTGAACCCGCGACCTTGGGGTCAGTAGGCCTGCGTCTAATTGAGCCATCCAGACCGACTCTTCACTGTCCAAGGTCTCTAGATTTTCACTCTGACCCGTCTATAAAATTCTCAGAAATGTGCAAGGCTCTCCGGTTTACGCGTGGTAATGTACATATTTAGGAACCTGGTTTTTACTTCGTTCATTATTCGTGTCAAACTACTTAGGGTATTCAAGAAAGTGGCCTACGACATCCAGCCCTGCGCTCATTACACACTCTGGTAACCGTAACCAACAACAAGTTCTCCCGTCTGACAAATGTTATACATTCTAACATTATGTAGTGTATTTCTCTGATATTAATATTTACCGCAATTCTATTTGCTTGCCTTCGGGATCCTTCTTTATTGAAAATTACTTGTAATTACAATTGCTCCATTTATTAATTCCATTTTAAATGTTTTATTTGCTTAACCCCTCCCCTCCGGTGAATGTCAAATTGTTGTGGCAGCGCCCTCCCCCCCCCTCCCCCCCCCCCCCCCGCCCGGTGCTAAGTATCCAATGAGTGATACGGGTGGTTGTATGAACATTAGCTTTCAGTCGCCAAGACATTCAAAGTACATGTTGAACGCACGCCCATTGCGATTAACACAAAGAGTGCATCGGCGTGCCCTATTCTGCCGTACTCTCCCAAAGACACCAACCAGCCTTTTCTCTAGCTTAAAAGTTTGTCAGTCTAATTTTGAATAGTAAAGCTGTGATTAACTGTAACAATTAGATATTTCTGTTTTGTTTATGTGTTCTGTGTTTATTTCTTGGATTAAGATTGTGTGCCTTACTAAGATAAATGCAATGCTAATTGGCATTCTTGATTCTGCTGTAAATACTTAAACTGGGTGGGAGGCAGTAGGTAATGACCAGGGGGCGGGGTTTTAGTAAGTAAACATAGGAATAAGATTAACAGTACGGAGTATAGAGTCGGCAGGTAGCGTGAGGGCTTACTGCCTTCAACTCTGCAAGGTCGCCGGCGCTTCCACTTCCTGTTGTAGGTGCACGGTTAACTTGATGGATTTCTCACTAAAACCCCGCTCCCTGCTCATGACATTAACTTGTCTAGCGCTTAAACGAAGCACCGTAGCAAAAGCTTTCCTTGACAAAAAGTGTTTAAAATAATGTAGTTTATCAGTTCCCAAAGTTTGTCGGTCTAATTTTGGAACACCTATATATATGTAGACATGGACATAAGTATTCCTGCAGCTTCCAATAAAAATGAAGACGTTTTATTTTGAACATTTCTATGTTTAAAAACGCAAACATTTGTCACACATAAGAAGTCCAAACATTCTATTGGCGCATTTCTATGTTGGCATTACATTTACAGTGTTATACAAAATATAAAAAATGCGTTTTCACAAGGGTTGCACTTTACGTGGTATTCGTACAGCGATTGCAAACATAGAACAAACGACAATGTGATAAGTGTGATAATCCACAACATGCATGTCGCCTGTTGCTGCAGACTTGTATGAAGTTATGAAGT
Organism: Tenodera sinensis; assembly: GCA_030765045.1. Lineage (NCBI taxonomy): Eukaryota > Metazoa > Arthropoda > Insecta > Mantodea > Mantidae > Tenodera > Tenodera sinensis. Next base: position 89,092,250 of record CM060961.1, on the reverse strand, counting down.
GACTAGTGAGCTGCAGAAGATCAAGATGGGTCACTGTTTGACAGTGCGGAGTGTTATTAAACGGTTCGAAAAAACCGCATGGCAATAAATGAAGAGAGAGTGGGAGCCCACAGAAATTAAATTCTAGTGAACAAAGGCAGGTCATGTAAATTTTGAAGAAAAATCCCCAAATTGCCCCATCTGAAATTGCTGTATATGTAAAAGAACAGTGTGGGAAGAACGTAACGGCCAGGAGAATAAGGCGACTCATCAACCGTACTGGGTTCCATTCCAGGTACCCAGAAAGAAGCAGGAGAAATCAAAAGAGCAGGTTAGTGTGTGCAAAGGAATATAGGTATAGGAAAAGGAAATGCATTCTGCGAAAGAGTTTTATTTGTAGACGAAAGTAAATGTAATATACGATGGCCGAATTCATGTATGGAGAAGCCTTAATGCAGTATTCGATACTCAAAATTTCCAAGTAACACCTAAACATTGAGATGGAGGTGTTATGGTTTGCGGATGTATAGCTGTTTATGGTGTAGGGGAATTACTACTCATCGAGGAAGATGTGGACAATATGGCTTCATGGATATATTGAAAGGTCATTTGAAAAAGAGTGCTGAGAAGTTGAATTTAGGTAACAATTGTTACTTCCAGTAGGGCAATGACCCTAAACATACTGCACAGATTGTCCCTTTGTGGTTGCTCTACACATACTAGAGTGAGTGAGTGAGTGAGTAGTGGGGTTTACGGGCCCGTCGACAACTAGGTCATTAGGGCCCGATCTACACATACTAGAAACATCTACACAATATCCGGATCATAACCCCATTGAGCACAAATAGAGAGAGCTGGTACACAGAATTAGAAAATCTCAGCAAATCTCAACTAAAACAGCTGCCTGAGACAGAATGGCGTAATATTGGTGCAGAAACAACTAGAAAACTTGTTCACTCAATGGCCAAACGGTTTAGAGAAGTAATTTATAGAAGATGTTTGCATACAAAATATTAGGAAGATTTTTTTAATTCTTTGTATGTACTTACATATACACAATAATGTTATGTTCCTGTACAAATACCTATGTCCTCCTTAAAATTCAACCTGTGAAAAGAAATATTTTATTTTTAATATAGGGCAAAGTAAATTTAATTCCATTTTAACTGTACGTGAATAAGGTGTGTGAAATACATGTTATGAACCTTTTTTCTAAGTTTTGTAGGCGGCGAATATTAAAAACAAAATATTTACTTTATATTTGTAACTGTACGAATACTTATGTCCTTGATTCTATATATGTATGTAGGAGTGTTAAAAACTCATAATGCTATTGTTGCAAGAAATCCCCAAATCAGTCAACCGGCCGACTTTTATTTATTTATATAGGGCATTCACTAAGATTTCACAGTGAAGGAGATGCTACTCAGTTATGAAATTCAAACAACATGGCGCTAGTGGTAGTGGTCATCGAATGACCAGGTGCACGTGCTACACAAGGTGCGCAATTTAAATCACAAAATTTCCGCTCAGAATGTTATTTCTGGTTTGCTTACTTTGAGTTCACTATTGGTGTATTATTCTTCAATTAAATTAAATTTTTATTTCTTCCATTTCCCGTAGAGCCACGAAGAGACTGAAAACCACAGTTTGGAAACCTTTTCTCTAAAGTATACGCCTGTAATACCCACCTATTTCTCCTTTGTTTTATAAACAACAGATGGAAATGTGATCTTCCATTACCTTGTACCAAATTTTATGGCATATTGTAAGAGCTGGTATTTAGTATTAAATAAATTACTAAATAATTTCATCATAATGAAAACCAAAGATAAACCTTCAACAGTATTATTATTAAAGGTTTCGACGTACATAAGTAAAACACACACAGGAAACAAAGGCCTCCTTCACCGTCAACTTGCATTACTTTTCTTGGTGATTAAATCATAAAGTTTTTGTTACATTCACATGACTTTCTCTACATTCAGCAAATTATTCTTTAAATAAAGCGTGTTCTACTCACGCTAATTGAGATAAACATTTGTAGCAATGCGTTTATTACATTTCCTTGTAGAAGGGAAATACTTAAATGTAGTAAATTTAAGCAATGGTAACATCTTTTATGAGCTGGTCACCATGTAATTTCTTTCAAATTCCATTCCCTTTGCATGTTCAGGAGAAAAAAAAAATGAAAATAAAAGCGAGTAACGACTGAGAAAACAATAATATTGGAAAATGCAAATCAATGGCAAGAAATATCCCGAAAATGGTTAATTTTAACGAGATTTAATTTTTTCGCGTAGTAACGTATTTTCTATCTCCTACAACATAACAATTAAGCAAAAGTTATTCAAAATGAAAAGGACTTCAGAGGTTGTACTCAGGCTGTGCGTAAACATTTTCCATATAAAGGGTACTTTGAGGCGGGGAATTTCTTTAAAAGTCTCTGTGTGGCATCCTAATACTAAATGCACACAAGTTTGGTAGTTAGCCGTGTTTTCACTTTTGAGTTATTCTGTTCACAGACACACACACACACACACACACACACACACACACACACATACACACATACACACACATATACTTGCCTGCGGATCCTTGTCTCAATATTTGAATATCTCGGAAATTATTCACTCCACAACAAAATGCATTTGACATAATTTTTATTGTTTTACATCTACATTTTTATATAGTAAGATCTGGTCTATCTCTTAGGATTTACATCGAGCCCTAATGACCTCTCACTCACTCACTCACTCACTCACTCACTCACTCACTCACTCACTCACTCACTCACTCACTCACTCACTCACTCACTCACTCACTCACTCACTCACACTCACTCACTTACTCACTCACTCACTCACCCACTCACTCACACACTCACACCCACCCACTCACTCACTCACTCACCCACCCACCCACCCACTCACTCACCCACTCACTCACTCACCCACTCACTCACCCACTCACTCACCCACTCACTCACCCACTCACTCACTCACCCACTCACTCACACACTCACTCACTCACTCACTCACTCACACTCACTAACTCACTCACTCACTCACCCACCCACCCACTCACTCACCCACCCACCCACCCACTCACTCACCCACTCACTCACTCACTCACTCACCCACTCACTCACCCACTCACTCACTCACTCACTCACTCACCCACTCACTCACACACTCACTCACTCACTCACACTCACTAACTCACTCACGTACACTCACTCACTCACCCACTCACTCATTCACTCACTCACTCACCCACTCACACCCACCCACTCACTCACTCACCCATCCACCCACCCACCCACTCACTCACTCACTCACCCGCTCACTCACTCACTCACTCACCCACTCACGCACCCACTCACTCACACACTCACTCACACACTCACTCACCCACTCACTCACTCACCCACTCACTCACTCACGATTTACCAGTTATGCAAAATTCATCAATAAAATGAGCTATAGCCAGAAAGTTCAAAATATACGTTTCATTTGCCATAAAAGTATCTTAAGCATAAGCCATTTTAATGAAAATTGTTGCAGCCATTTTAGGAAAATCAAAATTTCCGAAATATTTTTCATGTAAAGGGTAATTTAGAGTGGAGGAATTTTCTTCAAAATCGTCATGTCTTATCTTTGAAGGATATAAATTTGAAATACCAACTTCGCTTTTTAAGCGACTTTTGGTTTTTGAGTTATGCTATTCACGCACTGACAAACACACACACGGAGCCTTTTCTAAAGTGCTTTTTTGAATTCAAAAAACCTCAAAACATATATTCCTGGTGAAATCTAGACATGGAATTTTTGGGTCGGATACAAAACTTCCTCTACTTTAAGAGGTTGAATCAGAAAGTGAAAAATTCAATGTCATAGCAAATCCCGGCTATGGCATTGAATTTTTCAGTTTCTGATTCCACCTCTTAAATATTGCTCACACACGGCTTGTGTGTTTAAAAACACCAGCAGTAAGCTTGTTGGCATAAATAAATAATAATTTCCCTACTTACTATAGGAACTAGAGAAACTAAACACTATTGGATTTACAGTGAGAATGTATATAGAATATTTTGGTTTTCTCATTATTTGCAATGGATAATTAAAAGTATATTTTTTCCATGTCAGCTCTTTCGCCTCTGACCTCACCACATGCGTGTACAAACAAATGCGCACGCACCAACTCTATATGCATATGATAAAAACTCTTTCCATCAGCAAATTAAGAATAATCTGCAATGTTTGTTCTCCAGGTGGCCCGAACATATTAAACTAAGTGCTATATCGTACGGTGCAAAGAGAATTAACAAATTAATGGTATTAAATATGGATGTTTATTCGCGGGTTTTCTCGTATATTTTTAAAAGCGTGTTAATTGCCTTTTTACATTAATCTCACTGAGTGCAGAAATGAAATTGTGACAAAATGAAAATTATTTAAACAAGTTCGTTTTACTTTAGTCTCTTTAAAGCAATACTAAAATGTACTGTAAAATTCTGCATATCCATCAAGCTTATGAATCCTAACTTAAGTTACATATGAGTTTTATAATTGCTTTTGGAATTTTCTCATACTGTAGCACTAATATTTATCTTCATAAATGTAATGTTTGTAATTTTACTAGAACATACTGTGTAATCTGTTGATTTCATGACAATTCTAATAATACAAGTTTTAAAGTCACGTTTAGCATCAATAAAGTATACCCTTAATGAGTATTACGTATTACTATATGAATTATTTTCTCTGGTTAAATGTTAAAAGAGAAGAGAATTTAATTTGGAAATACATACGAATGTATTACACATACACACACATAACATTCGTATGCGTATATGTCCTAAATATATATTAGGAGGCTTTTTAGAAACTTTCTCGGAAAATCCTGCCATCCTAAAATACGTTACATAGAAAAATAATTGGTGGTTTTGATTTTCTCAAAAGAAGGCCACAAACTTTTTATTAAAACACCGTAGATTTGGGATATCTATGTGACAAAAAAAAAATAGACGTCTTGAATTATGTAGAAATATCTGATGAAGTCCTCATTTTGAATGAAGCTCGTATAATCTTAAACAACTTGTATAACAGATACGCAAATAATGTATGTCAAAAATATTTGCAGTATTTATCAGTTCTTTATAACTTTCTGGATCTTTTGCACAGATGGCGGGATATGCAAACCTCGACAAACGCTATCAAAACTACCATAAGGTTGACGACTAGTTAGTTGTACCAACAGAGGAAGCTTTCGAGATCCTGAAGAATGCCGTGTACTGGATACCCATTCCGATAGGAGGTTCATCGAGGACACAGATGCCAGTGAGTTCGGCATCGAGCATTTTCCGTCTCAAGAGAAGTCCTGGGCGTCTGCTGTAGAACTCTGTCCAAGACCGAAAGAAACTACTGTATGATACAAGGAGAGCTGCTGACTGTTGTACACAGCTTAAAGCAGTTTTGTAAATACATTTACGGGCAGAAGTTTCACCGCCGAGTGTGGCTGAATTGCGCAATCGGGGCTAATACAAAAATACAATTTCCAAGCTGTATTCAAAATCGTTATCATCATATGGTGACAAAGTGGCTAAAGAAATTGCCATCTTTTACTGCTTATGGACTATTTCATCGGAGGTTTGCCATATTCCCCATCAAGAAATTTCAATTCCAGCTAATTCACTGTTGAACAAATTCTTATATCGATTCGGGATCCCCCGTATATCAAGCATTTCTCTTAAAAATTTGTTCATTTTGAATTAAGTGAACAAATTATAAGAAATCCTACATGTTCCGAGAAAACTTAGCTCAACTTCATCAATAACACTTCCTCTACAAGGTTACTGTTAAACAAAATGATGAGAGAAACCTTTCTTAGTACATTATTAATAACATTTGGTGTACAAGATAGCTCTTCAACCAAATTCTAGGAGAAAACTTCGTTAGTTCAACATTATAGATGACTTTTGTGTGATACCTTCTGCTTAACAAATTCGACAAGTATTCATTAAAAAATAAATAATCGATTCTGTATTTTTTATTTCATTAATTGACATTTATCAAATAATACTGCAGGGTATGTAATGAAATGCTGTCAGAAACCCTTAATAGGCTTTATTCTAATCCTATAGTTGTATGCACTGGAGTTTCGGATACTACAACATTCGAATAAACCACCATATGGGAAAATACTATTTATTTCCTTTGGGTTAAATTCCCGCATGTATCAATGACTCCTAGTCACAATACTTACATACATATATACCAACAACACTCTTGTATTGTAAATCTGTAACAAATATACATAGATATTGATCACTAATTAACTCTCCTGTACATTTGGTAATAATGAGTAGGAATAATTAACACTAATTAACACCTAAGCCTATAAGCATTCGTTAACATGCTACGATTATTTATATAAGCTAGGTTTCCGATTCATGGGTGGTTAGGTTAAGTTAGGCAGGTTAACTTTTCATATCTATATAAGCTTAAATGAAGTAGCAACCAATGGTTACACCAAAACACACGGGCGAAGTGAGCATGCGTTCCTTAGGTATGCTATGATTCAGTTTTTATATAACCTTAGATTCTGTATTCATAGGAGGTTAGGTTAAGGGGAGACACTCGCCAAGGTAACTGCCATAAGGCTACATGCTAAGTTTAGCAAACTTTAGGTACATATTGCACAAAACGTAATAAACACATAGCTCTAAAACTTTCACACAGTGTAGCTAACATATCTATCTAAAAACTGGTAGCAGATTAGGTCTGTAGAGTGATTGTGTTTTGATATAAAAAATATTATTTAAAATGAGTACATAAATTTTAAAAAAATACAATTTTTAGCCACTCCTCCATGCACACTAACCTTTAGATTAATCCTACTATGCTGAAAGGCTATCGGTTTTTTAATCATGCTGTTATTTAAAAGCTGTGAAAATTTCAGGTCTGTATATTTCATACTTTGGCAGATAACTGTACCTAAAGGTAGAAAAATGTAGTTTTGAGAAAAATGGACTTAAAGTTTAAAAATACTCCAGACGTTTTTATTTTATGCTTCAGACATACAGTGAATACATTCCAGAACTTATAGCATACAGTTCTGGAAGATCATCTATCTCCTCCTTTCTCTTACAAAATGGCTTTAGTTTCTGCAATATAAGTAATGTCGCTTAAAAATATTAAGCGAGGGCGGTCGAGAGAGTTCATTCAGGCAACAAAGTGTTTAAATCACTGCTGAATTACTCTGAATTATTATATAGAGCTACGCTGTACTCTATAAGCTAAGTCTAATGTAAGTATTTTTCAAGTGTTACATTCATATATCATATTACATCAATTTGTGACAGGCAGTTTAAGAGAGCCTTATCTAGGATGTGTGGGTATGTCTGTGTGTGCATGTGTGTGTATGTGTGTGTGTGTCCATTTATGAGACGAAAGGTGGCCACAGCTATTTTCTTGGCAATTTTGGAATTATTTTATGATTTTGTGCATTTTGTAGCCATTTGGAGTTTTTATTTTATTCTGTTATTTTGATTGTAGGTATGGTTATTATCTATGTTTACTTTCCCTAATACGTTTAGCAAAATAGAGGAAGTATTGTATTCCACCCAAAAATTCGATGTCGAAATTTCACCGGAAATATGTTTCGAGGCTTCTGAATCAAAATAACTATATATTTTTTAGGAAAACGTCCATGTGTGTGTTTCTCAGTCCGTGTGTATAACAATCTGTGGACAACATAACTCAAAAACCAAAAGTCGGTTAAAAACCAAACTTGGTACTTAACTTTGATGTCTTTGAAGGATGCGACACGTAGATTTTGAAAAAAACATTTCTCCACCCTAACTAACCTTTAAACGGAAAAGATTTCCAATACTTTCTTGCCTTGCAACTTGCTCTAACGTTTTTAATTAAAATGCTACATGTTGGACATATTTTTATGACAAATGAAATGTATATTTTCAATGTTCTGTCTAAAGCCCCTGTAGTCGTATTTATTCTGGATGAATTTTGCATAAATGGTAAACCATAAGAGATAGGCCAAATCTTACTATTCGTACAAAAATGTAGATCTTGCTAAAATACACAATCTGTGTCTAAATACATTTTTTTGTAGAGTAAGCCATTTCGGAGATATGCTTTTTTGTTTGTGTGAGTAGTGGAGAACTTCTGTCCAATGGAACATCGTTATTCACTTTTATATGTTAACCGTGGAAACAGACGGAGTTTGGAAACTTTAAAAGATTTGATTATCGCTCAAAGCCTACTCTATTGCAATATTCCCCTTGCACCTACAAGGAAACGCAATAAGATAATTTCTGCAAGTGTTTATCTCAACTAACACGAAGATGATATAGGAATAAGCATTTGGAAGAATGGATAGTACAAGAGTAGAGAAAGTCATGTGACCGCAACACGTGAAACATTTTTTCTTCTGTTTTTACCTAGTATTTCTTAAGGCGTCATTCTTTGGGACTCCTAAAATGTGCATCCCCGGTGAAATGCATTTACTAAATCTTCATATGTTCAACTGGCTTAAAAGTTTGAGAACAATCATGGAATATCTCTCTCTCTCTCTGTATTAGATTCATGGAAAATTTCATGACAGCTATTATAAATATCTATAGCCTAAACGTTGCGTAATTCCGTGATAGTTTTGAATGGTGACAAATGGACAAAATTAATTTAAATAACAATTCAAGAACATAATTAGAATGTTCTAGAACATCTTTTACCTGATTGAAAATGAAAAATTGTATAAATATACTAAACAATTATTGTGGAAATATATATTTGCAACGGTGGCTCCTAAATGCGTGGTAGGATACCTAAATCCGTGACAGTAATATCCTAATTCATCCTAATTCTCTGATATAAAAACAATGACGTACCTGCATTGATTCTCTTGATCTTCGTCTACATTACAAAATACAAGCCATTATTAACATTTTTGCCTTTATATTTACCTCCAATTAACTGTCTGAAATTAATTGAAAATGTTTCTTCGCCAGGGAGTCCAATGCTCACAAAATCTTGATCGTTTCATAAGATTCATTGAAGAACATATTCCATAGCCATTTCTTCTTTTCAGCAACTTTTGAGAAAGGAAGGTAGAACGGTTCAGCTATCTGTTGGATACTTCAGAACAACTAACTGTTGCACAATAAAACTATGGCAGGAAACTGAACTTTGTATTGCGGTATTAAGAGTATCACGGAATTAGGATCTTTACTCTGCTAGTGTCATAATGAGAATGTACGCGCGCGCGGGTGCGCGTGATTTAACCCTTTCATGCCTGAATTATTTTGCTACTTATGCCGTTCTTCCTCTAATTCGAAACCGGTTTATTCAGCCTGCTGGCTTGAATAGCCATGATCGTTGAGGCAACGCGTAGTGCACTGGCCATGCACTTAAAGCCTGAGGTCGTGAGTTTGAGTCTCGGCAACCGCAGTGAAATGTACCTGTGGTAAAGGACGGGGAGGGTCCACGTAAAATAATCGGTGTGATGGCACGCGTGGATGAGGACGGGGTATCATTTGATTGCGGTTGCATAGATTTTGCTTCTTTTCTTATAAAAAACATTACAATATAAATTGTAAAAACTTCTCAAATATGTATTTTTAATTGGTGACACAGTATAACAAGAATATAGCAGAAAAAAAAAGTTAAAACTAGTACAAATAGGAAAAAAGCATATGTATCTTATAATACACACCAGGCATGAAGGGGTTAATAAATTCTTCTGAGTAATTGAAAAGCCACATTCTTTCTATAGACATGAGCTAAAATTTCAATTCATAAACTACTAAAGGACTAAAAGGAATTTTAAAATCCTCCGTTGGGGATGCCACGGAATATAAAATAGTTCTTATTTCACAGTAGGATCAAAAACCGCCTAGTTCCTGTCACTCCACAGAAGCCAGTTACATTTTATGTCAAACAATATGAACAGATGGCCGTTATGTAACAGTTAAGAAAACAGAATACAAGGCTTAAAACATTAGTCGATGGCATTTATATCGCATTTATATACGCATCACAATTTATATTTATTTGTTTAGATATTACTTGATAAATACTGCAGTTGTGAATGTAATATTCTAGCCTATGGGTAACCTTGATTCTAACTCTAATGGTGTATGCACTGAGGTCTTTGGATGTCAACTCTATTTTACATGACGGTTATTAAAAGTTTTTGTCATCTAAAAGCTTCTAATAATGCTTATATAAGAACATCTTGATTTATTTCCTTGAAATTTTGTTGTAATCAAATTCGTAAACACGACATACTATATGATTGTTTAAAGAGAGGAAACAGTTCGCTTTGGAAATCAGTGATGCGGTAATTTATAAATATCATCTCTAAAGCTTATTTTGTTAGGTAGTACGTGCGTTTTAACTTGATGTCTTGGGATTGCGGAACCTTTATATTCACCAGCTTAAATTATATCCCATTGTATATTTTGAGGGATTCCGTATTATCTGCAAAATAGGTACGTATCTTCTGGACAAAGAACGTGTAACGGATTCAAATGTCACGTAGTTCAGTTGTGTAAGAAATTATTCCATTAAACAGTACTACATATTATGTACTATATACTATGTGGTATTTCTAGAACTCTGAAGACTGTCGGAGTGAGATTAAACCAGTCAGACATTCCGTCAATGTTCCACGTGTTTTTCATGAGTATCAAGGGGTATTTCATTCGCTATTCGGAATAGCAGGGCTATACGCAATTACAAATAAGACGAGTAAAGGGGAGAATTAATCATTGAGGTGGTCTAGATTATTGTACAATAGTTGCATAAAAGTGAAGTAACCGTAACCTCGTAGCCAACAGTCCATCCGGGCCGAGGTCTACCTCCCGACCGCTGCGTCCTCCACCTTTGACCACCACATGCATCATGAGTGGGGTGCAGTTCTGGAGGTGGGACGTGGTCAGCGGTTATGCGATCTTCTCGACCAGGAGCCGCTACTGTTCAATCAAGTAGTTTCTCAAATTGCCTCTCAGGGATCTAACGAGGCTGAGTGCACCCCGGACCAGGTCTGTTAGCGGGAGAAATGCCCCACGGTGGTACCGAAGATCGAAACTGGTCCCCCTCTTGGTAATAAAAATGAAGTAGGTAAATAAAATTAATTAATTCATCATTGGAGTTTACAAACCTAACTGCAATGTTGGGTAATCGAAATGGTAAGGATTAAAGGAAGCCGAAAGGTAGCACAAAGTGAAGTAATTTTAGGAGTCTATTGTATAAACGAACGTAATGCTGTACCAGAAATATGATTGCAAATTTATTTTTTATTATTGTTAACAAAAAATGATTTCTCAATTCTGAAAGTTAAAGGCTGCAAAGCAAGTTGAGTATTTGCATGCAACATAATGCTCAGAGTGTGTTGTGTTAATATTTTGCGGTCCACATGCTGAGACAGAAAGCTTGTGATGAAAAACATCGACTCTCTTGTTTGCCTTGGAACTGTTTAACAATAACATGGAGGAGGGTGAGGAGGCAACTCCAAGATTCACAATATAGGTACTTAATGGAATTGTGATGTTAACCACCATGTCGTCATTTCACGGGTTTGCCTCCTCTAAACCATTCAATATTTTCTTTTCGTCGGGGAGTTTTTAATTAACCACCCGCCTCGTGCTGTAGAACCTGCTTCCACTCCAGCCCTTTTTTACGATGGTCTCTGCGCAAATTAACTCCAACTATAGCAGCACAACAGAAGGCCAGGCTGCCTCCTCGCTACCAAGCACTTGATTTTTGCTATATACAGTACAGTACATTGCCTAATCAAACGTATTCCCATTTTAAGTAGACCTAACTGGAAGCAATGTTTATTTTAAGCCGTTTTTATATACGAAAATGCAGGAAAAAGGATGAGGTTTTTTGGAAGGGGAGGCAGCCGCGGTGGAAGAGATGGGGGAAGAGTTTTACTTGCGGTGGAGCTACTGCTGAGGGACCTAGGGAGGTGCGGGGTGCAGGGCAGCCATTTAATTGACCACTGGCTTAAAAAAATAAACAAGCTCATATCCTGGACTGATGAAGTGGGTTGCGAAGGGCCGAGAGATTTTTACTCGGTTGAGGTACACACTGGTATATCTTACGTGTGTTAAGTACAGTCTCAGCTGCTGAAGAACTTTCATATGGCTAGAGGATAGCTAAAACACAGCAGAATGCAATACATTATCTACATAAGTCTTAATTCTCTTAGTGTTCGTAAGTTTACTTTCTTAAAACAGCGATTTACCTACAGCTCCTTGACATAACACTGCAGTTAAATCAAATTAAGCCTCAGACTATAAATGTATCTTCATAACATGTCTTACAAACAGGTTTAAACACAATAAACAGCAATAAGTTGCCACAGCTATAGCTACAGTAATACCACCAGAAACTTTTGCTCTACCCAAAATGTCACTAGCGCGTGGAAACTATCTGAACATAAGAAACCATTTACGACAGTGATGTCCAACCTTATCTCTTTCGAGACGCTCAAGTAATGAGCGCCTATTCCCCACTCCACTCCTTCAGTTCTAATGAGTCAGTATCCAATCACGGACACAAACAGGTGATTCCAAGTCATACCTTGAATTTTCTGGGAACGTCTTCAGAAGACATTTTCATTCTGGATGACTTTTTGCATAATTGATAAACGGTAAGAGACACACAAAAGCGTACTAAATAAAGAACGTGGATCTCGTTAAAACACAATTTATCCTAAATACTTCTTTTTTCTTTTGAGTGAACCATTTCAGAGATATTCTTTATTGTTTGTTTGAATTTACCAATAAGTATACTTTTCTCTAATAGGAATATGCTATTCGTTTTTTATGTCTTAGCTGTGCAAAGACAATGGAGTTTTAGAGGTATCGCATAGGTACAGGCTCCTAAAACAGTTCACTATCACTTAAAGCTTATTGTATACTCCTTGCAGCTACAAGAAAATTAGCAATAAGATAATTTCCAAAAATGCTTGTGTCGATCGAAATGAAGTAGATGGAGAAATAAGCATTTGCAAGAATAGTATGTATAAGAGTGAGTATAGCTCGACATATATTTGCGAACAGTTTCTCCAAATTGAACTATACTGAAATTCTATATCGCAATATGTTACACAACAATCACTTGGTGTATCTTCTAAGGCTATGCACTTCGACGCTGTCGCCAAACACTGATAGACTTCTTAAACGTAAGCAGTACAGCAGAAGTCACTAATGAACAGATGTTTAACGCATAATATTTGAAAGTGTGTTCGGAAATCAAACGTAATGTACATATCACCAAACCGCCACTGCAACACAGCGCACGGCTGAGGTTTAAAGAGTGATAAAGTCTGCATATAGTGGAAGGAGGTAAACCCAAGCTCTCCCTCTTTCGGAAACATTGGGACATCGCTGATCTATGCTGTCTCCTTAGCTTATGTACTGAATAAAATAGAAACACTATTAATAAAACAAAAATAACAATACTTTTGTGCAATATTATTGATTTGTGTCTATTGCATGTCGATATTTATTTTAGCAAATCCAGACCATTCATACTTCTAAGTGAACTCTCTTCCATTATTTAACTAGCAAATCAGAAAAAATATTACGGATCAATTGGGCAGTGTACAAACAGTAATAATTGCTAATTAGGTCTGACAATCTCATTTCCACAATATTTCGCTGATAACTCGACCGTGATTCATTGAAACTGACATGGGCTGTGAAACAAATCTGGTCAATGTTAATACTTAAACAATGTAAACACCTGAAGCCAGGAGTACTGAAGTAAAGTAATTATAATAATTAAATTGGTTGGGCATGAAAATAATATGAAGTTACGAAAAGAAGTTGTTGCTCCTTCGCTGTATTTCTATTGCAACAAATAGTTCAAATAAAAGGAAATGGAATTTCCCAACATATATTGATTAAGAATTACGAAAAGAATTTTGACGGTATTAAGTGAAAGAAATTATGAGATGTAATGATTCAAGAAGGACATCTATCATGCCTGCTGATAATCACAAAGAAACAAGAATTTCTGAAAAATAGAAAAACAGATATCTAAGTGACACAGTAACAATAAATGGACGTGTGAAGCAATGCTGGCTGCTATCCACAACTGTTTTGACACACACAGACACACACTCATACACACATACAAACCAGGTGGCCCACTTCATCCGGCACTGGGGTACAACCCTTCGTCCGTTAAAACAGTTGCAGAACACAATGGTGCAAGTCCAGTCATACAGGTGGTAGTGACTTGAGCGAGCTTCCTTTTGCCTCTTAGAGAAAACTAGAGATAAGAGGTAACAGTTTCTAGGTTGAACTATTGTATGTAGACCATGATAATAGACCATAAACAACCAAAGAGGTTCTTATAATGTTTTGCATTTTACTTACAGAGACTTTGCTTTCCAGGAAATTAACTCACTCCCGTATTTTATCTGACATTATTGATTACAGATTATGAAGTGCTGTAACAAAATACATACAAACATGAACGCACCTAATGTCATTGGCATTTAATTTCTTATTAACGTTATTGTTGTATTTTATTACTTAAACAGTTATTGCTATCATTGCTATTACTATTGTTATTATAGTATTATTTTTATTTATTATTTTATGGGATTAACTTGTTTTGGAATGTTCATTATCATCGCTATGCTTGTCTTCAACATTATGATTATTGCTACTATCATGCTTATGATTATTATTATCATTATCATTAGTAACCTCATTATTTTTATTAGTTCTGGTATTTTGTTAGCTACTGTTGTTACGCTTTGTTGTTCTTGCTATTATCACCATAATCATTATCATTAGTATCAGAATTGTTACTTTTATTATATGTATATTAATATTTGTGTTATTGTTATGGTTTATTGTATTATTTTCATTGTTATTATTATCATTAAACAGTTGTTATGTGGTGACCACTCATAGAATACATGTTGAAAATGATACTCCTGTTGATTGATACAATCTTTTAATCCTTACATCCTATATGGATGTTTCTGAGAGCTGCGGGTGTGATAGATGCACATGCTTCAACAATTCTTTGACGTAAGACCTCCTAATTGAAGAGATCTGTTTTAAACGCAATACTCTTGATGTGACTTCAAAAGAAGAATATTAATGGGGTTAGCTCAAGAGATCTTGGTGATCCAGATATTGGGCCACATAGGCCGATCCAGCGTCCGGGGTACAAGTAATTGAAATGGACCTTTGTAGGTTCATAGTAAGGTGGGGTATATCATCTTGTGGGAACCGTTGTTTTAACACCAGTAATACCGGAACCTCATCAAGAAAATCCTAAAGCTCACCTTTCTGGGATTCCGGGGGCCCTAATGATCTAGCTGTTGATGGGCCCTTAAAACCTCACCACTCACTCTCACCACCCAGTCACTCACTCATTCACTCACTGGGATTCCGAATATCGTGGTCGTCTAAGTCTGACTGCAAGAAAGACAAGTCTGTTGAACTTGACCCCAAATAAGCATGACATGGGTTTTTCCAAGGTTTCCCCATGTCACTTGTGTGAATCCTGGGGTGGATTCTCTTCTCCATGTATTGCTTTCCCTTCATTTCTCATTTACCTCACTTGTCATCTTTCAGGTTTGGTTGGTAGCGTACGTTCCAGGGAATGTGGACAGATGGCATAGTCGCTTGTGCACTGGAACCTCTTCCTTGGCCCTACCTGGAAGTTGCTGCCCGGGCCGCAAGATTCACCTCGTCGCCATTTCCCTGGGTTGGGGATATACTTTTCGGTTGTGCGTCGGGTGTCAATACCTGTAAGTGTTAGGGGCTAAATCCATGTCGAGCTCACGGAGGGTCGAAGCGTCCCCCCTCTGGTACACACACACACACACACACACACACACACACACACACACACACACACAAACACACATTGACCCCGAGAGTACCACACCAGATGTTCAAATTCGAGTGGTACTTACCTTGCTGCACGTGAGCATTTCCTACCCAGTGAGGATTGTGAGGGGCCCAGTAGTGCATGTTGTGCATTCATAGTGCTATCGTTACTGAAATATCAATCATTGCTGTAAAGAACACTTTCTAGAAAGTCGGGGGTGTCGATAATGACAATAATAACAATAACAACAATTATATTAATAATAACGATAATAATAATAAGATGTAACAATGACATTTATAACAAACGAACAATTGCCAATGAAACATTATGTGCCCTCGTTTGCATATATTTTGTTACGGCACTTTGCAATCTATAATCCGTAATGTTAGATGATATACGGGAGCGATCTTATTCCTTGGAAATTTAACTCCCAGTAACTAAAGCGCAAAACACTTACAAGAACATTGTCGCTTGTTTATAGTATAATATCGCGGTCTGCACACAGTAGTTCAATCTGGGAACTACCTCTCATCTCTCGTCTTCGCTGAGAAGCAGAAGGAAACTCGCTCACGCCACTGTCGTCTGTGTGACTAGCTTTGCCCCGTTGTGTTCTGCAGCTGCTTTAACGCGCGAAGGGTTATCTATATATCCCGATGCCGGATGAGATGTGCCACCTGGTATATATGAAGTGAGACCGGAACAGGCTTATGTCCTAATCCATGAAAGGAGGAGGCGTGTGTGTTTGTGTGTGTGTGTGTGTGTGTGTGTGTGTGTGTGTGTTTGTGTCTGTATGTATACATGTATCACATATACTGCAAAACACTAAGAACTTTTAGTATGCTGTGCGGGAAGGCAAACTGATCTATTTTCAAATAGAACCCCCTGTCCGAAAATGCACGGTTTGGACGCTGTAGAGCATCGAAGTGTGAGATGGATGTACGTTCACATTTCGACAATAAATCCAACATGGAGGTGTCTACATTATAGACGGGATCGATCTGTTTACCTCCTACGTCATTGCAGAGCCTATATCGGCGGCGGTGGTATAAAGTTCTAATTTCTAATTTTAGCATCACAAAACATTAAATGTTAATTTATAATGAAACACAGTAGTAATAGTAAGTATGAGAGCAAAGTGAGCACAAATAATTAACATCCCTCTCAAGAGGAACTACATATATTACAGAAGCTAAACAAAAGCTTGGATATTTATTTTGTTTGCGTACAAAGCAAAATAATAAAAAAGATTAATGAACATTGTATTATTAACACCCAGGAGAAGTCAGAGTGGCATAGTGACACTCTAAATACATTAACTTCTCTTTGGAAACACTTGATGGAGCAGATTAAACGTCAACATTTATAGAACAATGTGCTGCTTCGGTTCAGAGACACATCAAGCATTCTTTCTTATACGCTGATTGTCATCGAATTTAGGAAGTAAAATAGCAAATTTGGTATCTCTTTCCATAGTTTTAGCTAAATAAATCAAAATCTATAAGTCATCAAGCTATTTCCGAGTTTATTAACTAGTTTCTTAAAGCCCCTGTGATGTTCGAAATAGGGTATTTGACTCCCTCTCTGATGAAGTACCTAAACAAAAGATCTGATCTGCACCCTCAAAACCTACACTTGCACTAACCAATCTCACATGACCTTCTTTACTGTTGTAATAACCATTCTTACAACTATTTTTTCATGTTAATACAGATAAACATTCGCAGGAATTATCTTATTGCTTATCTCCTTGTACTTGCAAGGGGAATATGGGAATACAGTAGGCTTTGAGCGATAATCTTTTAAAGCTTTCGAATTCCGTTCTCTTTGCACGGTTGTCATATAAAAATTCTGATGTGTTGCACTCAAATGACTTTCGGTACTCTTGTACTAACCGTTCATACAAACACTTACACCTCTATCTTCTTCGTGTTAGTTGAGATAAGCATTTGTAGAAATTATCTTATTGCTTATTTCCTTGTAGGTGAAAGGGGAATAGGTACAGTAGGCTTTGAGCGATAGTCAAATCTTGTAAAGCCTTGAGATTCCGTTCTCTTTGTACATATATGTTCCATTTCACGAAAGTGAAATGTTCTCCGAATCTGACAGAAATAACAAGGAATATCTCCTTGGTTCACTCTACAAAAAAATTATTCATACATAAACTATGTGTTTTAGTGAGATCACACACACACACACACACACACACACACACACACACACACACACACACACACACACACACACACACACACACACACACACACACACACACACACACGGACATTTTTCTAAAAATGCCGTTTTTTGGTTTCAGGGGGTCTTAAAACATATTTCCGGTGAAATCTCGACATCGATATTTTGGCTGGAATACAATACTCCCACTTATCAGCAGAAAAACTAATAATTAGAATAACGATGTTCCATTTACAGAAGTATAAACTCTCCAGAACTCACACGAATAAAAAGGCAAATCTCCGAAATGGTTCACTCTACAAAAATGTATTCAAACATAAATTCTGTATTTTAGCAAAATCTACATTTTTGTATAGTAAGATTTTTTCTATTTCTTACGGTTTACCAGATATGCAAAAGACATCCAGAGTAAACACGACATAGGCTCTAGCCAGAAAATTCAAGATGTACGTTTCATTTGTCAAAAAATATCTCATACATATCACATTTTGATCAAAATCGTTAGGGCCATTTTCAAAGAAATTAAAACTTTTGAATAATTTGCCATGTAAGGGGTAGTTTAGATTGAAGCAATTTTCATTAAGATCTTCGTATCGCATCCTTGAGAGACATTAAGCTTAAATACCGACTTTGGTTTTTAACCGACTTTTCGTTTTTCAGTTATGCTGTCCACAGACTGACAGACACGCGCGCGCGCGTGGACCTTTTTCTATTTTTTTTTTTTTTTATTCAGGGGGCCTCAAAACATATATTTCCGGTGAAATCTCGACATCGAATTTTTGGGTGGAATACAATACTTCCTCTGCTTTACTATACGTAGTAGAGAAAGTAAAAATTGTGAATCAGCAACATTTTATACCTGATCGCTCCAATTATTGCACAATAATGCAACTTATGTAGTACGTTCCCAATCAGGCGTTTTAGTTGTGTGTAACAGAACATGTAACACATATTTTGAAAGGAATCTAGCTTAATTGCTGGTGTCTTGAAAAATGGTGGTTTCGCTAATATGTTGGACGTGAGAGGGAAAAAAAAAAAAAAGTTTTTTAATATGAGTACTTATGGAAGAGGAAAGAGCGTGGATGCTCATGGTGTTTGCGATCTCCAGGAAACACAGGTCTGGAATTTAGAGAACATGAAACTGTGTAAGTTATTAAGTAGAGTAACGCTCGAAAGTATTTTGAGGTTTAGGTATTATGTTGTCTGTACTGTGTGCATGCAGTCACAACTGAGCGACGCAATTAACTGTGTAATTCCATCAAGAGCTTCACGTTGCTGTGGCTGTGTATCTAGTAAACAAGCAAGTTCGTAGAATACCAATGTAACTAAGTACGTATATATTCCTTTTGCTCAAAAGTATTTTGTAACTTGAGTTGGTAGTACGATATGCATTACATATTGTTACCTTGGCATTCAGGCAATGTCCGTTTATTTGCAGGGACAACTAGAAGTACGCCAAAACAGGCATGCTTCTTCTTGTCTCACAGTTGATTTGGCACAAGCTGTCTTGCATGCTTTGAAGAAGGGAAAGTCGTAGACTAGCATTGCTAGAGACTTTGGCATATCACAACAACCAGTAAGTATATGGATTTGACAGGACGAAGGAACAGTTAGCCAATAGGCCAAGCTCAGTTCGTGCTTAAAACAGAAAAAACAAGCAGCAAGGAAGAAGGACAGAATTATTCGCAAGTAGTCAAATGCTGATCCAAGAAAATCGACTTGATCAGTTAGGGATGATCTTGACTGAACCTGCATAGTGTCACCGCGCCCGCCGCATCTAATTGCCGACAACAGCAGTGTCACCCATCGCATTATTGTCGGCACTACCGCAAAGGAGCCGAAGGAAAGAGACAGAGAATGGCCGCATTGTTGGGGCGCTTGCCGAAAGAGAGAAAAGGATAGAGGCTTCTGGAATCTTCTGCTTTGTATTTCACCGCAATAACTGAACTTTCCAGAATAGTGCCTGGGAGATATAAATAGCGGTAAAGTGCGACAGACAGTCAGTCAGACGTATGTGAAGCGTTGAGGAGTCGTACCGACGGAGAAGGGACAGTTCTTGTGTTACGAATTTGGAGCCGTACTGTGAGTGAATCGGAAAAGACTTTCTTGCTGTTGCAACGAGTGTAAAAAGTTACTGTTTACGGAAATAAAAGTGTATCTTTATCTAGACTACATCTGTCCTCTTTACTTCACACCCAACAAAAAAAGTCACACTGGTGTCAGAAGTGGGATCGGTCGAATTGCTTCTAGTTTCGTTACATCGTCGTTACAAGTTGCAACGTTAGAACCAAGATGGAGGGAGACTCGGAAACCAGGATGATGGCAATGATGAAGACACAAATGTCCGAAATGAAGACAGGAATGTCCAAGATGAAGACGGCAAACGACAACCTCGCTGCCAAAATGAAGACGGCAAACGACAACCTCGCTGCCGGGCTGAAAGAGATGAAGATGGAGCTATCGGCGAAAATTGACGAGCAACTGGCTGACGTGACGGAAGACGTGGAAGAACTCGGTGAAAAGGTGGAAGACCTCTGCCAGCACGTGGACGTCGTGGAGGACGAAGGGCCCTGGTAGTAAGAGTTGACGAGAGCGTCAAAGTACTGGATGCCAGGGGCAGACGGAATAGCGCGGAGCCGGGGAGGAAGCACCTAGTGGCCGAGGCGACAGTTGCGCCCGTTTCAGATGATATGAGGGAAGACGTGGAACAACTCGGCGAACTGATTGGCGTGAGGGAAGACGTGGAACAATTCGGCGAACTGATTGACGTGACGGAAGACGTGGAACAACTCGGCGAACTGATTGGCGTGACGGAAGACGTGGAACAACTCGGCGAACTGACTGGCGTGACGGAAGACGTGGAAGAACTCGGCGAAAAGGTGGAAGACCTCTGCCAGCATGTGGACGTCGTGGAGGACGACGGGGAACGTCTTGGCGCCCTGGTAGTAAGAGTTGACGAGAGCGTCAAAGTACTGGATGCCAGGGGCAGACGGAATAGCGCGGACCCGGGGAGGGAGCATCTAGTGGCCGAGGCGACAGTTGTGCCCGTTTCAGATAACGAAAGTGTACGTCTCGGGGAAGACAAAGGGGCAGTTCAGGGACGTCGTCGAGGATCCCCTGGAAGAGTGTGTCGGGTACGTAACCAAGCAGGATATAACGTGGAGGACGAACAGCAGGGAAGCGCACAAGCAAACGAGCAACACGCGAGAACCGACTTGGCGTGTCACATGGGGGGACCGTCGGAGCCATCCAATCACCTGACGCATAGTGCCGTGAACGGAAGAATGGTGGACATCATCTTGGACGGCAGGATACAGGAGAGGCCGTGCCGAGCACGAGTGAACACGAGTGCAGCGGTGGACGCGACTCGCGCGGATGTGGCGGGGTTTATTGCCGGAACCATCGGAAGCAAGGCGGCTGCAAAGGTGCGCCAGAGAGGTCGACGGACATGGTTCCCAGTGAGCCGTTTCCAAGTGCGCAGGATGGCCCGTCAACACACCAGGAAGAAGGGCAACTGGACGAGGGACCGTCAAGACCGGCGGTACTGTTGCAGGATTTCGAAGCAGGATGGCATACATCGTCCTACCCGGACCAAGGGACACTATCCAACAGCGATACCTAGGATCGTGCCTCCTGGAGAAGAGGTTCGATGGGTTAGTCCACCGGGGCGCAAGGGAGATGCCGCAGTGATAGTGCTGGTCGGGACGACCAACTCTGAGGAGGGAGCAGTGTCACCGAGCCCGCCGCATCTAATTGCCGACAACAGCAGTGTCACCCATCGCATTATTGTCGGCACTACCGCAAAGGAGCCTTGTTGTTGTAGTGTTTAACGCCCGCTTTTACTACTACGGCACCGCAGGCGGTGACACTGATGATACATGAAGATGGAGCACCGGTGGAATGAGATGGCGGGGTAAACCGGAGTACCCGGAGAAAACCCGCCCTGACGCCGCTTCGTCCACCACGAATACCACATGCGGGTCCCTGGGATCGAACCCGGGCCGCCTAGGTGGTAGGCGAGCGCGCTAACCGCTCGGCCACGGCGCCGCCTGCAAAGGAGCCGAAGGAAAGAGACAGAGAATGGCCGCATTGTTGGGGCGCTTGCCGAAAGAGAGAAAAGGATAGAGGCTTCTGGAATCTTCTGCTTTGTATTTCACCGCAATAACTGAACTTTCCAGAATAGTGCCTGGTAGATATAAATAGCGGTAAAGTACGACAGACAGTCAGTCAGACGTATGTGAAGCGTTGAGTAGTGGTGCTGACGGAAAGGACAGACGTATGTGAAGCGTTGAGTAGTCGTGCCGACGGAAAGAAGAGACGTATGTGAAGCGTTGAGGAGTCGTGCCGACGGAGAAGGGACAGTTCTGGTGTTACGAATTTGGAGCCGTGCTGTGAGTGAATCGGAAAAGACTTTCTTGCTGTTGCAACGAGTGTAAAAAGTTACTGTTTACGGCAATAAAAGTGTATCTTTATCTAGACTACATCTGTCGTCTTTACTTCACACTCAACAAAAAAGTCACAATATATTTACAGTCAAATATTGCCAGTAGAAGGTGATTTAAATCATAAACGACCATCACATAAATCACTCATAAGTTGGAAAAATATGAAGGCAAGGATAGAGGTTCAGAGAAATATCAAACTTGGTGTTCCATAGATTGGTCTAAGGTTTTATGAAAGTAAATGTACTTTATATTCTATCTACTGATGGTGTGCTGTGCGTTCGTTGACCAAAACACCAGAAGAACAACAGAACGTACCAGATACTCACCATGAAGCACGGTACTGGCAGCGACGTGGTGTGCGAATGTGGGGTTGTTCCTCTAGTCGAAACTCACAGAGATTTTAGCTCCATACAATGGATTGCAAAACTTTCCCAGAAAGAATTCCCTGATTAGAACATCCTAGCCTTTATCTGCTCCCATATGAAGCAAAATTCCCCAGAAGCTGAACATTCATCTCTTGTTACTTCATTCAAGTTTATTTTTCTTGGTACACGAACCCTTCTTGATTCAAGGTTGGTGCATCTCACAATAATGAAATTATTTCTTCCATAATAACTTGAGTAATAGAGAAATCCCAGAGTAATAGAGAAATATAGTTGCTGATCATGATGTTGTTTAGTGTTAGAAATTACTGTTACCTTTCTTCCATATTTGTACTGAGCGATAGGCTTGTAAACATAAACTGCAACCTTTAACTCTTATTCACAAAACAGGAGTACACTAAATCAACAGAGCTATAAGTGAATGTGTTTCTTGCATTCACAACAAGGCGTATGTGTGTCAATAATGTGTTCTCTGAATTCCAACAATATCTAATTGATTACTTTTTCTTCTGCTTTACAGGGATTAGGCCAATTGGCCTGTTCCGGCCTCAAACCATCATAGCCTGAGTCTTCATGGGAGTTGTTCTACCTGTTGATGTATAATACAGTATCCTTTTGGAATCCTCTGTATACTTGTGTTTCCGAATTTTACCTACATTTTATCATTTGGTCTTGCATTGCAGATATACTTAATTTTCTCCTATTTTGACATTTCTTATTTTATCTAGCCTTGTGTATCCTAATAATGCTCTGAGAAACTTCACTTCTGTAATCTGTATTCTTTTAAATTCGTTCTGAGTTACAGCCAAAGATTCACTGCTATAAAACCCGCACGCCATAACTTTATAAAATTAAAATTGAGTGTCGACGCTTATTGTTTTTAAAGTTATTCTTATTGTGCCACACATTAATTGGTATTTATTTACTTTTTTGCATATATCTCTATCATTGTCGAAAGTCAGTTCATATCCCAAATAATTAAAACGTTGAATCTGTTCTAAAATACTTCCTTTAAAAACGATTTTAACCCTTTTCGGGTGTTTACCCCGGAAAGTCATTGTCTTGGTCTTAGGATCAGAAATATTAAAATTATATTGTTTACATATCTGATGAAACGCTTAAATTACTTTTTGAAGATTCCCTTCTGTATCTTGTATTATAACTAAATCGTCATGTAAGCTAAAAAGTTAAGATTAGCTGTTCCGGCCAATCAAATTTCAGTCAGTGCACATTCTTTCCATTTTCTTAAGATGTCTACATAAATGTTAAAAAGTGTGGGTGATAGTACACCCCCTTGATTTACTTCTTGATTGGCTCTTTTAGAACCCGACATTTTGAGCCTAAAACAGGTACCTTTATACAAACCTTTTATACATTTTATCAAATGCGTGGGTTATTCACAAGTCTATGTACATTATCTCCCAGAAGTTTTGCCTATCAACTTTATCAAGCGCTTTTTTAACATCGATGAATGTCAAATATGTAGGAAAATTAAATGTTCTCCTTTTTTCTATCAACTCCCTCATTGTAAATATATCATCAGAGGAAGATCTTCCTTCTCTAAGTCCAGTCTGTTCTTCTAGCACAAGTTATTTCGTTACTGGCTTTAATCTGTTGTTCAAAATACTTGCGTAAATCTTATATGCTGAATTCAATATATCTCTATAATGTGAGTGTTTAGTTATGTGTTCTTTCTTCAAAATGAAAAGTACAATTACTTGCAGCCATGTATCGAGAATTATCATTCCTATCCAGCGGCAGTTAAGTAGACACAATTTAAGTAGTAATCCTCCATTCTTTATTAACTCCAGGTTTGTTCCTTCTGGTCCTGACGATTTTCTATTTCTTTGTTTCCTCAAAACTGATTCTTCTAGCGTTAGTAAATCAATCCTCTTATTTGGTTCTTCGTGTCTGTAAGATGCTTCAATATCCTGATTAAACCATAAACTTTTATAATGTTCAAACCATCTTTCTTCAGTTATAACTTTCATTTGTGCATTATCTCTTTCCTCTTATTTAAATTTCATAATAATTTGTATGCACATTCTTGTCAACCACAGACATCGTGCTCTACTTTGCTCAGAAATAAATCCCAGGTATCTCTATGTGCTCTCCTTGTTATATCCTTAGCAGCATTTCTTGCAATTATATAATTTTGTCTAGTTTCTTGTGATTTTGTTTGTAAATATATTTCATAGGCTTTTTGTTTATCCCTGATGACTTTCTTTATTTCTTCGTTTCAAATAATTAGTCGTTTTCTTTTGTTCCAGTTGGTCTTTTCTCTTCTAAGACTTCATCTGCTACCTTGTCAATATACTCGTCAGTTTCCGTGTGAATCAAGTACCAGTTTAGTCTTCGTTGATATGAATATACTTAATTGATTGCTATAATGTATAATTTATTGACACTACAACATAAACGACAGGGTCCATCAGAGCTGAGTTATATAAATGTGTTGTATAAAGAAGAAAATATAAGTGACACTCAAGATTATTGACATATTTCTAATAGCATCGATAATGTGTTACTAGTTTTTGCAGGAGAGTATACCTCCTGGGATGGGGCTCAATTTCAAGTTTTTGTATTACAATGAACAGTTAAAATCGTCTTTGGGTCCATTGAACCATTGGGTATGCATAGAAGGTTTAAAAATTATTTTAGATAAAAAAAAAAAACTTTTGGAGCGAACAAGCCAGAGCCCTAACCTAAATCCAATAGAGCACCTATGGAATGGACCGGATCTACGTGTTTGTTGTAGAAGCTACTCAAAGAAAGATCAATTTGCTGCTGCCTCATTGGACGAATGGTCAAAACTTCCACTTGGCCTATTACATATGCTTGTGGATTCAGTACGAAATATGTGTGCACTTGTGATCAATATATGCAACAAAATACGGATTTATTCTTAAATTCCAAAATTTCCTTGTTGTATCCTTATATGCTTAGAATTACAAATAGCTTTTGAATCACAAGAATTACTCTTTATTTTTATAAGTAAGATGTCTTGGTTTAAACTAAATTTGTTTTTGTACTAAATTGATTATAATTACACACTTTTCAATTCTTCACTGATTTGTTTCCTATTAGACACTTACCTTTGTGTAATTGTAACTAATAGTTTCTACTAAATACTTTTGAGCACTACTGTACAAGTATAGTAAATGTGAGCAGCTTAATATTAAAACAACAATCGAAAGAAGGGAATACTTTTAGCTATATCTAATTGACGAAATTTGGTCTAAAGTATTTACTAAGATAAAATCTTGTGAATGTTTAGAATCAGAGGGAAGACAATCCTAAACAAAATAGGAGCCGAAGACTTGCTACAATATAATGTTTTGAATTGTAAATTATTTCGGTTGAATAGGTGCTGTGGTTATCATTTCGTTATACCCTTAGTACTAATTATAATTATTTGATCGTAACGTATTGGTTAAAATATTATGTAAACAAAGGGGAAAGTGTTATCATTAGTACTACCAGGTTTCCTCATTCTGAAGCTGCATCATTTACGTCTGTAGTTTGAGCAACAGCTATTCATAGGTTTTGCTGCTTATTAAAATACGTGTATAAGTACACAATGTTTATACTGAATGTTAACGTAAAACAAAGTAATTACTTATATACCAAGGAAATTCAACTTGTGACCATGCTATGGTCAAAAGAATTGTTTCGAGGTCTTGCAATTTGCACAGTTGTTTTACAAGGTTGTTCGTTTTGCTCGCAAGTTCCGTCTATAGCGCCTGAAAACCTTGAACCCCCTGTATACGCAAGCTGTCATAGTTCATAACCACCCCTATGACTTAGAGGTCAACAACCAGACTCGCTATTGGATACGTCAGTGTGTGTTTGTAATTAATTGACATTGCATGGAACAGTGTCAACTTGTGTTTACAAACTATGAAAAACAAAAAGGAACATTTCTGTCATCTTATGCTGCTTTAGTATAAGGGCAAAATCGCCACACAATGCTGGCAGAAAATTTGTGCTGTCTACAGGGAAGAAGCAGTAACGAATCGAACATGTTAAAAATACTTTAGTCGCTTTTGAGTTGGGAATTTCTCCCTAAAACAGAACGTTTTGCAACTACCCTGTCGTAGGTGTGCTGCTGGTGAATTTTCTATCCAGGCGTTCTTAGTAATTGAAACGTAACATCATAACAAATGAACTGCCTGCTGAGAGCATACCTCAATACATGTATACCACCTGTTCTATTCATATGTGTAATGCCGTTCCTTCTGCATAAAAGTTTACCGGGAACTAGTTGATAGTTACAGACAATTTTGCAATTATCCTTGACGGCGGGAAATGTTATAAACTTCTGGGTTAAAAAATCCCTAGAGGGATTTACAACGTCCATATACGAGGGTCATTCCATAAGTCTTGGCAACAAATCTTTTGAACATGTGGCATCACTGTAGTACCTGTATACGCATTCGAAATCTCCGTGGCAAACCGTACCGGTAGATGGCGACTATAAGCAAAGATGACTACCACTGCCGAAATTGTTCAGTTTGAGGTTGCCCGTGCTACAACAGATACGTGAAAATTATCAGAATGCTACTCATTGTCATGATGACCTACGAGAACTTTTGGAGGATAGGGCACTGTCCAATTGCTTTGCAAATAGGGGTGATACCCTAAAGGTACATCGACTACAAGTGATACAGGTGGATGGCAATACCCATGGCATTTAACGCCTTCCCCATCATTGGCAAAGCTATGTGGATGCCCTGGGGGCCATTTTGAAGGACAGTCGGTACGTTGAAACGATGACATGGATGTTAATTGATGTTTGTAGTTGTGCACAATAGTTGTGAGAGAGCGATGTGACCGCCAAAACGTAAAAATATGGTGCTCTCTAAACAGCGGTTACTATTACTGCTATTGCTCTCTTCAATATCAGTGAAAAATATTGCAGAGCAAGAGGATTAATGTCTTCATTGTCAGAAATCCAGCATTAGCTAACAACAACTATAAATTTACACAGAGTTGCATTGCCTGTTTTTAATTTCAACTTGTACCGTTAACTCCTGTCCTCTAGCCCTATTTTCAGTTAACAGTGAGATCCACACTGCTTTCACGGTGCAGCAATGCACAGCGTGGATTCCCCTGGTTGTCTCATTCTCGAACGTTATACCATAGTTGCCAGGTCTTATGGAATGACTCTTGTAAATCTCGTTACAAAAATAAGCATTACACATCGTTATAAGTATGATCTGGCATGTCCGCTGGCTTTCCCTGGCTTCTAATTCTCTCTTGATAGCGCATATCCATTTTGAAGTAGATAAACACGCTTTGGGCATTCTTAATGAAATCTCACAATCAGCCTCAGTGCTGTAAAGGACTTTTGGTCTTGTAGTAGTCTAGGACTTAAAGTACAAAGTAACATAACAGCTTAGCTATTAGAATGTATGTTCATTTTTACATAGATGGTGCCAGTTATCTGTTGCACTTGTATAGGGAATGAAGAAGTAAATGTAGTAATTTTCTAAAATGCTGAATTGGTCCATGATCCAATACAAGAACAGGATGGACAAAATTCTTACAAAGCTTTTGTTGCAACATTGTTTACATATTTTGTTATGGAAGTATTCATTAACGTGAAAAGCACTTTAAAATAGTTCTTCAATTAAATCGTTTTAGCGTAGTATTAGCTCCACTGATATCGTGACAAAACGCTTGTACCTCAATGTCTGGATGAGAGATTTTGAGTTCAGGGACACCGCTCCACATCTGGCGGTCCGCTTTTCCAACAAGTATGGAAGAATTATCTATAAACAGATTCCTAAATAAAGTTCTTTCGTACTACTTAAACTAGAATGTCCTCTGATCTTTGAAACGCACTTCTTGGATTGAAGATTTCACTGAAAAGTTAAGGGACCGTTGCTGAATACACCTAAATTCATCTGGGCTATCACATTTCCAAGCATGAACTAATGAAACCACTGCTGTAAGGAACATCTGATTTCCGCTACTACTCATTGACATTTTTCACTCATAATTCACAAATTGCCCCTATCTCTAATAACACTACAAAAAATACCTTTTTTCATACCTCTGAGCTAAAGGTATGTAATTCTTAAGGAAAAACATGTGCTGATTTTGAAAATCTCCACAGAAATCTCTTGTCACGTCAGGTTAACAAGATATGAAGACCTATGAGGTTTCAGTTCATATATTATGTAACACTTATAATTGTGATATGTACTGTGGTGTGCACTGTATCTCATGGTGACTTAAGATTAATTAAAAATACTGTTTTACATGCATGCAATAATATTTGGGCTGTATATTTAAGGCAAGTATCTGTAACTCTGCTAAAATTTTTTTGGTAGTAGGTATGTGATTGCCCCTTGTGCTCCTGTCTGCCTTCTCTCACAAGAAACCAACAATAATCCGCCATCATTACTGGGACCTTACGATCTTGGTGCTTCTTCTCCATGACAAAAGAAAAAAAAATTAATAAATAAAATGCACGAAGAACGCTTGGTATGTTATGCGGAACTGCAAATTGATCGGTTTTCAAATAGGAACCCCTGTCCGGAAATGCACAGTTTGAACGCTGTAGCGCATCGAGGTGTGAGATGGGTGTGGGTTCATATCAAGCTATCTACATTACAAATGGCTTCGAACTGTGTACCTCCTATGTCATTGCAAATCCTATGTCGACGGTGGTGAGCCTCATGCACATGATCCAATACTTAAGGACCCTCGGGGGGAGTGTGGTTTCGGAGTCCTCTTCTCCTAGATGAGTCGTTGACCAAGACTACCGAGCCTCAACTACCCGTTTTGGAATGTTCTTTGCTTCCCCTCACCTCTTGCCTACCTGTAGTCAAAAATGACACAGTAGGCCGTCTAGATCGGATACTGAGCCCCTCCGCCACGTCAAAGCAAAATTCCTTCGGAGGGGTCCGCGACTATGAGATCAGTAGGCCAGCGTCTAATCAACAGACCGACTGTGTGTGTGTGTGTGTGTGTGTGTGTGTGTGTGTGTGTGTGTGTGTGTGTGTGTGTGTGTACGTACGTCTTTCCGTGAACAAGTAACTCTCTTTTTGTCAAAAATGCCTCTAACGATTTTGATTAAAATGCCAGGCGTAGCATATTTTTATGGCAAATTAAATGTATATTTTGAGTTTTCTTGCTATAGTACATATAGTCCTGTTTACTCCTGATGACTTTTGCATAACTGGTAAACCTTAAGAGACACATTGGCATCTGAACAGCTGTGATGTCATGCACACCTTTTCCCTGAAGTGACTCACAATATCGGTGCGTATGAACTGAAATATAATTTTATACCTCAGGTCGAAAGTATTGTATTTTTAATTTGGAATGTGCTATTGTATCACATATACAGCACAACAAACCTTGATTTAAGTTATCACGAGATAATGTAAAAGTAATCAATTTAATTAATTGCTAATCTAATCACCTGATAAGTAGAGTTCGGCGTGATAGGCGCTGCAAACTTTGAATAGGTAGGCAAAATAGACACTGCAACAAGTCCAAAATATAGGTACTCTAATAGACACTATCACTAATGATAAGCACTGAAGTACATCAAATCATATACTCTTTTAGCACTATAATCATCCTCTGATATGCTAGAAAGCAATATAAATACGAAACCACCATATACTTTATAATGACAGATTTAAAAAAAAAAAATTACGAACGGCCTGCGCGGTGTTTTGCCCGTCCGAGTTCCCAGCGCTCGAAGAAAGGCTCGGATGAAATCATAGAACATTTTAAAGCTGCTTTTAAAGGATTTACTTACCAACGTTATGAAAGGAGATGCTGAAACTGGCCACCGTCGTTATCCGTACATTTTCGGCTCTCTTTAGAAAACTATCCATCACGCTGTAGCTCACGTTAAGAAGTGTTGGCAATTTCCTGGCGGATAATTTGTTTTAATTCTTCCAGGGTATGTGGGCTTGTCTCTTACACTTTATGTTTTAATTTACCTCAGAGATAAAAATCGCAGAGATAAGGACGGGGGACCAATAATTCTGTCCTGAAACACATTTTTAGTTGTTTTCATCGAAAGACCTACAGACTCTTGTTGGAAAACGACAAAATCACGCTCCCTGTTTGCTAATACTCGGGGGCACAAAGTTTTATTCACGTACGCAGCAGTGTCAACTGTTGACTCGAAAGCAAATTAGTTCTGTAACTCTTTCTCCGCCAATGGACAATGTCGTCTAATGTTTCTTCGGTAAAAAACGTACGGGGTCTTAGATTTCTGAGCCTGCACACTTTCTGTGGCCTGAAATTTATTGTAAAGCTCATAGATTGTTGTACGGCGTGGAACTCCTGCAAATATTTCTACAAATCACACTTTCACTTGGCGAGCTGTCTGAGTTAACACATACAAATCATAAATAAATGCATGCTGTGCAGTGGAAAACATGTTGAGCCATAGTACACTTTGTGGCTAAGTATAGGATAAAATAATAAATCACCCCTAATAACTGAAGCACATCACATCACCGGCAAGTCAATACTGCAGAGCAAAGCCACATCAGCAGCGTGACCTTGTATACAACAGCAGTGTGTTATCATGTTGCCACAAGCCCAGTGGAAAAACTCCACGCAGCCGGTTTGGAGGCGTTTTGCCTTCGCGATTATTACATTATAAACTGAAAATATTACATATTTAGTGTATCAACCGAATACAGTATCCTAGCACACAAGTCGTCATAAGTGGGACATGGTTGGCAAAATGTAATCAGACAACAATTTAAATCCTGGCTAAAACGTTGAATTTTGCATTCTCTTTGTATCTTTCCATCATTCCTTTAAATGTGCGCTCCTCATTATTACGTAATTTCACGGAAAATCGTATTATCAGTTTTTAAATAAATTCCTTCTTGAATACGTTTTACACTCCCATATTGGTATGTAATTATCATTGGGACGGGTTATTTGTTATTGTTAAGCAAGCCATTGTAGACTTTACAATAAAATAAGTCTTGTCTTTGTAGATCAGCAACACTTTTTGCTCCTGTGGGAAGCCAAAAAGCAACAAAGTCAATGTATTAATTAACACAGCGACGAGTTAATACTAATATGGTCGATTTCCCTGTAGTAAGCCAATAGCTTTTTTATAGTTGACCATTTACTGTAAGGTTCATTGTACTAGGTTGACAATGCTTGATTATTACACTAGACAATGCAACTGCTGAGATTAGGAGAGAAATGCCTGCTTTTTGCTCTTTCCTAATTTAAAGCACCTGCCTACGTACAGGGGACAAACAGGATCCAGAATACACAAAAATAGAGACAAAATAGACAAACTTGCTCAATAACGACTCCTTAGCTCAGAGCGTCAACTGTTAATTGAAATACTGAGGTTAGTGTTACATTAACTGACTGACTGACTGACTGACTGACTGACTGACTGACTGACTGACTGAACGACTGAACGACTGACTGTCTGACTGACTGACTGACTGACTGACTGACTGAACGACTGAACGACTGAACGACTGACTGACTGAACGACTGAACGACTGACTGACTGAACGAATGACTGACTGACTGACTGACTGACTGAACGACTGAACGACTGAACGACTGAACGACTGACTGACTGACTGACTGACTGACTGACTGAACGACTGAACGACTGAACGACTGACTGACTGACTGACAGAGGGACTGACAGACAGTCAGACAGACACACAGACAGACAGATAGACAGACAGACAATCAGACAGACACACAGACAGACACACAGACAGACAGATAGACAGACAGACGGACAAACAGACATACTGACAGACAGACATACTGATTGACTGCCTGAGTAAATGAGTGAATAAATATATACAAACAGAAATATATTATTACAGGGTTGGAGGTGAATAAGTGCAAATATTTGTATCGGCGTTTCAAGACAATGTGATACAGCTGTAATGTCCACATTTTCCAACATTTCTGATACTTTCGCTCGTGGGGAAAATACTGCGATGCTTTTAGGATGGCTAGTATTCGCTCTGATAGGCGTCTGATTACCTAAGAGGTCACACTGCTGGCCTCGCTCTGCCCGTTGTCGTGGCCGACCGTGAGTTATTTAAATTTATTTTATTTGCATTAAAAACTCAACACCATTAACATCAATAGACATGCATTTGTTCTCCGGTTCCTTAAACTACAAACAACTTTACATTGCTCTTACAACGGAAGAATTAAATTTAAGTAATAACACAAAAAGCTCCAGAAAAAAAAAACAAAAACAGGTGTACAATATCCTGTACGCTTAAATAAAACTGTGTACGTCATATGATTTTAACTTCTTTACGGCTAGAATAAGTGCTCAAAATGTCACTATTAGCTCCACAATAATCTTCCATGCTTCGACGCCATGATAGTCGCATCCTTTCCCACACATCAGCATCGGCTATCACACTTGCCACTGCGTCCCAGATTCGTTGCCTAAGAGACGCTTCAACATTAATTTCGACTGCGTAAACTAGGACCTTGAGATGCCCCAGAAATAAAAGTCCAAAGCATTCAAATCGGGGGATCTTAGTGGCCAAAACGCAGGACCGTATCTACCAATCCATCGATTTGGGAGCAGACGATCTCGAAATTGGTGCACTTGTCTACTGATATGGGGAGGTGCACCGTCGTACATGAACCACATTTGTTGTGTATGCTGTGGCACCTCCTCGAGAATTTCCGATAGTTTCGTTTGTAAAAACTGTAGATAATGAACCCCTTTTAGCGTTCTGGGCAGTGCCGTCGGCCCCAGTGCTGATCACCGAGGATCCCTGGCAAATATATATGGCGAATCTCTGTTGAGAATTCCCACGGGGAATGGCGTGCGGATTCTCTTCCGCCCAGATGTGAACATTGTGGAAATTAAATATGCCATCACGGGTAAACATTACCTCGTCTGTAACTATTATGTTGTGAGGAAACCGCATCATTTTCACATTGCTGTAAGAACAAGTTACAGAACTCCGCTTTCCTTGTGTAATCTGTGATGCTCCGCGACGCTCTCCGACGCTTCCAAACCTGAAAGAAACGTAACGGGATGAACGGTGAAATGAAATGATTAAAGTAAACAGATAATGAAATTGCAGTGTTGCTTCTAGTGCTGATGTTGGCAATTATAATACAAGTAAACATATTTGGAGCAATTGTTGACGTTTGAAATTGAAAGGAGAAAAATGAATACTTTGTATAATCTATTTGCAGTATACCTATCTTACTTTACGATTTAACGCAGTTAAATTTCAAACTCAGCAAACAAAAGCAGGAATACGCACAAAACAAACAAAAGCACAGGGGGCGGCAATGACGTGGCTAAGAAAGTTGAAGTTTCTAAGGAATAGAAAAGATAAAACATGAGGCTCTTCATGTGAATTAAAGCTGAATTTTTATAACTAACCCCGCAGCGGAACAATCGGGCCTGTCTGCTGCGTTCCCCAACTTTGCTCACGTCAGGCGTCATCAGTTGGGTGGAGGACTAGAGGGTGGGACGTGGTCGGCGTTACAGTTCTTCCCGGCTGTTTATGCGCTCTTCACAACCAGTGGCCATTACTTCTCAATCAAGTAGCTCCTCAATTGGCCCATGAGGGGTGAACCCCGGATCAGCATGATCCCAGCTTGAGAAAATCGCCACGCAAGTACCGGAAATTGAACCGGGGTCTCCTGCTTAGTGAACAGCATGAATCTTTATACCAGTTGAACCAAACACAGAGAACGACTGGTACCTAAGGAATCAGCATTGATGTATATATTCATGTTCATAGAATATAAATCTCGAATCACGCGCATAGAAATAGTGGTTACAAATTTTATGAAACTGGAAAGAATGCCTGATAGATTAAATTATGATGGTGGTGATGAAGGGTTGTAAGAGCAGTGAAGAAAATCTTATTCTTTAAATTGTAGAAATCATTTGCAAACGCTTGTAGAGTTTCCAAGGAGCAGAACTTGCCTGCAGTGTTGCAATATTCTGCTACTATTATTGCCATAGCACTATTTTGACACATTTTTATTTTCCATTTTATATTTAGCTCTAAAAATCAGTAATGGGTTGGAATAATAATTAGTAGGGCTGAGACACACATCAGAATCGAGTTAAAATGTATATTTGGTTGTATGTCCGTTTCAATATTCACAGTCATTCTCTGTAAGAAGGGGGCTTTCTTTCAGAGCACAAGTCGTTAAAAACGGGAATCCCAAATAATCCTATGCATGCTATCGAACCTGGGATTCACCTAGTCCTTTCGGAATCGTCCCGGAAAGGGGTGCCCCCTCCCTCTTTCCACTAAGCTCGACTCTTGGAAGAGCCTGGACAAACAGGAGTCCTGGACAGACATACACAGATGCGCTGAATCCCCACTGGTGACTACCACCACTACAGTTCATTTATTATAACGAACGAACGAACGAACCAAAGTGAGGTGGAGGTGGAGGTGGAGGTGGAGGAGAAGTATACTGCAGGGTGTACCAGTAGAGTCGCGGTCTCATTAGGCAGCTGAATCAAGAGCTAGCGGAGTTAATTAGAGCGAAATCATTGTGATCCTGGGAAAACGTTCATAGTCCATCCCCCTACCCTGTCATTTTCTCTGTCCCTTATCCTAGCTATGTCTCTTTTCCTCTTTGGCCTTCCTTTTTTATGGCTTGTCTGAATTCCCCTGACCTTCCGTCTCACTTTTATTTTCCTTTTCTTTGGACGCCGTTGTTTAGTTCTGTCCTTTGTTTTCTACCATATACACACTTGCATGGCGGATCTTTTTTCGATCCACGTACGTGCATCTTTTTTATTCCTTAACTTCTTTTGCAGTTTAGAATTTCTACACCTACTGTTGTTGTCAGATAAAGACCTCCTGCTAACAATGAATCCACTAACTTGTGAATAAAAACCGACTCCTTGCTGGAAAGATCGAATAATGAATCCGACAACACTAACATGTGCCCCGGAACAGGATGCAAGTATTGAAGTACATATATGAGTCCATTCATAAATGTGTAGTAGGATACAGAAACAGTACGGCCATTAATGAACATGTTCTGATATGATTGTCACAAAAATAATTATTCTGATAAAGGCCTAAAACACCCACAGTAAAGTTATAATGAACTACGAGGTTATAATGGAGAAATCTGAAACCGATATTTTCTGTGGTAATATCACGACGACAATTTTGTGAGCGCGAAGCACAAGAAAAGTTATTTCAACCTTGAACACTTTGAGTGGTATTTCTTTTACAGTATTCCGCCAAATAATCAATGATTCATTTATTTCATACTATTTAATATTAAGAATAATTTAAAAGTAATCATCTTACAACTACATTCAAACATTTTAATTAAGGTTTATTTTCACAGTTGACACTAAAGTAATCCAGTAGGCTGTGAGAACAACAATAGTAACTTTAGCGTTGAATCCATTCAAATAGTGAATATAAATGAACAAATTTAAGTTAGTATGCTATTCATTAAAGGTAGGTCTACTATATTTAGAACTACAGGTCTTCGACTTCGCCTCTTGAATGAAAATATCAATATCCTCACTAGAGTATTTGTCAAATCTTTTAACTGCCATTTTTGAATAACCTGTCAATTGTTTTTACTGCGCATGGATACTTCAGATGATCAGGAATGCAAAAAAAGAAAGAGACGATATGACGATATGACTTTATTTTGAATTAATTATATAACGTGCTAAATGAACTATACTAAGTAATACTTTAAAATGTATATGTGAATATTTCTTTATGTGTGTATATCTGTGAGCAGCATAACTGAAAAGGAAAAGTCATATGAATGTCAAACTGTAATTCAGTTCAACTTCTTCAAATGGTACAACATGAACATTTCATTCTCATCAAGCTATCTTTTAATTGAAATTATTATTATTATTATTATTATTATTATTATTATTATTATTATTATTATTATTATTATTATTATTATTATTATTATTATTATTATTATTA
Source organism: Tenodera sinensis (assembly GCA_030765045.1). NCBI lineage: Eukaryota > Metazoa > Arthropoda > Insecta > Mantodea > Mantidae > Tenodera > Tenodera sinensis. The sequence goes on along the minus strand of CM060961.1, from coordinate 89,055,390 downwards.
TTATTATTATTATTATTATTATTATTATTATTATTATTATTATTATTATTATTATTATTATTATTATTATTATTATTATTATTATTATTATTATTATTATTATTATTATTGAATATCATTTATATTATGATTACTTTCTGGATAAGCAATGATTACTGGATAATTGAATTGTCATACAGTAAAGGGTATTAAACATATTTTCTATAATACATTTATATCAGTGCTAACTTCTAACCAAAGTTTATTGTTCTCTCTGATTCTTTTTAATCAACATTAATTCTACAAAGATGTTTTATTATAAGTTTCGTTGTACGTATAAGGAGAACACGATTGATAAGTAGTAAACAATGATTTGCTAAAAAAGCATGTGCTCCGTCGAGGTTGATCATATGGCATCGGCGTAGCAAAGTGAGGGAAAGGGGGAGCCGCCCCCCCCCCCCCCTTGGAAGCTAATACACCTAATGTGCAGTCAATTACTGTCTATTACACTATTATTTCAATTTTGATATAAAGAACAACTTTTATTTGGCACAAATGAATACGGTTATCCACAAAAATACTATAACTTTTGACTACAAAATAGTGAATTGATATTGTTTGATTTCAAATTTCCAACACGTACCGCTCTACTAGGAAAAGGGTCTGCCGACGCCCGTGTCATATGGATCTAGAATGCATAGACATTAGGACACCTTTTATTACTGTTAGAAATAATTTCCAAAATAAATATATCCTAATTATTTCTATTAAAAAGTTTGTTTTACAAAGTTTATTTGGAAACAATTATCCTTAATATTCTTATTCAGATGTGCTTTTAAATGTAACATTGTGCTGACATTCTTAGTATCTATATAATATTCTTGAATTCGTGAAATTTAAATTTTCTAAAATATTTTTGGTGTATTTAGAAAGGGTATTTCTTGCTAGAAACAGATGACCTGTAGTAATCCATCTAATCTTAGAATATTGAACTTCTAGACAGGAACGAAATACGTGGCTCAAGAAATGCTTGGTTTTCTAAATGTACCTGCTATGTTTCCTTTACGACTCTTTCAAAGCGAACAGTAGGATTAAATATACTGCTCATTGTTCTTTCTATGGTTATAGCTGAAGAGGTCAATAAATTAATGAATTAATTAATAGAGGACACTATGCTATTTCTTCAAACTTTCACTTTTTGCATCAACACCAGAAAGGTATAAAACAGTTGAAAAAGGTATGAAATACTTGAAAATTCAAATCAATAAAATAAAGAATTCTCAAAAATGGTTTATGGCACAAAAAATTTCACATAAATTGTGTCTTTTAACCAGATAAATATTTCGTCAGTGTTTTAACATTTTTTAATTGTCAGGTAAAGGTATTAAAATACGATATCTTAATAAAAACGCAACGGAAAGGAGAAAATTAAAACAGTGGGAAAAGTTTCACCTAAGGAGTAGTTTTGGAAAATATTCTCGAAAAACTTCCTTTCAACCTTGGCAGATGCTAAGCTTAAATACGAATCTTGGCTCGTTAAATTCTTCTCGAGTTGTATTACCCTCAAAAGAGGAAAATGCACACGCATTCACGACACATACACAAGCGGGCATTTTTTTCTTCTAAATACGTCTTTTGGCTTCAGAGAACCTGAAAACGTATATTTACAGTGAAATCAAAATTTTGGGTGAAATATAACTTTATGCTTAAGTTGTACACAAAATAACAGGGTTACTTGAAATAACTGGTGTTGCCCGTGATGCGGTCTAAAACTTCTAGACTTAGTGGCAATTGTTCTTTCGGACTAGCTGTGCGTAGGATAAAGATTAACAGGTAGAATGCTATAGTGCTATAGCCGGGATATGAACCTGGATCTCCCGGTCCCCGCCTGGTTGCTCAGTCCACTGACATGCCGGTGCGATATTAAATTCTCATTTATCCTGGTGAATCATAGGGGAGATCTCAAATTCACATGAGATAATACATCCTAATTGTGACTTATAACTTGTAAATACTTTTAGACCCGGACTTCACAGTTTAACCAACTATAAGCTTAATGAATTACAATTGGCTGTTCTTTCTCACTAAAAATGTGCAGGACAACGATTGGAAAGGTAAAATCAGACTGAGAAAAGTGAATATCATAGACAGAACTTGAACCCCGGATATGCGTCCAATTTCTGTAGCCACTGAGCTATCATGGTAAAATGCCGGCATATTAAGTTTTCCTTAATCTTAATTAATTTTAATCTTAGCTTTATATGTGTAAATATATGATTAAGGCACAAATAAATGCATAGTCTTCTTTAATGAAACTCAGCCGAATAACATGGATAAACGACCACCGTGCACAATTATTAGTAATTTCTCATTCACAAATTTAACTCACTCAGGCATACGATGGCAAGGTCACAGTTCTCTGAAGACATGTTCTACTAGTGATTCAACAGTTTTTAGGTTGAGAAGCTCATGCCATTTCCGTGCAGAGTCCTAGAACACCACCCTAGGCTCCTAAAATGTTCACTTGCTCAAAATACCGTATTGTTGCATTTGCAAAAGCTAGTGTGTTCAAGTCTCATACAAATGAAAAAGTACTTCGGTGATCGAGCTTCGCTTTTGTGACATCTTGTTATTTGGGAGAAAATGCAAAACGTCAACTAAATAAAAATTTGCCGCAATTGTTCTCATTTTCCGAGATACAAGAGATATAGAAATGCGTACATATAAATATTTCATAAGCACCATCATTTCATCCGTAAAATGTAATACGCTGTATTTCTATTTCAAACATATAGACGGGGGGAGCTCTAACACATAAACTAATATAGCTAGGTCAACTTTCTTACTGTATTCTGACAGCCTGAAAGAGGACTTTACAACGGTAGCTCGTTTGCTGAAATCGATTACCAGAGAAATTATGGCCGAAATAAGGTTTAGAATAACTGTGATTGTTACGCGTAGACTAAGATAGTTAAGTCAACTTTCTTTAGGTTTTCTGAAAACCCTTGACGAGACCTTTAATATCCTGGCCTGTTTGTTGAAATTGGTCCATTAGCAGAGAAATTATGGCCAAAATAATGTTGTGACTGTTACGCGTAGACTAAAATAGCTAAGTCAACCTTCTTACTGTATTCTGATAGCCCTGGAAGAGGACTTTAAAACGCTATTTTTTATGTTGAAATCGGTCCATTTCAAAAAAGAAATAGCCAAAATAAGGTTCAATTTAAGAAGCGGGAATAAAAATGTTTTTTTATGTAAAATCGTGTTTTTTCAGGAATTATGACTATATAGATAAACTTAAAAACACAGGCTGGAAGGGAAGTCATTACATTCCTTCTAATATGTGATTCATAGAAGCATTACAAACACAAAAGTCAAATTGCAGTTTATTCTTTGATTAGCCGATTTCGAAAAAAATAAATAAATTGCTATCCAAGGTGGATGCGTAATTCCACAAGAATGTGCAAATATGACAGTTTGTTACTTATAAGATGCGTAGAGTAACTTATTTCCGACACAGTTTCGGTAGCAATTATGCGAGATTACACAGGGTTTCGAAATATCTAATCACTTAAAAGACATGAAGGAATACTCCAAGAGCCTTTTTCAGATGCGGGGTATGTCGACAACGTTGCGCTGAGGTTGGTCAGGGAATTGAGCTGGTTTGTGGATGCAAACAGCTTTTGCTTTGGGTAATGTTTTGGGAGCTAACGCTTGTGATTGACCTACACTGTCACAGTAATCACGGAAGGACAAGGCAGGGTATGAGTTTGTTTTCAAAATGCACCGTTACGCTGTTTATGTACAGAGCTAGGGAAAGTGACACCCACACAATCTGCAGTGCTGCCAGGTTGTTTTCAATAAAACTAAAATGTCTCTATAGGAAATGTTCGGAGACAAAAACGTAAGATACAAAATGTGTTCCAAATACCGAGATCTATCGCTGGTTTAAATTAAAGTAATGACATCCCTTGCACCCGGTATAAGAATTGCTCGTTTAAATGTATAAGATATGTCTCCTTTAATTTACTTTGTTTCAAGCAATTATTGAAAACGTAAACGAGTTTTTAAACAGAGTATTTGTTGTTAATGAGAAATGACGCAACGAAAGCTGGCCAACGAGAGCTGCGCGAAACTTCGATACTAATCAGATAAAGTCGGGCTTTTCGCTCGATTGTAGACCATATGCCATTTCCACGCACCACATTGTACTTTCCGGTTTTACTGTCTGTACTTCATCTACTAATTCACTGCAATATGCTTATCCTTGAGACGTTGAAAGATACTGGAGCCCGTAATACGATACTGTTGCCCTGCAACACGCGTAACAGTGCGGCACGTTTTCGAAAATAATCTTCTTCGCCTCCTGCAGATTGGCAAGCGTTCGTTGTGCCAACTCTACAGGCAGGCGAATTTATAATACCCGTTTTAGGTTAGCTTAAGACGATTTCGGCTTATGGAAAAACCACTTCTATCCAGATAACCGGTCCTTTCTGAGGATTGTAGCCAGGTCACATAATTCTTTAACTTCAGGGATACCGATATTTCACTACATTAAAACTGCTGGACATTATAAGCATTGCCAGATGCTAAAATTTTGTACCAAAGGCCTCCTTTTACACGCTAATATATGTTTTAATGGAAGAATATCAGGATTTATTTGATATTCTTGATAGTCCAATGTCTTTTGTATCTGCATAGAATATACAAAAAGACAGGTATGGAAAAATAGCATTTCCCGGTAACAAGGTACGATAATTGCAACAAAAATAATTTACACGACTTCGGTGTATTTTTACTTTGTTCTCAAATTAAAACAACCATGTTTTTGTATAAATTACACAGCTGCCTAAAGCAGTGGCATTACATGCGCTACACATGAGTGGTATGCAAGTTGTCCTTGTTAATTATAATATGTGTAACTCATGGAAACTCTAAGAGAAACTTTAAAAGGATTCCTACTCATGGCCATTCACATTAAAAACCATGTACGTTTGTTACAGTTGAATACAGAAGATGCCAATTTTAAGTTTGAAGTTGTACAACAAATAATTCATAAATAGTAAGTAATTTCTTGTTTTTGTTCACTTAAATGAAAATAAGACAGTCTAAAATATATTATTTAATGAAGCAAATTTTGCAGCTTATAAATAATTGTTTAAATATTTAAATTTATATTACTTATTTCTTTAGCCCCTCAGTCTGTCACTGTCTTCGCAAAGGCAGTGTTAAACTCAGATATTTTATATATACAATTTTGCCAATTTTTGAGTTTACACTGTGCTTAGCATACACCCGTGAGTAGACTGAAGAAATGCTGTTTTACTGAGATCTGAAAACACTCAAGAGAATTAAATAAATTATTATTCTAAGAGGCTCTCTAGGTATTTTAAAACACGATTGATATAGTTTCCCAGAATTATAATCAGTTCAAGAAATCCATTTTAAAATAACACTTATTGTTACTTTCTCTACTACATATAGTATAGTAGAGGAAGGACTTATAGTATTCCACCCAAAAATTCGATGTCGAGATTTCACCGGAAACATATATTTTGGGGCACCCTGAATAAAAATGAAAGCATTTTTAGAAAAAGGTCCGTGTGTGTGTGTGTGTGTGTGTGTGTGTGTGTGTGTGTGTGTGTGTGTGTGTGTGTGTGTGTGTGTGTGTCTGTGAATCTGTCAGTCTGTGGACAGCATAACTCAAAAACGAAAAGTCGGTTAAAAACCAAAGTTGGTATTTAAGTTTAATGTGTTTCAAGAATACTACACCAATATAGCCCCACCCTAAACTACCCTTTACATGGAAACTTTCACGAAAATATTGATTTTATTGAAAATAGCCCTAACGATTTTGATTAAAATGTCATATGTTTAAGACCTTTGTATGAAAAATGAAATGTATATTTTGAATTTTCTGGGTATAGTCTATGTAGTCCTGTTTACTCTGGATGACTTTTACCTAACTGGTAAACCGTAAGAGATAGACAAAATCTTAGTGTACCAAAAATGTAGATCTCGCTAAAACACACAGTTTATGTCCAAATAATTTTTTTTGTAGAGAACCAATTCAGAGATACTCCTTGTTATTTGTGTCAGTTTCGGAAAACAAAACTTTCTTGAAATGGAAAATCGTTGTTCGTTTTTTGTATGTTAAGCGCGCAAAGAGAACGGGATGTTAAAGCTTTAAAATATATGGCCTTCGCACAAAGCCTTCTGTATTCTAATATTTCCCTTGCACCTAAAAGGAAATAAGCAATAAAGTAATTTTTACAAATGTTTATCTCAACTAACACGAAGAAGGTACAAGAATAATAGTTTGTAGGAATGATTTGTACAAGAGTAGGGAGTCATGTGAGTACAATACATCAGATTTTTTTCCTTGTTAATCTATTATGAAATATGTGCCACTGTTTTAAGCATATTAATTGTAATGTTCAGCTTTCCTAGGATGGCAACCTGTGTTCTCGGGAAGCAATGTTTCGTTTGTGCACTTAATAAATAAGGCAAAATCTTATATCTCCTGGTTCATGTTAATCGTTATGATATTTATAGAAATGGTTATCATATACTTCATTGTAGGTGCAATGGGAATAAGAAAATACACGAAGATTTAGTAATAGTGAAATCCTTTACAACCCGGTCATGTCTGTAAAATTCCGTTCCCTTTGTATGACCAGTATATAGAATCCGGGAAAACTACATTTAAAGTTGTGGACCAATAACCAGGAATGTCTCGGAAATGGTAATCCCCACAAAAACGTTATAATGCATACATTTTTTATTTTACGATACCTGCATATTTTGTGCAGTAAGATTTAGTCCATCTGATATGCAAAAGCCTCTAGAATGAAGACTTCAAGTTCTGTTCCTAGAACATTAGAGATATATTTTGTAATGAAAATATCATATCATATCCTATGGTATTTAAATGAAGCCTTCTTTGATAAAACCAAAATGTCTCATGAGTTTTCGATGTAAAGATGGTTCGGGATGGATAATTTGTTTTCAAAATCTTCGCGTGGCATCCTCGAAAGATGCTGAAATTAAATACAAAGTTTGATATTTATCCAACTGGGATGCAAAGTAGATCTACCTCCCCGTGGTGCACCCTGGAAACGCTTTGTGGCTAATGATCTACAATATTAACCATGCTGATCTATCTAAGTACTAGGCAACGCACAATCATCTCGTTCTTTTCAGAACAACAGCAAATCTCTGAAGATTTGCAGATCAATGCAGGAGATTTAAACCAAACCAAACGAAAGGTATAACTTTGACGTATTCACACTTATGGAAACCAGCCTCACACATGAGACACTGCCCTATTATAATTATAAACTTAAACGATATACTCTACATCTGTTACAACAATACAGACAGGTAGCGAGCGGTGTTGTTGCAGGAGTGCACAACAGTATTGCACCTCAGTTTACAGAAGTAAAAATCGTGAGAGATAGTGCAAATAAAAGTGAGACTGTAAAAATAGATACATGTATATAGTCGAATAAATAGTAAGCCAGATTTCTCACTCCTCCATATAGGTTAGAAGACCACATTCTTGGGAGCTTTTAATGTTCATTCGCCCAACTGGAGCTAACGAGATCTCAATCAGTCTGGACAAGAAACAGAAGACTTACTGAACACCACACCATTTTAATTAGTGTAATAACATAAAAGAAGGTGCTCACATATTCCTGCACTGCAGTGGCTCTCACACCTCTCCTGGTCTTTTGTTGGTATCTAATGACTTATATTTAGAAATGAGAGGTTATTGAAGACCCAGGTTCCAGATATAGGTTTGTTACTGGAAACATTAAATTTCCTATGCAAAAGTCCAAGCAATATTATGCTGAAAAATCTTGGAAATGTAAAAAAGTAGATTGTAACTCCTATAAGTCATGTTTAGAGACTGCATTTCATATTGGGAAAGTGGACGTCATGTTACACCAAGCGCAATAGATAAACAGCTTAAACAAATAATATTAAAGACAGTGAGGCAATACATTCCTGGATGAGCTCAGAAAGGATATTAATGCTTCTGCTCTAAGGACTTCTAACACCCTACCAAAAATGGCTGAACAAACCGGGAAATCGGATGATGTAATACAATGCAGACAAAGTGCAGTCAAACTGAAGAAATCAATTCTGGAAGCCGTAAGAAACAGTTTTGATGAATTTACCTTAACAACAAATAATAACAACAATAGTGAAGAAAGAACAAAATAAACCGTAAATTTATCAACAAAATGCAAAACAAGAAATGTGTCAAAAGAAGAGAATCCATATCGATAGGAAACAATATTATTAGCACCAATAAAGACAGTGCTAATGTGTATACCTCATACCACTGTCAAGAATAAAGAAAAAGGACGGTATGCGAGAGAAATGTCAAAGTCTATTAAAATAGAAGCCAACAAAACCAACAGTCAACTCCCACAAACATTAGCATCCACAATTGGTGATGTCCCATTCTCTGATCAACAGTTTCTTATAGCAATACGACAGTCAGAACTTAAAAAGTCACCCGTGGAAGACAATATTCGCGCAGAATTCCTGAAATATTTAGGACACGAAGTTAAAATAACAATACTAACATATTTCAACAAAATACGTTAACCAGCATAATGGCTAAAACATTGGAAAGAATGACTCACCTGACATTTGGAAAATCAAAATATAAAAAAATGAGTAAGTCAGTTTTAGGAAACACATGTCAGCAGCCCAAAAAGTAACCAAACTTTCGTAACACATTAAAGATGCACTAGTCCGTGGAAATGTTCTTACTGCAGTTTTTATTGATTTCCAACAAGGATATGATTTAGTATGGAAAGGCAACTTCCTCTTAAATTCACAAAAGCTGGAGTCAAAAATAACATGTACAGTACTTTAAAGCTTTCGTTGAAGTTAGATCCTGCAAAGTGAAATATGAAAAAACTATCACATGCAAAGTATTGCAAACTTGAGTACCACAGGGTGCTGTAACACGTTACACACTCTTTAGTATGTATATAAATGACCTCATTGACGAACTAAACTCTCTACCAAATATAAAATGTCTTCCATATGCTGACGATCTGTTTTTCTGGACAGAAACATCCAAAAAGGGAGCATTAATCAAGCCCGAAATAACGCTCAACAATGCACTCCAACGACTGGTATCGTGTGTAATATAAACGATATGTCTGTGAATGCCTCTGAAACTAAATTCCAATCATTCTCTCTATCACACAGAAGAACAGAACACATCCTCAAATACAAAACAGAGGTCATCCTACAAGCTGATCTCCCCACATATTGAGGGGTGACATTTGATAATAAATTATAATGAAAACAGCGCATAGAGAACATCAGCACCAACACTGCAAACCATCTACGGATCTCGAAACGTCTTACAGGAAATAAGTGGGAATGTGCTCGCACAACACTAGCCACTACATATCAGATGTATGTACTCTTTGGAATATTATACTGCTGTGAATCACTTATCTGCGCATCGGATATAACTTTAACAAGACTTGAGGAAATACACAATCAAGCTCTCAGACTGATAACTGGCGCAATTAAAACTTCTATTATAGAAGCAATGCTAACAATAACGAGTTTTAAACTATTATACAAAGTCTCTGAAGCGAAATCAATTATACTACACAAAAAATAACCATAAACCCACATGACTATTACTGTCGCACATACACAAATTCAGAAAGAAACTTGAAAACTCAACATGGATTCTTTCAGAAAGTTTTCAAATTGAAGGAACAATACTAAATACCCTCGAACCAACAACAGTTTTTGATGAAAGCCCAGAAACCAACGGAAGAAGAACAATACAATTTCTCAACAAAGCTATACCAGCAAGAAAAGAAAAAAGATGTAGACAAAGTCACTCTCAAGAGATTAGCATTGGAATCTATAAATAGTAACTACCCTGAAAATAGGTGGCTACAGGAAATCTTAAAAGCAAGAGAAAGAGCGTACATGTATCTATTTTCTCCCTTTACAAACCTGTAGGATACCGGAAACCGCATTTGAGGCCATAAGTGCAGTTCTACAGCAACTACTCCTACTTCTTGAGAAGTTCACCAATGTTGTCATTTTAAGGATACCCATCTGTGAAAAAAGGCTAAAAATTTCCAAAATTGCCAAAAATGGATTTTTGTTTTATCAAATAGTATAAATCGTCTGCTTTATTTTGATATGCTTTTTACAGCCTTACAGCCTTTTTATCTATGTCACATGGCCGTCTAACTGATTGCCTGTAAGTGGTCGTGTCCATTTAAATCCATACAGTTCCATTATTCTTGCTACGACTTCAAACTTAGTTTTTCCACGTTTTTATTTGTAGCACTGTTTGCTCTTTAAAATGCTCCACACGATGCAATTTTCAGTACTTATGCATGAAATTTGGTATACCTGCTTAGAAACAACATTAAAAAGAAATGATGAGATAATTTTTTCATAAAGTGAATAACTGCTGAGTAATTAAATCTTAAAGTTTACATTTCAAAATTTAAATGAAAAAAATAATGAATTCAAACTTTAAAATTTATTTTTATCCAAACTAATAACAAGATTAAAAAATTATCTCATCAATTTGCTACCATTCTATTACAGGACATAACTGAAAATTATCAAGTTTTTCAAATCAAAATTGCATCATGGGGAACCATTTATACAAATATTAAAAAGAAGATAATAAAATATTAATATGTTTGCAACTAATCTGCCTAAATGTATGAAATTTGGCACAGTTACTCCTCATTATACAGTGATTATTATGTTAAAATTTCAAATCAATCCAATGAAAACTGTAGATTTTCAAAATTTCACAGATGGGTATCCTGGAATCTATAAATAGTAACTACCCTGAAAATAGGTGGCTACAGGAAATCTTAAAAGCAAGAGAAAGAGCGTACCTGTATCTATTTTCTCCCTTTACAAACCTGTAGGATACCGGAAACCGCATTTGAGGCCATAAGGGCAGTTCTACAGCAACTAATCCTACTTCTTGAGAAGTTCACCAATGTTGTCATTTTAAGTGACTCAAAATCTGCCATAAAAGTAACTGGATCGTTAGAGTCCCCTCAGTCTACAGAAATCCAAGACTGCAGAATAGATTTAGACAAATTAAAACACTATAAAAAGAAGACTCCCCTACAGTGGATACCTGGACATTGTCAACTGTACGAAAATGAGCAGGCCAATGTACTTGTTAAGAAAGGTCCAATGCTTACACTTAACTCTAATACAATATCTTCATACCACTCTGTGAAAAATGTACAAAAAGCCTCTTAAACCAACAATTTAATGCAGAACTATGTTCTAGAATCCTCACCAAATCCTGAAAGTCAATATTAGAAAAAATACCAAACAGACCAAGAAAAAGAAGCTGTTGCGATGTTTCGTCTTCTCACTGTACATGATATATTAAGAGAACATGTCAACCGTTTTGGACTTCCACCTAGCCCTACCTGTATACTATGTAATCTACAACAAATCATGGATACGGATCACGTGCTGCGATGCACAGCTATACTTGGGTCTTCTGAAGTATGAAGACACTGGAATGCCAAGGAAATTAGTTTAATATGTGTAAATGCTTTTTATGTTCAACTACTTTGCCATTAGCTAAAATAAAAAATATTTAACCGACTTTTCGTTTCTGAATTATGCTGCTCAGAGACAGGTGGAGGCCATAAAACACACACAAACACACACACCACATACACACAACGGAAAGAACCTTTTTCTTAATTATTTGTTTAAATTCAGAGAACGTCAAAATGTGCGTTTCAAGTGAAATTTCAGTGTCCAAAGATTTTCAGATTGGCGAGAGCCATGTCTGATTTGAATTTCAATTTGTTATATTCATAGATGACGATCAGTGTTTAGCGTCGCGGAATGACGATATCGACAGAAACAAAAATATGGACAAAGTAGAAAATTACTTGAGGCATCGAAACTTCTACTTTTGGGATCACAAACCATATACTTCTCAACTTGATGCTGATTTACAATTGCCAGTCACTGCCAGACGCGTGCGACAAATATTGCCAAGTGACAAACATCTTGCATTCAAGAAACGATTACAATAACCAGCTCTAACACCTAAACATATAGAGGTTAGGTTAGGTTATTTATTTGCTACTATTTTTTTCCTGTTGCCGGTATAGTGGACCAGACTTGCAGGGTAACAATTTACATGTGTGTATATATACATATATATACATTTTTTCGGGCTTTGTATTGCGACTTACATGCCTAATTCCTAAATTCCTAAATTGCTCTGCCTGTTCTACACTAAAATTTCTAAGGAAGACACTAATAACTTCAATACTTACTGGCAACATTACGTGTATAGGTATACTTAAAAATGATATCCATTACCTTTGAAATTCAAGATTATATTAGTATTTATTCTCAGAATTTAACTAGAACAGTTCCCTAAATTAAATATACCAACAATTGAAGCAACAAATATTGAGTGTTCAACTTTAGATGAGATGTGGTTTGAGGTTCATCAGCAGCTCTAATAATAATTGGTATGTAATAATAACTTATTCTAATAAATATGGTTTAAAACCACTATCCTTCCAAAATTGAATGTACTTACACCGCTGTTTATGAAAATTGCATGAAGGAATTCCCTGAATAGATCCAAACTTGGATGTGTAGAACTGTGCACGTGCAATAAGTGATTAGGATTGTAGAGGGATATGGTACACTGATAAGGTCAGTGTTGCGCCATTTATAACAGTAAAGAAGTGTCAAACAAGTTGGAACGTTGAAGCAAGTGCCAATATGCCTCATCGACGTCTAAAATGAGCAATATCAGCAGATATCAATGAGTGAGGGCAGAATGATCGGTCTCCGGGAAGCGGGCTTGTCATACCGTCCGTCACATTTCAGGTCGTACAGGGCATGCTGAAATGACAGTGATGTGCTGCACAAGAATTGGATCGAAGAAGAATCTGTCTGCATCGACAATTCGTAGCCGTTTGTTGCGGTTTGGACTTATTGCACAATGTTATTATGCCGGCTTCAACTCTACAGAGACTACAAACGCCTCCGACAGCAATTGGTACCTGAATGCCCTCACTGGCGTGCTGATTGGTAAAGTGTAGTGTTTCCAGACTCTTCAGTCTTTCCTATAGGATGGCCGCATACGTGTTCGGTCTTGCCTGGTAGGTGTTATCTAGAAATATGCATTGTTGAATTGCACTGCAGACAAACATCAGGTGTGATGTTTTGGGGTACCATTGATTATAACAAGCGATCTAGCCTCCTACGATTTGAGGCTAATTTGATAAGCGGCCGGTACGTAAAGGAGGTTTTAGAGCCCAAAGTATTCCCCCTCTACTCCAGGCATATTCACGTGGGACATGTCAGCAGGAAAATCCAGGCCACATGTTGCAAGAAATATACAAGCCTTCTTCGAAGAAAGACGAGTGGGTACCATTGCTTCCTTGGCCTGCACATATCGGCTATCGAAGATGTCTGGAATATGTTTAGTCGGCAACTTGTTGGTCACATCCTCCAGTAACGAGTGACAATGATTTGTGGACTCGTCTACAAACTGCGTGGAGGAATATCCCCCAAGAACATATGCCCAACCGGTTTACTTCTATGTCACGACATTTAGCAGCAGTAATTGTAACGTGTGGAGGCTTCACCAAGTACTGAACATCAGGCTCAGTGGTCATCTACAGGTTTCTACAGCTAATCATTTGTTTATTATCAGGTACCTAATCTTTGGTGTAAACTTCATTTCAATCATGTGTTTCCTTCTTGCAATGATCACAAATAGCAGTGTATATAACGCTTATTGTTAATAAAGAAATAACATATACAACATATTCAGTAAAACATAGTGTGATGACATTACCTATCTGAAATATTGGTCACAATTATTCCAATTAGTGTTGTGTTGTGTTATTTGGCACACATAATAACATAAAGTTATAAAAACGAAGAAAAGAAAAACTGTACCTCAATTACAGTCAAGTGAAATGAAACAAAATTTGCATTTGAGAAGAAGGAAGCAAATTATTTCACTTGTATATTTAATATCCAGTTCTCCAACTTCGGGAAAGGCATTAAGCTTCCTTTAACTAGAAGTTATTACATCACACGGAGGTCATCTCCAGGCTTCCCCATGCTTCCTGAAAGAGCCCTTAGCTGTTCCTATTTGCCATAGAATGAATGGTATACAGATTAAATAAAATAATAACGGTACATAAATAAACAAAGTTGTATAAATATAATTATTAAAATGAGCAATAGTTTAGTAGCAGTTTTGTGCTGGCTACCGTTACTTCTTCGCTGATCTCCAGCGAGGGTAGTCTAATAGGAAGAGATAGCAGCGGGTTACCAATTGATAAGCTTCGTTGCATTCCAGTAAGTGTAAATAGCAAATATACAGTATAATCTATTTATGAAATTGAAGTTGATCCTGTTAAATTCCTTGTTCAGAGCTGCCTTCTAGACTGGTGCTCCATAAGGCATCAGCGGGAGAATAGCGCCATTATATATATTGTTTTCAGAGCTTCGTGCTTAAGGCCCCATGCCAGACTTCGAAAGACTATGGATGTTTGTTTCTTTTTATTTTCTTTCTTTCTTTCTTTCTTTTTTTTTCTGCGACGTAGGTTATGCAGTCTGAAAATGTCAGTTTGTAGTCTATAATTATCCCTAGGTACTTTAGTTTCTCTACCTGGTTTAACAACTGATTATTGAGATAGACTTTTAATTATTTTTGTTCCCTTGATCTCCTGGATATTAACGTAGTTTTGCACTTTATCATAAAATTTTATTTTACTTTGTTTAGCACAATGCGAGACTTTTTAAATCTTTACTTTGGGGAAATTTTCTACTTTTTTGCTGTTTCCTTTTACTAAAAGGATCAAGTCGTCTACTGAGTTTAATGCTATTGTTCTCGTGGTGAAGTTGATGTTTAGTAGAGAGTCGTATTGCAAGGTCCAGAATCCAGGGCTGCATCACGATCCTTTTGCTATGCTTTCTATATTTTCACTGTTGGTCATTAGCGTAGCTGTTCTGTCTTTGAAAAAGGTTTTATATAGGTCATACGGGTTTTTAGGGCAGTAGAAGTTTCTTACGGCGTTTAGGGTGGCCACCAAGTGTCGTCAAAGCCTCCTTGAACATCTATACTCACTAGGGCTACGACTAATTGCTATTCATGAGGTTATTTGTATTGATATGGTGGTTGATGATGTTTAAAAATACCTTCTCTAGTATCTTACCGCCTGTATTGAGAAGGCTGTTGGATCAAAATCTATTTAATTCATGGCTGTTTTCCTTCGCTGCGTTTTTGTTGCACATTTGGAAATAACAAAAACTTGGTAATAAAAGTTAAACATAAAGCTAGACTCCAGCTGCTGAACTCTACAGTTAGGTTGGCTAGTATACAAGGCACATGATTATAGAGTGCCCGCAAGGTGTTTTAGCTGCAGTAACCTAAATGAACAAAGGCTGTTCGGCCCCTACCAATAAATGTGTAAGTTACACGCAATATAACAGATTCAATCACAAAAAGCAAGTTTACGTAAAACTCACTTCTCGGGACAAATATTGTGCTAGTGTTAGGGCGGCAATCACAAAGTACATACGATATCGGCTATTAGCTATGCTAATCGCAAAGTCAGTCGCAACATTTGCAGCACATTTAATTGCATGCAACTTATTCTACAACAGTCTAGTGCCACTACCCGAAACCTAATGAAACTTGTAGCCGTCCAAATTGTGGACATCCTGTTTTCACAAAAGTCATATGTATTGTACAATAAGATATGTCGCATACCAGAGTTATACCGAAAATTTTCTTCAGGTGAAGGTATGTCAGCAGTGTATGTCAGTCAGCAGTGGTGGTTACTAACCCCCGGATGGGTGTCATACTCTTCACCCAATTAACTGATCTTCATACAGTATTTCTACTTGTGTGGTAGTATGAAGATTTGTACAGTATGCATGTATCAGACGCTATAAAACCAATAGACAATAACACGGAGAAATCGAAGAAAGAACACTTCTTTTAGCAGTGGATAGTAATTCAGGATCTTCACCTTGGACGATAGACAAGGTAACAGAAGAGGTAGGATAATGGAAGAGTACCTTTCCAGCCGTCATCTCTACATAATGAATGAGGAAAGTGATGGAACAACATTCTGCAGCCGGAATGGAAAGACTAACTTAGATCTCACCATAGCTAACAACACTGTAATGCAAAATATAATTTTTGTTTGCTGGATTGCGATCTGAAAGGTGTTATCAACAGATTTTAATGTGATAAATTGAGTGGCGCTTTCCGTTTTTCTCTATCACGTAAGTTTTTCTCACAATTTACAAAATAATATTTTGAAAATAGCGTCTTGATGTAAAACATGTGCATTATAAACTAAATACAGAATGCAACATTTTCTCAGTAATAAACACATTGAAATGCCTACATATATGCAAAAATATTGTAAAATTACTTTTTTCTTGTCCGGAAGGATGGCTGTATTGGTTTTCTGTAATGTCGTGGTTTAGGAACTTCCCTTTTCAAGCACCAACGTAGTCCGGTAACATCGCAATGTTCCACCGACCCTGATATATCCTCTCCATCATCTTGATGAAATCTTTCACCTTGTTCATCACTGAGGGATGCCAAAATATCAGGAAAATAGTTTAGATGATAGTACTATGTGAGAATACAAAAAGTAAAGCTTTAACATGTTACACCCAAGAGCTTGTAGCATTTGTAGCATATTTATCATAATTCTTCGTATCGCGGATCTTTTATATTTCCAACAAACTTATTGACTACCTCTTTGAAAGTACACCATACTTGCAGTCCTTGGTCATTCATAGTGTCCAAGCCGTCTTATATGAGGTCCATCAAGTATATCCTATCTTATCTTAGCGTCAGACATCACAGTACAGGTAATTGAAACACGAATCGTTCTTGTTTAATGCTTTCACAATGATTGTTTCATAACACCTAATTCCATATGCAAATGAGGCGATAACATTTTCTTTGGATCAACTAGACTGGCACGAATGACGCTTTTTTTTCTCTCGGTGTCAAAATGTTTCTCTTAGGACATTCGCTCACTGCCCAGTGTTTAACCCTGTTGCACTGTCCCACTCGCATAAAAACAAGGGTATTTTGGTTCTCCAGTAAGATACTGGATACCTTTAGGTCTCCGCACAATTAGCCATTGATATTCCTTGTAATTAATGCTTTATAAACCCCACCAATGACGCCTGTAGTGGGCAGAGGTGGGAGACGCAGCGGCTAGGCGGTAGGCCTTGGTCCTTCGTGGGCTGTCGCGCCGAGGTTTAGTTTTAATGGTTTATAAAATTGTTTGGAAATTTTCATATAATTATTTTAGAAATACTGAAAGTACAACTGGTATTGAGCGAAATTCGCTTCTATTATGTAACAAAACTGCTTTTATACTTACTTTCGAAGCGCCAATAAATAAACGCCTGTAGTTGCTATCGTATATTGGTCTTCCCAGTCATTGAATTAAAGCTGGTACATCACAACAATAAACCAGTTGGTGTTCCATCTTGTTTGTCTCTATTCCTGAACCAGGAAAATATGGTGTCTGGAGCCAACATATTGTCCTCTTTTAACCTTGATCCAAGAATTCGCTCTTGTCTTTGGTAAGACCTAAGTGTCTCACAAGATAGTTCAACTTTTCTTGACTAAAAAGCTGTAACTCATCTTCAGCAGTGTGTGCTGAGAAATCTTCATTTGTAATGGAATTTTCTAGAGACTGAACTCTTAGTATCCTCTAGTTGAGCTGGTGGAATAGGAATAGGGACATCTACACCGTGTGGTACATGTCTTATAGCTGAATCAGAGCCATCTGGATATTTAATTTCTGTTTTATTTGTCATATTGTACCCTGATACTTTACACATGCAGAAGTAGCAATCATAGGAATTCTCGTCATATTATAGGAACTTCACTCTTCCACTGCCTTAGCCCTTCATTACATATTTTGCAAACAGTATGCGGAGCCCATGTTTGATTCTGATGTCCTAGCTTAACTTTAAAATACAGGGGTGTTCAATAAAGATGGGCACTATTGCCCATACAAGAATTTATGGTAAAAAGTCACTCATGCAGACTTTGTCCCCTCAAAATACTTCCCTCCCCATGCAGTGCACTTATGCCACCTCCTTTGCCATTCCTGGATGATGTGCAGGAAGCCATTCTTTGACATCCTTTTCTGGGTCACCTCTAAAGCTTTAACTGCTTTGGTCTCATTTTCGAACCGACGTGTCTTAAGTTTGTTTTCGTCTGTGTGGTTAAGAAAAAAGTCACACGGAACTGGGTCAGGACTTTAAGGTGTATGAGGTACTGTAGAGATGTTATTTTGTTTATTTGATGTTATTTTAGTAGGAAGATTGTAGCATGTTCAAAACGTCTATGTGCAGTTTATCTGCAACATCCGCAAATTTGAGCATGCAATCGTGGTTAGGTGGCGCTGAAGTAAACTGGTTAGATCACTCGCCTGTTACCAAGACTTTACAACCGAATTTGGGATTTGGGGTGGATAAAGCGGCATTTGAGTATGTTTTCTCCGGGTTATCTGGTTTCTCCTGCCATTAAATCCACCAACTTTCATCTATTTCGCGTTTACTTCATATTATTTCCTTCCTATTCTCATACCCAAGTTCGGGTAGACCACCCACCATGGCTGCTCTCTCTCTCTCTCTCTCTCTCTCTCTGATCCAGAGTGTGCTGCTCCTCACTTGTTCGTAATCAGAGTAAACATAGATGAAGATGAAGTTTGTGCCACATTACCCTGTCATAGTAAATGTGTCGAATTGGCAGTCATGATTATGCATCGTTATGGTATGAATTACTTTGTTTTCTGGGCGTTTTTTCTCATTGAGAACGTAACACACAGCTGCATAAATACTTTTTGTATGAAATTGCATGTTAATGTGGTGCCTGCCGTGAAACATCACAATTTCGTCGCCACAATGTCGAGGCGTATTACATGCTGCAGGTGGGGTCCTTGAGTGGTCCGTGCTGATATAGCCTGCTCTAGACTTATGCTCGCATTGACATCGTGTATTATGACACCGCGGTCAGCGTTTGTTGCCTTGACTTTGACAATTTTTAAATAGTCTTTAACGCCCATTGTTACAACATATGCGAACAGATGTGGTGGATATTGGTGTACCTAAAACTAAATGATAAAACATAATCAAAGATGACAGTCCAGGTGGGATTTAAATCTCCCGTTGATTACCTTGAACCACGAAGCTCATACTGCGTGGATAAACCTGCAGTACCAAGAATGGCTGCTTATTGGCAACAAACTCATACACAACCAATTGTTTCAGTCTGTAAAGGCCCCAAGAGAGTACCAAATACTCAGTAGGAATATATGTTCAATTTGAAAACAATATTTATAACTTCAGTTTCTAATATAACACATTACATTGATCATTGAAGTCTGTCAAGCAAGCGCACAAATAGAAAGTATTTTTCACAAAATAAACCAGCCACATAATTTGTCTATGGTGGTACATTTAGGTAACTGGAACATTTTATGTTCATATTTTGTTACAGTACTTTATAAGTATTCGCAACTGAATTATATCTAAGCCAATTTGTGAAACTTTTGCAGCATGAAAATATCTCGTAAATTAGCAGTGTCACCACATGTATGGATTTTGAAATAATGAAATCAGCATCTAGTACATGTACGTAGTTTTTCATTGCCAACCAAACATCTTGTTGGTAATTTTTAGCAACGCTGTTTTACCGACCTCGTATCACAAACAACCGGAACAAACGACGATATACATGTTACCAACACTTGTCATCACAAAGCGTGTTCATTTTCCTCCCAAGAACGCAGTATAATAATTAGTACACTATCTGCCGTGTACTACACTGCCTCGATTGATGTTTCATGTTTAACTTTTTTTCCCTACTGGGGTGCTAAATGTTCTATCCCTTCTCCATCGCTCTCTCTCTCTCTTTCTCTTTTACATTTTGTGAATGACGTTAATAAATATGAACCAGAAAAGATCAAAGGTTATATCTGCCTGTATTTCTGCCATTCAGAGCAGCTCCAAACGTCTGTCAAAGTAGGCGGGCTATGCATGTTTGCGGAAACCAGCCCGCTTGTAATTTGCATCGTTTACATAATCCACTTTTATCGACAGGTTACCAGTACTTTACAGAATTTTAATTAACGCAGGTGTGTTTTTCCTTGTAAGGTACATATAACTGTTCTACTTCCAAGAGGAATAAAAAATCTTGTGCATTTATTTGATCGCATACTGCATATTTGTGAACTTTGTATACATGTTAGGACTGCCTAGAAAAGTTCTAGTTATGACTTCCTGTAAAAGTGTATTTTCAAATCCTGTATATATGAAGTTTCAAAAGCCCTCTACTACTCGTGTTTTACATATCAACTGTGTGGTACAATAGTGTAAACCTGCAAAAAAAAAAAAAAAAAAAAAAAAAAAAAAAAAAAAAAAAAGCAAACATGGGGGAAAGCGCTTAAAATTAGCAAACAGCTGCTGGACGATTTGTGAAATCTCTCTTGACATTAAATCCTAAAACAAGTATTTCCTTTGTTAAGTACACTTTTTGTTTTAGCAATTTCTAGAATGCTGTCGATTTCTTACGCCATACAGAATAGAAATGTGTACATAATAATAACAATACAAGATTACTACACAGGAGTCCATATTTTACCAGTCTCTACTGTTCTCCATCCAAAGTATCTGCAGTCCCTTCACCTCCATGCATATTCTTACTGTGTCCATTTGGACTATTTCCTTCTTCTAATGTCCACTTCATTGCTTCATATGGAAATCTTCGGTCTTCCCTACGGGTTTCATACCACACCATTGCACTTTCTTTCCATTTATCACATAGATTACATGCTTTTATATATCCACTAAGCCTCACATTTCTTAATTTTTTATTCTCTCTTTTTTCAACTTCCTAGCCGATTTTCTAAAGGAGTGTAGTTCAACATTTCTCAATTTTCCTTCGTGTATTCTGTTTACTGTCAAATATTCGGACCCATAAAGCACCACACTCTCAACTATTGATTTATAAATTATTTTTTTGTTTTGGCAATAATATTACTGCTCCATGGTAATGAGGTAAGCGTTCCAATACTCCTTTTCCTTGGCATTTTCGTCTACTTCTAATTTTGATGATCCATCTGGCTATAGTATGGAGCCTAAAAAACAAAACAAAAACATGCATTTTATAAAATACTAATATGCACTAAACTGAACACGGGTAATCTTCTATAGGATCAATGATATTGGAAGTGTTTTAAATGGGACCACATATACGAGCTATATGCTACATTCATACAAAGCAGAAAGAAGTTTTAAGTAGCGAAATCCCTAAATAAAATACATAACGTTATTCAACCTTGCAAGGGTACTTTAACTGGTTTCCTATTTAGTGATTAATAAAACGTGTAAGGAGGAAGGAATAAACTTTAATACGTAAACAAATGTATAGCCACATTGGAAACTCTAACACTAAACCTTCTTTTTACTTTCTCTACTACGTAAGTACAGGAAATATTGTATTCCACCCAAAAATTCGATGTCAAGATTACACCGGAAATATATGTTTTGATGTCCCCTGAATAAAAAAAAAAGAATTTTTAGAAAAACGTCCGTGTGTGTGTCTGTCGGTCTGTGAGCACCATAACTCAAAAGGAAAAGTCGGTTAAAAACCAAAGTTGGTATTTAAGTTTAATGTCTCTTAAGGATGCAACACGAAGATTTTGAAGAAAATTACTCCACCCTAAACTAACATTTACATTGAAATTTTTTCGAAAATTTTGATTTTCTCCAAAATGACTCTAACGGTTTTGATTAAAATGTTAAAAATATTTTATGAAAAATGAAATGTATATCTAAAATATTCTGGCTGTAGTCCATGTAGTCTGTTTATTCTGTATGACTTTTGCATAACTGGTAAACCATAAGAGATAGACCAAATCTTACAGTACAAAAATGTACATCTTGTGAAAACACACTTTTTTGTTGAGTGAGCCATTTCGGAGACATTCTTTGTTATTTGTGTGAGCTTTCTTATAGGTATACTTAAAATCCCTCATATGGCAACTATGTTGACTATCGCTCAAAGCCTATTGGAATCGACTTTGTTTTGTTCCCGTTTCTCCTTAATATTACAAGTGCTTGTTGCAATAAGACACTTGAATACCATTTTCCCAAGATATAAAGATGAAAGATTTGTTTTCATTAAATTGCGAGGGTAAGAAATCTTGGAGCTGTCCATTAGCACATTGAATTTCAAGGAGTTACCATTGAACCAAATATGTAAGACCGTTTCATTTTAATTTTAATTTGCATTTACTATTTGTTATATGTAATCATGTTTGAACTGTTCCTTCTATTTGTTTACGTTTATGTTCCAAAACTTTTCATAATGCCTTGTGAAAAACGAACTAGCTCTAACTTTAGTCTTAAGAAGTCCTTTGCACTAAAAACGGTCAAAGTGATTGCTGGTTCTTTTAGCCAAAATCATACTATATTTGGTGACATTAAAATACTTATGAACAAATAATTCAGTGATGGCGTTATCTTTATTAACTGATAAGTGTCCATGCTTGGAATTCGCATGTAGTTGATAAAATTCTTCATTTATTTTAGACGATGATTTGCACAAAGCACCTTACTTGTGTGTTGGTTGCAGGATATTATAATTGATGACGTAAAAGTAACCTGCAGTGCAGCAACAATTTTGAATTACAAGGGATCATACCAAAAGATGGAGGCAGTGTTCTAGAAAAGTATTTGTAGTGTTTTGAGTATTGTGTGTTTACTGCACACTTAAAGTCTACAGTTCTTATTAAAAATGTACTGGTTTTATAAGTATATATTTTAGCTGCGCAAAGAGAATGGAATCTCAAAGCTTTAAAAGATTTGACTATTGCTCAAAGCCTACTGTATTCTAATATCCCCCTGGTAACTACAGGGAAATAAGCAATAACTTAACTTTTTACAAATGTTTATCTCGACTAACATAAAGAAGTTATAGGAATAAGAATGGTTAGTACAAGAGTAGAGAATGTCATGTGAGTGCAACCCATCAGATATTTTTTTGTTTTCATTCCTAAATTAAAGTTGTCACAGATAACAAAGTATGATACTCATTAAAGGTAAACAATACAAAGCAAACGTATTGCACAACACAAAATACATTCCCGTCTCTGCGGTTGAGGATAGCGTCTTTGCCTGATATTTAAGAAGCCCCGAGTTTGAATCTGGGGTCTATGTATTCCGGAGTCATTTGAGTATCCCTTCAGGTATTGCACTTATTATACGATGTCATCTAACTGGTTAAGGGATGTTAAGCCTTAAAGGGATCACAGAAGCAATTATTAAACAACTTGCTGCGGGAGTAAAAAACCATAATACTCTATATGCATTTATATCTTACATATGCATGCTATGCTATGCGGGAGACCACGTCCCATCCTGCAGTTCTACACATCGCTCATGACATCTGTAGTGCACAAAGGTGGAGGACACAGTTGTCGGGCGGTAAGTCTTGGCCCGCGATGTACTATTGCTCTAGGGTACCGTACTCATACCATGTACCGTATGGTAAATGTTTGATCAGAAATCACTTCGAGTTCAGATAAATTTAGTTACAACTTGCCAAAACGGCATTCAAATGTTTAACCAGAAGCCCAGAGGAATACATTCAGAAGTTTATAGTGAGCTCCCAGTCTTGCTAGGATGAAGAAAAAACAATAATCAAAACTTTTAAGCATGGCCCAATAAATAAAGTATTTAACTCTAGGTTTACTAAGGGGGGGATGACTTTAGGTCCAACTTCTGTTATTTTTTAAATTCTGTCTTTTAATTTTTTAATTATAGGCATGCAGTTAATAGTTCTTGTCAATCACTATTTCTACTACTAAATTGAGTAATTGTTTTAAAGTTTCCATACATTTTCGGCATAATGTGCTTTATGTAAAGATGTAAAAAGGTATAGTTAATGTTAAATATTACCTTTATAAACATGACGAGATTTAGTACCAGTTTTTAACCAAATTTGTTTTAAAGTTCAGACATTTTGTTACCAGTGGTATTATAAGTTCTGGAATAGGTCTTGGCATTGCTAGCATTAAATTTGAAACTTGAATTGAACATTTGTTAAAGGGCTAACACTACCAACCAAGTTATATTACATAAATTGTACGTTTTAATGCTTTACATTTTTCGGAGGTAGCTTTTATCTATCTATTACGGTTTCCTAGCTAAAGGAAACTCAATCGGTACAAAAGAAGTTTCACAAGATATTTACGTAAAGTTTATGATAGGTGCTGTATTCCTAATATGAGCCTGTCAAACGAATCATCTTTTAGTAAAAATTGTTCTAGATTATTCTTGAGGGTAAAAAAGCAATGACAGGCAAAAATACATAGCTAAACAAAATTGCGTGGTATATATTAATATGCAATATAAATGTTCGTCTTTAAAATGCAATAGATTATGTTATCAACATGAGAAAAATAATCTGAAAATCCTTAGGTACATTCCTAAGCATTTCGCCCAAAATAAGTCTTTCTCAGCGCAATAATTGGTGACATAGAACCACAGGAGCCTGTGGATAATTTCCTACACTGTCAGACAAGCTATCGCATAAATGAAGTAAAAACTGCGGTTTCGTTCAAAGAAACGGATAGCGGTTTATAGTTTATATAATATTAACCTATACTGAATTATTGACCATAGATTAGGACTGACCGAAAATATCTCTACGCCAAACATATGCTGTAAAGCAAAATAAACGTTCAAGTTGATATCTAAAGAGCACTTCAGGAGATAAAACGAAATAAAACATCAGCACAAACTCTTAGCAAATAATTCTGAAGGTGAACATGCTCTTAAGCATAGGTATTATCATTTGATTTTTATGAAAACTACGCATTTTGCACATCACACTTCAGTTATCAGTAGCTTCTAAGCAACAAATCTTGGTTAAACATTAACAAATCCTATCCCAGCTCAGAACTCCTATAATTGCGAAATGACACACCTTCGAGTTAGTTGCATCTGATTCCATTACACATTTAATATTCTCAACTCAATTGCTTTCTGCTGTTCTATATGCCGAACTTTAAAATTTCCCTCTTTGAATGGCATCACTAGAAATAAAAGCACGCGACTTAGCCGTTAGTGTGATGATGATAACTCCCTGTGGGTGACAACTTCTTGATGGCATCTCCAATATTTGGTCTTCGATGAATTTACCACCAACTACTATAGTTCTAAACTATGGGACATTTTCCTCACAATAGGTGGGTTGACGATAGACAGCACTAGTTAAGTTGACTCATACATTTAATGGAGATTAATTCAAGCTTTAAACAAACCTTTATCAATAATATATTCAGATTTTTATATAATGTCAAGAAGTGGAGATTAATTAATGTAAATAAGTAACTAAATTTTAACTAAATCATAATATTAAACTAAAACTTACAGCGAATATTTGAAAATAATAGGTAAGAAAATAAAAAATGTGGAAACCAGAAGTATATGATAAATATAAAGATAAAATTGTTTTAAATTAACTGTGTTGTAATTATAAATAGTTATAATAAATAACATTCATGGTTAATAGTTACTAAAAGAGAATATAACAATTTAATATTAACTGAATAATCAATAAATTATTAAATAAATAAATAAATAAATATAAAGACAAAAATTTAAGTACATAAACCTATAAACAGAGGTTGAATGGGAAGGTTACCAGTACATATGTAGTTTCGCTGGGTACCAGGTTGTAAATGTAAATTAGCTATATATTTTCTGTTACACCTTTATTGCTACATTTCTGACACTCCTCTAACGTCTAAACGTTTCTTTAAAAGTGTTTAGTTTATTAGTTATTGTAGCAGTAATAATTTTCATCTGAAACATTAAGTGTAGTCTTAGTATAAAGGTTTCTTTTATTATGTAATAAATATTAAAGCTTGAATAAATGCCCCGGTGTAGTAACCTCGATAGCAGGATGAAGTATTCAGGTGTTATTTATTTGTTTGTTTGAGGATATATGTGTAATTAACTGTTCGTGAATCTTAGCACGAGAAATTTAACTATTAATGTATTATATCTTATAACTTTTACAGTTTTAAATAGCTGTGTCAGTAGTAACAATGATGAGAACGCAAGTTGCCGTGAATCCGTGAAACGCTGGTCGGGGAATCTGTTGCGGCGACAGCCAAGTAAGTTTACTGAAGCGCTCGGTGTGTCTAGGGCTACGGAGTGCCGATGATGGGTAACAGTAAAACACTTACTTCTGTAACGCACGTAAAACACGTAAGAAAAGATGCGGCCTTTAGAAATACGCCCTTCTTTATCAACGTAAGGCCCGCTTACACCAAAGTTGCTGCTTAATGTGTCAAATATTAAGCTGATAACTCGTATGTGAAATATAATTTTTATCTACCAATACTAAATTCCAGGAATTTGTTTTTCTTTCTAATTTTCACAGCCTTGCCTAGGTGTGTTTTTGTACATACATCTGGCTTCTGAACGCAACTATGTTCTATAAAGGCCTTAACTTCGTGTATTTCTTGTTGATTGAGTTTATTTTACACCTAATGAACTTCGCTGCTCTGATCTACTGATCCCAAGGTCGGCGGTTCAAACCTAGCCGAGACCGATGGTTCTTAAGGCTGTTTAAAAGCGACAGCCCATGTCAGTAGATTTAATGCTATGTAAAAGAACTCCTGCAGGACGACATTTTGGCACACCGAGAGCACTGTATCGTTTTAATTAACAAAATCGTTAACAAAGAAAATATATATTTGTTTGAAACTCGCGACTAGTGCCATTATGCCCTATTCCAACGTTGATAGCCTTATTTCAGCGTTTTAAAAAACTTGTATGAAACATTTTTGTAGGAGAGACTGTCTCTGTAGTTTTTTTAGTCTTTTTCTCGTTTTTTAATCTATAATTTCTTCATATTCTATAGACCTAGGCCGATTTTTTTTTTTTTTTTTTTGGGGGGGGGGGGGGAGTCGTTTACGTTCTTCCTTCCGGTAAGTAGTTATAGGTTGCGCGTTTGTTCTTGACGAATGACCTTGAGCAGAAATCCAGTGAGTAGGCCTACGAAGATAACAGTAATTCAGAGGAAGACGAGGGAGAAATGTCGGGAATAGAAGAATGCAAGAAAGTTAAGTGGAAACACTTATAGAGGTATAGTGTATATTACGTGTGGCTGATATTACTGGAAGTGTGATAAATTGACTTGTAGTGTTGTACTACTTCAGCCCAGAAGCATGTGCGTCACCTCACTGCAGACTGTACCTTCTCTCTCTCTCTCTCTCTCTCTCTCTCTCTCTCTCTCTCTCTCTCCATGCGAACGTTCCCGGAAAAGCTGAGTAGTGACTCGCATTCAACCTTTCATATAATTTTTTCATTCGTCAAGAAGTAACGCGCGACCTGTACTTGCCTGTCGTGATCAACTGAGAATTTTGGATTTATGTGGTTCAGTGGTTCAGCGAGAAGAAAGTGTAGTATTTCAGACATTTTGCAAAGCAAATGTCTATACTTTCGCCAGTTAAAATTATTTAAGGTTAATTAAAAAGCTAAGCAGTGTTTAACATTAGCAATGGAGGTCAATATGATCTGTAAAATCACTAGGAAGACGTCAGTTCTACGGCAATGACAGAAATTACTTTCTTTTTTAAGAGGATGCTACTCTGAAATTTAATACAAATCTGGTAAAAATCGACATTTCTGTCGCATGTCCTTAAGAATATATTTATTTGCCATTAATTCAAAATTCATTTTTATTTTTATTATAATAAATTAGCTATATTTATTTAATGTAGGTTAAAGATTCAGAATAGCCTTTGTTATTTTGAAATGTGCTGCTTTTGAAAATTCTTTTCTTTAGCGCATTCACTTTCTTAAAACGTTCCACATGATGTAGTTTTCATCTAGTTCCTCTAAAATTTGACATGCAGATCCCAAAAAGCAAGCAATTAAATATGTGAAATATTTTTGTTTCCTTTGAACTAGTTTTCAGTTAGTTATTCGTTATTAAAGCTGTTTAAAGCTTGAAATGTTAGAAATTTAGAATTTTTTAGAGGTGACGTGTGACGTAATGTTGCACAGTAGTTCATGGTCTAGTCCACTTGTCTATTGCAAGATAAAAGGGGTGTCTGGTTAGTATCTCTTCGAGTTCTAACCCACTAGTCAGCAGGCTGCTGGTGGAAACTTACCCCCACCATGCCTTTGCGTGATGTCACTCGCGCACATCCGACCAAGGTCACGCGCCACCTCTAAAAATACCTCTGTACTCTCATTCATCCTTCCTCCTCGGCAGATATACCGGAATTCCCTCCGTAACAAGACAGACAGACAGACAGACACATCTCAGGTTCAGAAAAGATTAAGGAAGAATTAGACAGTTAACATTTTTGTCTTAGTTTAATTGATACTGGCAACTATGTGGATCTTAAAATTGCACCTATTATTCTCACAGTGATTTGAAAATTCAGCAACAAACTTGGAAGTTACAAATCTTCCACAGTGAAAGAGCAGAAATGCTAGTTCAACGTGTAAGGAAAACTATTTAGCGGCATGGTATTACAGAAATACATTGGTTAAGCCCTAATAACATATATAGAATCTAGATGGTATTAAATTGAGTGTAAAAACAATATTTAGTGAAAACTAAACGAGTATATAGCAAGGAACATAGTAGGAATTGTATTTGTAGTGCATGTTTTAAATAATGTAGTTCACACAGCCACAGATACCTCACCAGTTTATGTACAAAGCGTACATCAATTTTAAAACAGTGTTACTACTATCACACATATACATTGAAGTTAAAAAGTTTAAAGTCGTTAAGCAACTTTTCCAAATTTGAGTCTAAATACCTAATGGGTAAGTTCAGATGACTGTCCCTAGAGCCAGCTATAACAAATTAACGGACATGTTTGAATCTCTTTGTTCGTAATTTTTAAGTATGAGAGCTGTCCGACTGTCTACTAGAGAACTGTGATAGAACAATTTCTCTACCTGGTCTTATTGTTTTTAAGAATTAGATGACAACTACTTCAGAAATTGTTTAAAGCATGGGAAGAGAAGAAGCAGCTGGTTTAGAGGTAATAAAGGCAGTTGATAACCTCGTACTAAAACTGAGGAGAAGAATGCTCTTCTGGAGGTAGTAAAAATATTAGAAGGTGAAGAAGAAGGTTTTGAAAATGCTTTCAGAAGAAAAGAACAAGCGTCTACTCTACAGCAGCAGATAAGAATTAACTCTACGGATGGATGTATTTCGTGAAATGCATTGGAGCTACTTAAAATACTTAGCTGATTTGAATTGAGACGATGAGGCCGAATCCAAGAACGTACTTGCTCCAGTCAGGTCTTCATATGTGAAAACAAACTTTTTACCTGTTCACTCTTGTGGAAACTGGTGTAACATAAGAAATACAAGGGTGCAGTAGCAAAAATCATGAGTTTTACATAGAATGGGAACATATTTTTCACACTGATCTAAAGAAACTATAATAAATTACAAAGATAAGGACATTCTAATGTTTATATCTGTTTAACTGTGCCTGGTTCAGATGAAATTATAGAGAGGATTATCTTATACATGAAGGCAGTATGGACACGGTTGCTGAAGGCTTGCCACAATTACATTTTCAGTTTCAAGCCTTATGAGAAGACGACTGTTCACTATGCCTCCCGGTGGAAGAATATCTTACATAGCTGAAACACATTTTTCAGAACATTATAGTAGCACTCTTCCATCATGTTCTCGCCACTGCGTATACCAGTAGAATCACTCATTCTATGAACAGACGGGTGATGTCATAAAGACCCCTCTGATTTTGGTGGTAGCAAATTTCGTAATGAAATCTTTGGAATCTACAGCTCTAAACACAGCTCCGCTTAAACCGACAATCTTATTGCGTAATGTCGATAACACCTTCCTGATATGACCCCACGTAGAGAAACCCTACAAGACATTCTTTTACACCTTACCTACATCAATTCAATTTACCATGCAGAAGGGAAAGGATGGGCAGTCAGCGTTTCTGGACGTCCTGGTCAGCAGGAAGGTCGATGACACACTTGTACACACCATATAACGCACACTCACTCACACTGACAGCTATATGAATAAAGGCTCAAACCATAATCCTAGACAAAGGCGTGTAATGGTTAAGACACTCGTTAATCGTATGTCTCACATTTGCGAACTACATTTGCAAGAAGAACTCCGTCACCTAGAACAAGCGTTACACTCAAACGGTAAATGAATCCGAGGAGTTTTCTGCCCCGCCAAATCTCAACCTACAGACCAACCCAAAACATGGGTACAGTTTTCCTGCCATACTTCAGGAATGTCACCGATCGGAGTGAGTCCATTGCAGCGCCACACTGTCAAGGCTGTTTTCAAGCCGACAAAATAGCAAGTGGGGCCCCGTGGTACAAAAGCTCATCCGGGCCAAGGGCTACCGCCCGACCGCTGTGTCCCCCAACTCTGCCCACCCAAGTGTCGTGAGTGGGGCGCAGTACTAGAGGTGGGACGTGGTCAGCGCCCCGGTCTCTCTCGGCCGGTTATGTGGTTTTCTCGACCAGGGGCCGCTGCTTTTTAATGGCCCATCAGTGACTTAACGAGGCTGAGTACACCCCCTCCAAGCGGGGAAAAAATCCTCACGACGACACTGGGGATCGAACCTGGGTCCTACACGCCAGAGACAGGCGCGCGCTACCACTGCACTATGAAGGCAGTCCTACAAAATAGTTCAACATTGTTTTACAATGCCAAACTACGTGCTAGTAATTGTACTGACATGCCACGTCTACGCGATCTTTAGATGCTCCATAAGACATATACCCAATTAATGCCTTAACTCCTTACCTGACATTATTTGATATGATGCAAACTTAAGAATTTTGATTTCGTAATAATGTAAACCGTTTGGAATAATGACAACATTAAATTTAGCATACCACATTAAAATGTGAAATTGAATATTTTTGCCTTGGAAATAACAAAGGCGTCTTATCTGAAATTTTGAAGCAATCTGGAATATGACTATTTTGTTTCATGATGGAAGCACCAAGAGCCGTGGCTTCACGGCAACGTGTGAAAGTTGCATTCGGGATGTTCCGCGTTCCACTTCCGTATCTGACCTGGAGACTACCGTAGTCATTGGCCAAATGCTAGGGTGGTTTATCGTGTACCATGGTTCCCTTTCACCATTTCCCTTTCATTCCCTTTTCTTCTCATATTCCAGGTGTGCTTGCAGGTTTCGTAGGGCCGTATAGGACAGACGACGTGAAGGCTAGAAGATTTTTCTTGGTCAACGGATGGTTCATCGCTCGCTCTCTCTAGTTTCAGCTGTGGGCCTGGAATTGTTACAGACTTCAGCTCGTCTGTGTGGCCCGCCTACGCCCAGTAGCCTCTTGTAGTTCCTTCACTTCATCCCTTCCTGTGGGAAGCGTTAGCCATAGTGGATCTATGTAACTTTAAATGAACAAAGCATCCCCTAGCCCTTTAATGAGGGCAGTTTACTAAAGGACCGGGAGTAAGATGTCAAAGTCAGCCTGTTATGAGCAGTAGATGACACACCTGACGCGAGAGTACCCAAGTATCCGCACCTTCTAATTGATAATATATGTTATATTTATTTACGTACATAAGTAACGCTTCATTGCTAATACAGCACTTAGAGACTAGAAAGGAGAAATTAATAACGATATGCCATTTAGGAAGGAAACTGATGAGTAATATTCTAAAAAGAAAGAGCAAAGGCAAAAAAAGGAACCAATATATGTAAATATGCATAATTATTTGAAAACAATTACTATAAGTAATGCCACGAGTGACTGTCAATTTAACTACAGAATTTGAGAACCAGAGTTGCATTTACTAGGAATATTTCACGAATTAAAGAATGATATAGACTATAAATGTTGTATGTAAGTACTAGCCCTTTAAAAGAAGAATGTAACAGGCATACATACATCAGCCATTGGCACGACCTACAAGGATTATCATATTGATAATCGTCCAAGTCATTTAGGAGTGAATTGGTCACCTTAATCATTAATTTGCATAAATCATTTTACCTTACGTTTTACAGAATGTCATAAAAATAGCAAGATTGTCATAAAACACCAACTATTCTTGATCGCTAAGGGCAATGAGAAACCTCTAAGTTTATTTAAACGTTCCAGTTTTCGAACGAACGCGCCAGTACAATCGCCTGATCAGGACATCTAACATAACAGCTTAGCCGATTGTTTGCTGGAGCGACAACCTCATCTGTTTATTTCTTTTGCTGCAATCTAAACTAATCTAATCTAAACTAATCGTTAGTTTGGTGTCGCACAGGTCAGCCAAAACCCTGCGTACCTACTACTCTCATTACATATTACTGACAATATGCTTTTCCACGGTACTTGTGGAATATTGCTTTACCATTGTAAGTAGTATGTTACTGTTTCACACAAATAGCAGTATGATCTACAAAATACCAAGAAGTGCATCGTCTCTCTTTAGATGATGCTGCCTCATCCTGTATGACAACTTCATTCCAATTCTGAAGATCAACTAAAAACGAGATCTTCAGATTCAGAAACTGATCATGAAGAAAGTGATGAAAGCAACCCACGTGATAATAAGGTATTTTATAGGTAACATGCTATGCTTGTAAAAGATATCGTTACTATTACCATTATTATTATTATTATTATTATTATTATTATTATTATTATTATTATTATTATTATTATTATTATTATTATTATTATTATTATTACTATTATTATTATTGACAATAAATTTCAGATTACAAGTTTATAACTGAACATCGCAATTTATTATCTTTCGATGAAGTGCAGGACAAATTATATCTAATGTATACTGTATTCGTTCTATATTCTATCTTTGATCTATTTAGTAAGATAATTTTAATTAAAGCCACGTATATTTAAGCTAAACGAAGGTAAACATGACAATGAAAGAAAAGTAAAATTAAAAAAAAAAATAGAAGTATATTAGCATATAAATATAGCGAGGGCCTACTAGGGCCCTGCGGGACTGACGGTGTTCTACCAGGGCGTGCACTTAGCGGAGGGTTAAAAGTCCACAAGGTAACTAAGACAGTAAGCGTCAGTGCAGTGATAATAGCTGTCGGTTCCTTCCGGACAACATAGGTATATATGAAATACATAAATTGCTGAATGTTCAAGTAAAAATTAGTATATGCAAAACAAGGTTTTATCTGAAGTTATTTAATATTTTAGATTTACTCATTTTGGGCTCAGTGGAATTCATTTTCATGTCAACACTCGGATTGTTTCCGATATAAGATAAATAAAATAAAATTGAAAACACGAAATATACCCGAAAATTCACAAGATAAATGATTAGGCAAGCGGTGCTTATGTTAGTTGAACTACTGTAAAATCAATGAGTGTTTCAAGCAGGAAGACTGATAGGTACAAATTAGCAGACAAACAATGTTTTTGATCGGTTTGTTTTGATTTCTTGGTTACGTTATCGTTATTGTCAATTAAATTACCCAGGGTGTATTACCAAGCATATTTAATTGTTTAGGACATATCCATCCTCCCAGATAAGCACTTTAAAAAACTGGAGGCTCGTATACCGTATAGCTCGTATAACCCTAACGGAGGATTTTTTGATTGGAAGAGAAAGAGTTAGGTAATGCAAGGAGAAGGGGGACGTTTTAGAGCTAAGCTGAAGTTCCCTGCACGTGACATCCCATGTTGATGGATGACGACTTCTTTCCAGCGTTAATTTCGTCCGAGACAGACAGAAGCGGATTGTAATGCTGGTCCATCCACTTTACGTGGTCCGGAGTCCAGGTTATTGAAACGTTGCTTTATGTCCATCCTTCGGGCCGAGTACCCTGATCTCGACCGAGGAAGCACTTTGGAAAATTATTCGCGGTAGTGGTGGTAGCCCTGTATAGAGAACTATTCCGTCTGTCCATCCAAACTCTTCTCCTTATGAAGTCTTCCCCTTTTCCAAACGCGCCCCTCCAGTGCCTACCTTATTTCCAGAACCAAAACGGAGCTAGGCCAATCACACTAATGACACGTGAGCGTACATTCCCCACTAGAAATGTGTAAACATGTGCATATTCTTAATATAGAATGGAATCCGGCGCTAATGAAGATTGCAATCCAAATCGCGAGACCTCAGAAAAAATACAGCC
Organism: Tenodera sinensis; assembly: GCA_030765045.1. Lineage (NCBI taxonomy): Eukaryota > Metazoa > Arthropoda > Insecta > Mantodea > Mantidae > Tenodera > Tenodera sinensis. The sequence continues at coordinate 89,021,128 of CM060961.1, read as the reverse complement.
TGCTACGGATGTTCAGAAAATCACCACAAAGTTGGAACAAACCCAAGCATTCTGCTTGTCTCACCGTGCCTTCTTAAGAACACAGATGTACTTCCTTTTATCATTTAAAATCCTATTTTAAGTTACACGGAATCTACAAAAAAATTATTATTTACACAAGTTTATAATGTATTATACTTCTTCCTGTTCCCAAAGCTACTCTTGCATATTTTCCCCAATATTCACGGTCTTCCCAATTGTCTTGGTGTAGTCCTCTTCTTTTCATAATCTCCTGCATCTCCCGCATCCATGTGTGTCCAGGTCGACCTCGACATCTTCTTCTGACGGAGTCCATTTTATTATTTTCTTCGGTATCCTTCATTTCCCATCCTCCTCACATGTTCATACCATGATACTTTTTTATATTCTTTAAAGTCCAACACTCAATTTTACTATTTCAGTTTTCCTCAAATTTCTGTGTTTCTAATATAGTCTAATTTGCAGTGTCTCACGGAATGCCTTAGAAAATCCATTTAGGATGCCATCAACTTTGATCGTAAGTCTTTATTAAATTTCCATGTTTCGGCTCCACGTCAGTTGACTCTGAATTATACTTTCTAAATTTGAATTTTTGTTTCATTAAATACGTATTTGACCCACAATATTTCATTTAACATTTTGACAATTGCTTTTCAGTTATTTATCCCATGTTTAATGTCTCCTTGTTTTGCTTCCTTATTAATTATTGCTCCTGGATATTTGAATTCTTCACATTCCTTTATTGTACCTCTTCCATCTTCGAAAATTGTATATCCGCATACCATATAAAATGTTTTTCAGGATTTATTTTCAATCTGCACTGGTCAAATTGTTCTCTGAATTTCCTAACCATGTATTCCTAATCATTGAGTTCTTGTGCTGTAATCACCTGATAGTAAACTACAGCGTGTATAACATTTCTTCTTCAACATGCATTCCCATTTCTGAACATTTTTCCCTCCACACTCTCGAGGTTCTGTGTAGGTATAGTTTAAATAATAGGGCTCACCTGGGCTGGCTGTCAGTCCCTGTAAGGGCCCCTGATTTAGGATTGTAGATACTGCTGCCTAGTAGTTTGGCGTTGGTACGTCAAGGGCTAGAGGAAGACAACCTTGAATAAATATCACCTGGTTCTCCAGCTTGGGGGCTGATCATAAGGCCAGCTCCCTGTTGATCACAAAAATTGAAAATGCTGAAAAACCCAAATAAACACAGCCGGACGGTATTAATCGAACACGACAAAAGTCTAAATGAAAATAGTTACATAACACATAAGAGACGCAAGACTATCTTACGCCACATCTGTCTCTGGAGAAAGATGTATCTCTAAGACTCTATGCTTTTCCTTTTGTTGCAATTAAAAGAATAATTTTCAAGTATTCCTAACTTTCTTTACTTCATACCTATCATAGAGAGATTATTGTTTCCATTCAACTAGTGTAAATCGAGATTTCAGCCTGAATTCTTTTAACTCCACCGAAAAAAAGGTTCTTGTATAAGTATGCCTTTTTTTTAAAAAATATGATTTGATTTATTGACGGCAGTGTCAGCTACCAGGATCATATAAACCAAATGATGTACTGGATTTTTGTACTAAAAAAGTTGTTTTGCTTGCCGGTACTGAGATGCAGGGGTGTCACTTTTGAGCACATTTAAAAGCACCAGTCTTGATTGGGTTTGAACCGGCGACCTTGGCACCAGTAGCACAGCAATAACCAATTCAGTCACCTACATAGACGAAGTATGTGTGACTGAGTGTGTAAGCGTATTTAAAAGGTTAAAAATCAGAAAAAGACCAAACTTGAGATCTGGGACATTAGCTTCGAAAGTTGTTACAGGAAGTTTTCCAGGGAAATTCCTCCCCATCTGAAACTATTTATTACACGTTAAGTTCTTTGTTAATTTTGAGTGGTAGTGGTGTTTAAGGGCCCGTGGACAGCTAGGTCATTTGGGCACCCTTAATTTTGATATCCTCAAAAATAGCTACAATAGTTTTCATAAAAGCAACTGCCATCTCTCTCACTGGAGTTACCGCGGTGTTTTCTGCAACCCTTTTAACGCACAAAGGGCTATCTACCTACCGCAATGACGGCTGAAGTGGGCCACCTGGTATCAAACAAACTACAAGTACATAATATATCAAGTGATAAATCACAACAATTGATTTAATATTATATTTATTATTTTGTTCCTTTCAGTTTCAAATTAATACATTGATTGTTCCACTCATGTCGGATTATCACTTCTTGGTCGTGGCATTATCGTTTTTGTTATATCACTTCCTCCTAGTAACCTCCTGCTTCAAACATAAACATTTTCTTACGTTTCTCAACATTTAAAGTATCCATGCGCAGTAAAAACAATTAGTGCGCCGTTCAAAAAGGGCACCAAAACATTTGGTGAATATTCCAGTGAAGATTGGAGAGGTAAACTAAAAAATGTAGAAAAGAGCAGGTCATGTGTATGAAATCAGTTTCAGCCTAGAAACGCAATTTAGTTCATTCATATTCACCATTTGGCTAATTCCTCATTTTCCTGGATTAAACGCTAAAACTGTTGTTGCTCTCACAACCGCATTAGTTGCACTACCAACCGTGAAAATAAATGTTATTTAAAATGTATGAATGTTGTGAGCTTTAAGTTGTTTACGTTTAAATCACTGTTAAGTTTAAATAGTACTGAATAAGTGAATTACTAATTATTTCGTGGAATACTCTAAAAACATATACCACTCAAGGTTTTCATAGTTGCGATAATTTTCCTGTACTTCGCGCTCGCAAGATTGTCGTTATGAATCCTTCTTGTGGTTGTACTACCACAACTTAATATCTCGGCGTTTCTTTACTCATTATTTAGAAAAATATGCATATTACAATTATATTGATATAACGCATCTTCTGTAGATAAAAACCCACGCACACAAACACGTAAAGGGAGAACGAGGGAAAGAGATATTTTTTTTAAAATACCTTTTTGGACAAAGGGGATTCCAAAATGAAATTCCAATATTACATCTTATGACAGTTATGACGTGAAAGTTCCTCTACCTAAAAGAAATCGAATGCAATAGTCTATTCTACATTTTTTATCAAAAAGTTTATAAAAACGATACGAGTAGACACAATGCCAGACTTGAAGGTGGGAAATGGAAATTAATGGAGGAAATCCTTCTTTCCTAGTGGGATTTGTAGACATTTTAAGTCCGAAAAGGTGAATTGTCCTGCGACATCTAGCAAGGATACACAAAACAAGAAATAATGTATAATTATCCATAGATACAGGAAGGTTACTTAGGCTGCACTGTCCATTGTAACGCATTCTAACATAGAGAAACAAAGTGCATATTTAACAGATTCGCGCCAACGATACCCGCGACAGGTACTAATCAACATGGATTTGGTCTACCTCGTTGCCTCTGCTCTTACACCTAGCGTCCGGAGAGAACCTGTACATCGGTGGCACGGATCCATAGGATAGTAACATAATTGTCTTATAAACTTACAACTAGTAGTCCCTTACTTCATTTTACAGAAGTGCCATCACACGGAGTCTAAGCAGCTCCTGAATCTAACTTACAACATATTTAAAATCTGAGACTGGATTATTCCATACCGAAACAGGGAAATTACAGTGTCATTAAGGTCATGTTCAATGCGGTAAGGTTCGCTGTAGTAACTGCAAGAATGTATATTTTATTTGCGTTATTTGTGCAACAAATCGGTTAAGCTAAAAAATCAAAATTGACTTGCAAATTTCGTCTCACAGATTCAGAAGATTGCAAGCAATTAAAGCTGTCAATTAGCAATGCCGCACTAGTTTGCTTCATTTGAACGATTATCTTACAGAGCATGCTGTCAGACAAAAACTGACATTTCCTTCGGGGGAGAGTAAATGGCGAAAATGGCTAAAACATATACCAGATGGCCCACTTCATCCGGCATTGCCGTGAGTGGACAACCCTTCGTGCGTTAAAAGAATTGCAGAACCCACCGACGCGATACTCGCCAATGGCGTCGATGAACGTTGTTCTTCTTGGAAGAGAAGAGAGGCTTCAACTATCATGTGTAGCACGTGATAATAGATAAGTACAGTCTTAGAACACTTCCCACTTCAGTTACAGGACTTTCTTTACCAGAGACTAAACTCATCACTATATATACTCCTATTGTGTAACATTACGCATTAAAGATTGTAAGTTGCCGTAACAAAATCATACAAACATGAGGGCACGTAATGTTTCATTTGCATTTCATTGGTTCTTATTAATTTTATTGTTATATTTTATTATTATTTTTAGTTACTGTTATTTTTGTTTGTCGTTATGTTATTCTTATTATATTATTGTATCATATTTCTACTGAGCTTTTCAAACGGGAATGAGTTTGCCCTTGAGCGTCACCAGGCCGGTAACCAACCAGTCTTGCTGTGTTGTCATATTGCTTTCCCCTTAAGTAGGGCTTGACGTGCGCCAATATGAAGAGTGGGGGTAATGAGCTTGCAACGCTGTGCATGTAAACACATCTCATTGGCTGCAGATCAGAACCCTTCCCATTTGAAAAGCACAGTATTGTCTATTTTATTAACGTTAATATTAGTTTTATTATCATTATTACTATGTTTATGACTGTTATTATTATTATTATTATTATTATTATTATTATTATTATTATTATTATTATTATTATTATTATTATTATTATTATTATTATTATTATTATTATTATTATTAATGATGGTGGTGGCGGTGGTGGTGGTGGCGGTGGAGGTGGTGGTGTCTTTGTCCCAGCCAGACTTAGAGGACCACGGTATCTGGAATTCGTGCAAGGCGAGCTTCGGATTTTCTCGATGAGCTTCTTGTACCATGGCGGTACAACACTGGTTCCAGATGGTGCACCACCTTATTAGTATGAAGGCGTAAAGGACCATTTCAATTAGTTGTACCCTGGAAACTGGATGAGCCTAGGTGGCCCAATACCTTGGCCACCAAGATCTGCTGATCTAACCCTATTAGACTGTTTCTTTCGGCGTCACTCAAGAATAGTACGTTTGAAAGAAATTCCTCAAAGAATCACTAAAGCATATACATCTGTCACACTCACAGTTTCCAGAAACGTTCATATGGATACGAGGAGACTGTTAGAACATCGTATCGAACAACAGGGGAATCATTTTGACCACCTATTCTATGAAGTCATCATAACAGTTGTGTTTGATGAGGATAATAGGGTCAATTCACGTCAAATCGCACACCCGTAAAACACGACTTTTTCGTAGGAGGTTCAAAAATTTTTTATTAATAATAGGCATCTAATAAGGAGACGCGTATTTTTTATTTCCGTATTTTTAAATTACTTGCTTAGTTATGGCTATTAGAAATTAAGCAATTTCTGCGCGCACCATAATGTAAAATCACCTGTTACTCTAAGGCCATATAGAGTTGAGAGTTGGGATTTGGCGCACTGGAAAGGTTAAATATAACACGTTTAACAACTTTCGACCAATCATTATTACACACAAATTTTGGACTGTTTTTGATGGTATAATTTGCAAAACCAAAAATAGAATTTAAATCGATGTGCTAAAAGTCCAAACACAATTACACATGTATTCCCTGACATTTTATCTGTAAAATAAAATGTTGAAAACTATGGAGCTTGCATTAGTGCATTTGCTACAATTTTTTTTCTGGAGGCCTGCAAGCGCTTACGGACGACACGAAGTAGAGATCCGTTTGTACAGCTGGATTCGCCTTGAAAGCGAGTAACAAGCCAGGTGACTGCAGACAGCATGCGAATTGGTGCGTCAGCTATGCTACTCTGATAACTTCTTCTTACTAAGGCAGTACAGTCCATGCAGAAAAATGTCTCCACAATGTACTTTCTTTCTGATACTCCTGTGGCATCTGATACGTGCTTTTGAACTTTTGAATTTTTTTGAAAAAGTCTTCTGATGTAAGCACTTCTTTGCTTTTACCTTCTTCATGTACGTCCATACATTTGAAATAATTTCTCTACTCTGACAGTGTAATGTTTCTGTCCCTAATTTAGAACTTAGTGCGAGTTTATCTGTGTAGTATAGAAGGGGAACTTAATTAACACAAGCTTTCGTGTTAATAGAATAGGTCAAAGAAAAGAGATCCAGTTGAGGTTTGAGAGCTTCCAAACCTGAAAATCTTCCAACAAACTCCTCCAAGAGCACATCCAATATGTTACAATAGTGTTCATTTCTGTGCTTATATTAAGAGAGCACAAATGTAGAAGTGGCTTCACTTTTTCCATGGTATGCACGTTGCGCAGTCCGGATTAATACTGTCCCGAGCAGAGCAAGCAGATGCTGCTGTTACGGGCATTGTGAGCTTGCTAAGCTCCAAAGCGCACGCTTGCTCAAGCGCACCGTTTCACATCACTTGTGTAGAGCATGTCTGGTATGCATTAGAAAGAAGAGTTGCAGCCTGCCAGCCTCCACCGAGGACACTTCCACAACTCTGAAATGCTCTTCCTGCGGAATAGAAACAACTGCCTGCAGAACTCTTAGACCACTTTATAGAAACTATGCCGCAGCGTTGCAAGACGTTTGTAGCCACCGCAAATCATATTAACCGCTCAGCATCATCATTATTATTTTATACCTATGTAGACATGTATTCCGAGGCCAAAATTGTCTACTATTTCTTACTCTATTGCATTTAAGATCTCCGTGATGCATTCCTAACATCATATTGCATTATGCTTACTTTTGTACAATTGTGATAGTTTGGTAATAAATTATTGAATTATATTTAACTTTTGTACACTGGAGTTGTTATTATTTTCAGAAACATAAACACTTATCCCTGGTTCTACTTTCATTACTACCTCATTAGTATTTTCATCAATGCTGCGGTTTTAAAATATCACTATTAACACCAAATATGGTAACAGGAGCTTTAGTGCAGAAACGTATACGTATATATGTCATGCTTTCTCCAGTTTCCTTTAAAAATAACTTTTAATCAACATTTCTACCAGCCTTAACACAGAAATACTGTAAAAGTAGCTCTTTATCTTTCTATAGCTGCTGCATTCAGAAAATTGAGCTTTAGCAACTAAAATATGTTACAAATTCAAAGGGCGTTTTAGCTTTAAAGCTAAAAACGAATATCCAATGGAAAGGAAATGTATTAGCTACCGGAGATCCATGCAGTGGACATATTAATCAATATAGGTTTCAACAGTATTTTGAAGAAGCTAACACACACACACACACACACACACACACACACACACACACACACACACACACACACACACACACACACACACACACACACACACACACACATGATGGTTAAAGTCACCACACGTAGTGTGAAAGATCCCTGATTTAAATTACAGCTATAGCATTGAATTCTTCAGTTCTAATTCTACCTATTAAGTTCTCTGTATGTCTGAAATAGAAATTCAATGTATTACATTTACGCGGTTTTCTTCCTGTAGCATTTGGGGTTGTTCAACAGTGTTTTTGCATAGTTACTTGCCGGTATTTTTATATATTTTGTTTATTTTGTGTTGTCAATAGTATCCCAAGAGTTTTAATTAACCCTCTGCTTAAACGTATTAAGTAATATTTTTAAAAGTCTCCAAAGAAACATAAAGTTCTTGGGCAAGGGTAACCTAAGTCTAAAAGTTGTAGGGCTAAAATCGTCGAATCACATGCAGCCCTGGGTATTTCAACTAGTATATACATAAAAATGGATGTTGGTACGTATGAAGTTGACATGTACCGATTGACCGATAACCATCAGAATTGGCATATTTTAGTGTGCCTATTTGTCATGGAGTAGGTTTTCATGCTATTAATTTTGCTATGCAACTATGATATACTACATATGGTTTTCCGTACTCGCTTTTCTTTTTTGTAAGTTTGAATCTCTAATGCGGTGAGCTGCATATACAGTGTGAGAAACTCTTGAGTCCATGGATCCAGGGCTCAATTGAGCACTATTTACTGTATTTAATGCACCATTCTAAATAAAGTACTGGGACGTAGCTATTAAATTAAAAGAAAATATAATACCTATTCCCTATTCTTCCATTCTCTCTCTCTCTCTCTCTCTCTCTCTCTCTCTCTCTCTCTCTCTCTCTCTCTCTCTCTCTCTCTTTAGGAAGCACATTTCAAAGCAAAATCGGAAACGCATTCACATTAAGTTCGAGTATGTTCATTTAGTGATAAAAATTGCGTGGTAATATTTCTAAAGTTCACTGCTTTAAGTGTTATTGGAAAAACACTCAAATATACTAAACTACATGTGTCTCAGTATATAAAACATCGTTTATTAGCTATCGTTTGAAACAATAAATTCTCTTCAAATACTTATTGGGTAACTAAATTTGAATATATGATGGATATAGCATGGGATAAGCTAAAAAGTCAAAATCCCTGATGCTTGACAAAACTGCTCTTTGCAGCAACGCAGGAGGAAGCTTACAAAATAGCCTATTTTCCATGAGATTTATAATAAATCTCATTTTTGTGTTCTTATTACATCCAGTTTCTGCGGAATATATATTCTTAAATATCATGAATAATGCCACGAGTGATTGTCAAATTCATTTCGTGACTCGAGAATTTATCTAGAGAATTTGACATGCGCGAGTTGCATTTATCATGAATATTTCCGAATTAATCGATGATATAACCTATATAATGTTATTTAAATGCTGTATTGTGATTACGACCACTTAGAAGAAAAATAAAGTTAGCTTAGAACGATTAGACACCACTGACCTAGTCTGTTGCTTGCTCATGTAGGATTTCAAACATATTTACTATTGTATTCTGTGTTCTGAGCTTTCCCTCTTCAAATTATTTCATCCATTTCAGGATTAGATGCTTCACCGAAGCGAATCAGTAATTTTTTATATTTAAACCTAGCGGCTTTGTTGCGTCAAATTACGTAAGCTGTTGCGCATCTGTTGGACAGTGCAGCTAGATTCTCTAACCTGATCACAAGCAGAGGAGGTGATGATGAAATTTGATAATTTTTGCGGGAATGAAGGCTATCATTGGTTGAAATTCAAAATTGTTATGCATATGATTGGTTGGTTTCAACCAAGTTACGTAAGAATGGAATACTCAGTTTAAATGAATTCTTACCTAAAAGGAACGCACCACCCGTTTGAAATCGGTATTGCAAAGTTTACAGGCTGAGGTAGAGTACTTCTCAAAAATGTAAAGGTTTTCGTCCAAAATTAAACTAAGGAACATTTCCAAACATTAAATTTGCAACTGTTGCTCTTTGGATTAAACCTAAGAACAGGAGGAGCTGGCAGCATCAGAGTGATAGAAGGACTTGCATTCTGTGGAGGTTAATTCATACTTATCCTAAACAAAACATCAAATCCCTCCTGCGGTTTGCTTAAAAGGCTACTCCTATAAGCTACCCTTTATAGTATACAATTTCGACCACTTTTTCTTTAAACTATTATATGTAAAGTACACCCACTTTCACTACTTCATGAGTGGCTTCAACTGGTGGCAGAAAAAGCAACTCAAACATTGCTCCCTAATATCAAATAACCCTGGCTGAAACAATATAATCTATGGTGCCCTCACCATATGGTTGAGGGTGTTATTGAAGCTAAGTAGAAAAATTATTTTATAAGAAGTTTAAATGTTTAAGAAATCATATATTTTTGGTTGACGTTCATGTTCGTGCCTGTAATTTATTTTTAAAAGAAATTTTCCTTGAAAATGCAGTACATTAAATTCGTGTATTTAGTAGTGATATCAATCAATACTAATGTTCATTTAAGAAGCGCGTTTTGTTCCTTAAAATATCATTTTATGGCAACAAAGCACATTATCTAACTTCTTACTCCGTTTCTCCAGAAAGGTTAGGAAATCTAAATGGTTTGTAATATTTAAAGGTTATATTCACTAAACTCCTAACCTAACACCGTGGCGGAACAGCGTTTGCGAGCCAAGGCCGTGGCCGATACCCCTGTCTCTCCCTGTCCAAATATGCAAACAGGGGTGGTTGCTTCACCTTCAGGTAGTTCCTCAATGGTCGTTCCAGAGACCTAACGAGGCTGAGTGCACCCCGTACTAGGTCTTCCGGTGGGAGAAAATTTCCCCATCGTTACCGGTGATCGAACCCGGGTCTCTCGCTTGGTAAGCAGCAGCACTGCCATCGACTCTCATCACTAGATGACTCTCATTAAATTCCTACTCGGCACAATAAAGCATAAGCGGACAAGTACCCAAAGCTCTTAAGGTTTTTTCCAGAAACTAATTATCAAAGAAGTGAACGTTTAAAGTATGTTATTTGTGTAATATATAAGTACTGATTTTTGGTCGAATATTAAAAATACTTAAAAGTTTGTCTTATCCATGGAAAATCTAATGCCGAAGTCATAACGTACAGCATTTTAAGGTTTGCCTCAACAGAAATTGCAGCTTTTAATTTTAATTTCGTTTTCTGGTAATTAAAACGAAGTTCCTGCAGATTACTTAGCAAGAAATGACCAGCAGATTTGGCGCATCTTTAATGAGATATGATGCAATGTGGGAGAAACTGAAGTGTCTAAACACGGCAGCGCTCGGAAGCAATTTGTTAATGCATTTTCGGTTTCAACGCCAGACACAAGTTACGTGTCTTTCCTCGCACGTTGCAACGAGGCTGTATAAAAGGAGAAGGTAGAGTTGTTTCTTGGACTGTATGAATCCTTTAGTAAGTAGCCCATCTCTTTGATATTCCCATGTTAACATCCTTTTGCCCACCTGGCGTAATGAACAGGTGACTGGCTCATCAATCCCACTTTCCGAACTTCATCTAGATGAAAGATAGGCTAGCTACGTGCCAACTTGCACAAACTTACCAAGGCACTGAAAGAAAATGAGTACCTACTGCTTTGGCCGGCTACATACAAGCTCCTACAGTTTCCCTAAATGTATGTATGTAGATCATATAATGTGATAATGCAGTAATGTTAGCAAATACAGGTTGTGACTTTGTTATCTATATTCAATTTCCCGATTTAGATTATGTTTTAAGTAAAGAACAAATCAGGAAACTTTTATGCACCTCTGAACACGCAATGAACACATGAAACATGAACGTTTGTAAAAGTATCAGTATGTTTGAAAATTCAATTACAAGTATGCGATAGCTGGTCTGGAAGTAGGGTAAGGTGCGCTAATGTGGAATACGTGCCTAATGTGAAATACCTAAGTTTTCACTCTGTATTAAGGTGACATCTGTGCAAAAAGAGTGCAACTGCTACCACAGTGACGCTGGTGTAGAATACAGTGCAATTCATTCCTTAGTAAAGTTCAGTGCTCTTACTGTATCGCCATAAGGTTTGCACAAGTTTTGAGTTTTTCTGACTTTGCTGTTGAATGCCTAGTAAAGCTGTATAACGTAAGTATAATTAACATTTACCTTTTATGTTTTGATAAATGAATCCTAGTGGGAATGTACTGAATAGTTTACTAAAACACTGCTAAACGCGGCTTGCGTGCAGCATGGTTAAAACAAAATGGCGAAAATGTTCCTAATGTGGAATACCACATGGACCTCGATGTTGAATATTCCATATTAGGGACACCTTTACGTGGTAATGATTATTATTATGCTTTTGCATATCGAAGCTAAAGTAATCAAGTAAATATCAAGTTTACCACCTTCAGTTAATGGTTGGGATGCATAAATGGGAAGTGAATGGCTATCATTTCGAACCCCGCCTAGAATAAATTTGTAGTTTTATTTTATTACATTGGCTCCTTTTTTCTGCTCTAAATTAAATATTTTAAAATCTTTGTTACTATGGTACAGACATGCTTTCTGACAAAAACGTTTGCATTTTTTGTTTTAGATGCCGGGAAAATTGACGAAACGTATTTGGGATGCCGCAAACATGAAAGCTGCCATAGAGGCTGTGCGCTCCAAACAGATGGGTTTTCTTAAAGCCCAGAATACTTACAATGTACCACGAGAGACACTTTTCCGTTTTATTAAGCAGTCAATCACCAGCATAGCAGAACTAAGCCCGCTTCCAAGCCTAGCTTTAACTACAACAAACAAAAGAGGTCCAAAGCTGGGACAGCAAAACTACTTACGTCCACTCCAAACAAGCAAGGGTTGGAACAATTTAAATCCCAAACTGCAAATACAGCTATTTCTGGTAAAAGGAATCTTCCCAAAAAAGGGAAGCAGTAAGAAAGTGAAGAAACACTGCAAAGAAACATGCTCCAGTTCAGAAGATGACAGAAACACAGGAGGTGTCCAGTGAAAGCTCGTCTGAGGAAGATGCCGAATGTGTCTACTGTGGGAAGTTATGGTCGAAAAGTATTGATGGTATCTGAGTCCAGTGCCAAACATGCAAGTTATGGGCCCATGAACAGTGTGCTGGAAACCCAAAAAAGTGGTTCAATTGTGGGAAGTGTGTCAAGCAGATGTGCCATGCAAGTCAAAATGTTAATTTAAACATTAAATGTGCAAGCTATTTTTTCTTTCTTTTTGTTTTGTTTTTTAATTTTGACAACAAAAAATAGCACAACAGCCCACGAAGGGCCACTTGACGATAAAATTGAACCAGAATATCAATTTAACGTCTTTTCCTGTTATAATGTTCATTTATTTCAAACATATTTTAACTTAAATTGGTTGATATTACATTTCCTCATCTCCTGTGTAAAGTATTCCATATTAGGATCACTATGTGCCTAATATGGAACAAGTGCACATTTTTAAAATATGTTTTGTTATAATAAATATTACGTGTTTTGAATATTATATTCCTAAGATAGTGAGGAATTGTTTTCTCAGTTACCAGTTTTATATATCAAACATAAGTGCAATAAGTTAAGTACATATAAAAATTATTCCATATTAGGGCACCTTAATATTGTAACAGCAGGTGGGGCGCACAACAAAGGAGGGTTAGGCTAAGCTACTTTACACTATATACCAGACCGGCGAGCAACCAAAGGCACTCAAAGTCAGGCTGCGTCGAGCTAATGTTTGTGTATACGCGACTAACAACAATGACCGTGGCGCTTAACAAAGTTTTGGTGGAAGCTTCGAGAGGTGTCAAGCGGCTGGCGTGTTTATAGAAGTCAAGAACGGTCCATGTTACGTCATATTCGTTATATAAAGAGGTGAGGAAATAGTGCAGAAGAGTTACAGACATGAGCCGGCCAATGTATCATTGGGTACGAGACAGCTGTGTGTGTGAGTGTGTGTGTGTGTGTGTGTGTGTGTGTGTGTGTGTGTGTGTGTGTGTGTGTGTGTGTGTGTTTTACTGCCGTCGTGAAGGATACGTCACATCGATGTGATTAAGTTTTAACGAGTGTCGAGTGATTGTATCGTCGGAGTTAAGTGTGTGAGAGAGAAAATGACGAAAGACACTGAAAGTTCTGAGTCACGGCTATGAGAAGTAAACAGTTGCAAGTTGTAATATCACGAAAGACAGTAGACCGTGTCAACGTCAGCAGAAAAGAACTACTTTTGTTTAAAGGTTTACAAGAAAAATAAAGTCATAGAAAATTAACTGGCTAGTTTTATAATTTTGTCATATGGTGTCAGAAGTTGGATTCGTTTTGTTGCAGTATAAAGTTCTAAGCACTTATTTGGAGAACAATACAAAGTTACTGCTTTATGCACTCTTTTTATTAGAGAGTATCTGAAATACAGAGTTAAAATTTATACAACACCGGAAACATTTTCTACGGCTGAACTACTACCAGCAGTTTTAGTTTTGATATTTTATTTTACCGCTTTTATCCCGCTTTGAGGCTTGTTTTTATACTACCATTCATAAATAAATTAAAAAAAAAAAAACAATTTTGTTCACCACAAAATTGTGTCCCTAACAATAATGCATTCGTGATACTGGGTCACCTTCTTTTAAAGCATGAACACCTGTACACATACGGTTTTAATTTTAGACAAATCCTCATACATTAGAATAACTAAAACAAAATAATAGAAATTAAATCTAAAACATTACAATGGCCCAGCTTAACCGTGTGAATCAGAATGTGTTCTCCCGATGTAATGCTTGTTTAGCTGAGGCTGGACGACATTTCCAGCATCTTCTATAAGGTAAGAGTGTTATACATGCTTTACATCCAATCGCGCACAGGTACAATGCCTTAATATTATTGAAAATAAAGCCACATAAGTGTTTTAGGCTTTCACAGCTTGTTCAACGGTAATTCCTGGAGAACTAATAATTTTCTACACATATGTCCCATTATCTCTGAAAGCCATTGGTACAATATACTGACATCTTTATCACACATTTGTAACTAAATGAACATTATTTTCATGAGAAAGATTTTATGTCAGGCATGCAGGATAGTTTTTTTTAAAGCCCCTATATTTCAATAAAAATCTAGGCATTGTATAAAAAGATACTTCTGATGAAGAAAATGTGTTTTTATTTCATCATTCAAGTACACGAATATGTGGGTATTAAATAATTCAGCTAATTATTTTAAATAGTATTCTAGATAATAGGTTGTCTATTAACATTGGAGAGATAGGGCATTTCGATTCCCCTTGAAAACATTCACCTACAAATAAATAGTTCAAGACAAACACACAGTACATATTTCCAAAAATGCTTCGTTTTAGATATAATGGACTTCAAAAAGGGTGTTACTAGGGAGTTCTGGTTTTAAATGTTTGGGTAGAGTGTGACTTCTACATAGAATTGGGGCTTGATGGAGAAATTACTCATCAACTTTGACATAAAGTTTTCTTTTATTTTTATGAAAAAGTCGAAAATTCTTTTTATTTGAAAGGTCTGACAGCTTAGACTATTAGAAGAACAAGTTGAAGCTGGATACAGGACATATCTTGCTCTGCCAGACCATGCATTCAACACGAAAAGAGCTACACGCAGCAATAAGCTTTTATTAAAACGTGAAAGCCGAAGCATGTGCGCGAAGCAAAACGATGGTGGAAGTGTATCGCAAGCAAACAGCTGGCGGGAGACGCAATCCGTTAATGAAGGTTTGTTGTAGACCTGCCTGCCTGGCTAAGTAATTAGTGATCCCTCAAGCTAACTCAATCTGTTATCGATCACGTGTTACTATGTTCAATATCTTCTTCAGCACACAATATCAACCTCCTGGTTAGTCGACGTAAATCTCCTAATCTAATTAACACTAAACAAAATATGTACATATAACCTATAGTAAATCCGGCCTAAGAAAGCCGCTTAAAATCAACACCGCTAACGTAAAAAGCACAGTAAAAAGAATAGATCAGTTTAGTTTTCGGTGAGGAACCAATTAGAGCGTTCTCTGTGGTTACGTGCTTACATCGTTTGTCTACTCTTATTTCGGCAGCACTATAGTTTAATATGAAAGACCACTTAAGAAACTTGTTGACGAATATTCTAAATACGTCACAATCCTTTAAGAAATTACGAAAAATTCTCCCATTCTGGTTTTAGATCAGAAATACTCAAATCAAGTTTGTGATATCACTCGTGACAGTTATTCTAAATTTTCTATATTACATACGCCCTTGTCTACTTGTACAGCTCCTACCAAAAGTTTAAGGACACCTGCATATTTCACCGAAATATACAATGTCCCTAAACTTATGTTTCGTCAAAGAATAATGTTATTAAAGGATACATTTCATTCATACGACATATTAAATTACTAATTAAGTAATAACCCCTCGCGCAACAGCCCTTCGTGGGCCAAGGCTTATCGCCCAGCCGCTGCATCCCCCACCTCTGCCCACTACAGGCGTCATGAGTGGGGTGCAGTACTGGAGGGTGGGACGAGGTCAGCGCCCCGATCCCTCCCGGCGAATATGCGGCCTTCGCGACCTGGGTTCGCTCCTTCTTTACTCAAGTAGCTCCTCAGTTGGCCTCCGGGATCTAACGAGGCTGAGTGCACCCTATGCCAGACCTGCCAACAGCGAAAAAATCCCCATGCTGGTACCGGGAATCAAGCCCGGCTCCTCCGCGCCAGAGTCAGGAAATTACCAATAATGTCTCAAAAATTGTATACAGTACACGCGTGTTAAGTGTTTTTACTAATCCTTGGAAATTGAAAACTCTCGACTGCGTCTCATATTTTCATGCCTTTCCTCGTTCCAGTAAAACTTACTTACCAGCCTTATATCGCAACCATCCCAGTAAACTGATTGTGAGACGAATATAACACACTTGAACCTAACTTATTACTATTTGACTTGTCAAATGGATCAGAAGTACTTACTAGATAACTTGATAAAATCTTCTGGGCTGCAAAATATAGGTAATATAATATAATTCTATTGTGTTCTGTTATAATTACTTGGATTATTTCTGCATTTATTATAATAGCTCTGAAGAATATGGTGAACGTATTATGTCCCTCTTAGCACATTTATGTAACGATGGGTTAACTGTAAATTCTCAAGGTTAGTTTCGCATCGTTGGTATTAATTTTTGGTTAGGCGATTTCTCAACAAGTGTTTCTCATGAATCTTAGTCCTGTTGAAGATATTCACAAATATCCCCCAGCAATGAAATACATTTGTTGAGATTATTAATAATTTTGTTAACTATGCACCTGATTATGCGAAACATGTCAGTAATCTAATCGTTTAGTAAGAAGGCAGTAAAGTTTAGATGGAGCAATAGAATGCACTTGATAGTTTCACCACCGCACAGTGGAGCACCTTCACCAAATTGCTGTACATCATTTTCTTTAGAATATAGGGTTTAAATATATCAGATACAACACAGACAAGTAAATTAGCTAAATACAGAGTTGTGGAACAAACTAATATATGCCTATTAAAATACTACGTTTCTAGGTTCAACATTAATCCAAATTCCAGTGCTCTATTTTACTGCGGTCTTTTAATTGCCTTATTGCAAATGCTAATGCATTGCTGTCTGTATTAATGTAGTGCTGACAGTAAATACTTCCCAGATTGATATAAATTTGATACATAATTGTTTGAGCTCCACGCTAAACTCAGCTATTGAGAGGAAACAATGTCCATGCGTTCGTTGTCACTTGTTGATAACTTCTCCATACCGCTATAACCACGTGTCGATGTGCAGAAACTAGCATGTCCAAGGATTCCTTAACAAACAGTTTGGATTTTTTCTGTGATGTAGGGCTAATGCTCATCACAGGAAGATTGGGACAGTTAAAACTACGATGACATACTACATAACTTGTAGTATGTCTATCTTACTTTGAATATGTTTAATTTCTTCGTTTGTGATATCTAGTTTCTTTTAGAAACCTTATTCTGATTGGCCTAAATACCTGGCACACGGTTTTGCTACAGAACTTTTGTGATTTCTCTAAGATAGATTATTTGAGAGGCGCTAGTAAGCTTTGAAATAAGTTTGTATTAGAATCTGCATATTTTTCAAACCCTTGTTTGAACTGAGTTTGTTATGATCCATCGCATCCTCATTTTCAGATAATTCCTTTCTTCACCATTAGGAGCTTTGATTACACTTATTAAATAGAACATTAATCGGGTAGCTGTGCGATTGAACAAATATTGCTGGTCGATTTCTGCACAAGTATGTGTCGCTATATAAGTCTCTGGGAGAGGATAACGTCCTTGGTTTTCTTTTTTGTTCCACGAATACCTGCAAAAAGGACACATTGTCTTATCACTTGTGCTTATATAGTGTTATATTGTCGACTTCGACAAATATTGACAAAGCTTTCACTGATGACATTTGGTTCCTCAGTTTCTGTTTCAGACTGCCTGCATTTAGCAGTTCGTTGAGCGGATTTTGTAAAATCCTTTATCACTCTGGCAACATCTACTTTGCTTGCAGCTACCAATTTCATTTGGGTAACAAAGGTTAGTATTTCTGGATCCACTTCAGTACGAAGTGGAGTCAGGTCTTGAGTCTTTCGCCTTTTGCTTCGGTCACTTAATCCACTGATGGTCTGCCTGTATTGTAAGGTGAAATTACACAAAGCATTTGCTAGGTTCCTTGAAGCCAGCTACTATTGTATTTCGCTTCTGTGAGCAGCTGACCATCTAACTTTAATCTGCGATTTAAGGTATGAAGACTTGTGTTTGAAAGCTTGTCCACTGCAAAACTTTCCCCTTTATTGGTAACTTCTCCTCGTGTTCTAGTTTTTTCTGATGTCATTACCTCTTCTGCACTCTTTAGTAAGTCAAAAAGCTTGTTTGCATTTGATGAAGGCGATTTCAGTTGACCCTATGGCCCTAAAATAAAATAAAAAGCAAATATCTATTCAGGAAGATAATGCTATTTATTAAAGCCGCAACTTAGACATTAAAACCTTATGCAACAATTCAAAGAACATATTTTAAAAACCAATGGGGAGTGAAAGTGCGTTTAATTTCAATGGTTTTTGTATAATAAACTACTATTCTTTTCAATACTATCAACAAGAACATGAGGACGTACCTTTAAGTATACGTAGTCCATTTGAATTTAAGAGTAATATTTTTAAACATGTAACTGTATATTGAATATTGCTCTAGGCGCCAAATATGATTTGTTATGTAGAACTTTTAAAGCAGAATATGGTCGATTAGTTAGTACATACCTGCCTGGGATAACCCATCATACACAAGAACTATTAAGTTTGCAACAGCTCTTTTATTTATCATAGAAATTATATAACTGCAGAGCGCGTAAATAAACTGTTAGACGTACAGTGTCAGAAGTTCCAAATTCAGACTTTCTACATACTCAGCTGCTTATGTTGAGAAATACATAAAGTCTGGGATAATACACTGTATTTATCTAGCTACCAAACAGAGTGTTTTGTGGCTAGAATTTACTTTCGAAATTTGAACTTTGGTCAGTTTTTGGATGCAAATACCCCACTGTGCACCGGTTTAATTACGAGTACTACGGATTTTGTAAAACCTTTATTCTCGCTTGTACAAACGCAGTATTTAGTGTGTTGCTACATCTCATGACAGAAGGATATTGCTGAAGTCTGGAAGTCAGAAAAACTGCCATGTTTATTTAGGTGAATATATGAAACAGTTACATGAGGACGGTAAGGCCAACTTTTGCTTTGTATCTCTAGCTTCAGTTTTCCGTTTTAACGCTGACAAATTTTTCTGCCTGTTTTGAATCGTTATTTCAATTTTCTCTAATTACACATTTTAAAAAGTATATAAACAATATCAATATATAATATTGAAATGACACCTTCACGCCACAAACATACTTACTGAACACCTTTCACTATAAATGCATTTTTTTTCTCGATAAGTCAGCTCCTCAAACGACCCAATTAAGCTCAGTAACAGAACCTGTGAGGGGAATGCAGGGTAGGGTACACCGGCTTAATAAATGCGAGGGAAGTGACAGAAAGAGGGAAATAGATGAGGTCCCATGAGCTGTTGTTTCTCACATGCCTCTCTGCTGATATGTAAGAGCTGAGGCAAATAATCCAGAAAAAAGAGAATACTCAGTTTTCTTAACAGGTGAATTAATAATACAAACTTGTTAAAGACAACTTGAGTATTCATGCTGAGCTATTTATCATCTTGAACTTAGGTTAATCGCTGAAACCCTGACGTCTTGAAAATTTTCTCTGAAGCTCACCTTTACTGTGGGGCTGAAATGTTTCTTATGGTATTCTTAGATGTAAAATGACCGAACCTGTGTTTCTCCCAGCCAGACTTAGAGGACTAGGTGAGCCTAAGGGTTTTCTTCATGGGGTTCCAGTACAACTGGCGATAAAACACTCGTTTCAACAAGACGATACACCAGCTCACTATTATGAACCTGCAAGAATCCCTTGAATCAGTTGCTGGATCGGCCGAGGAGGTGCGATATCTTGGCCTCCATGAAATCTTAATCTGGCCAAAATATATTTTTGTTTTGGAGTTTTGTGAAGAATATTGTGTTAGAAACACATCCCGTCAATGAAGAAGTCTTACATCAAAGGATCGTTGAAGCATGTGTATCTGTCACTCTCGGCCCTCAGAAACGTCCGTATAAATACAAACGGACGCTTGGAACATTGTATTATTATGAACACCAATCTATGAATGAAGTCACCATAACAATGATGATAGTGAAAATAATAGCACAATAATAGAATAGAACCATAATAAAATCATCATAATTATAACACTGATTATAACAGTAAAAGTACTAATATCAGTAGAATACTGATAAATAATAATAATAATAATAATAATAATAATAATAATAATAATAATAATAATAATAATAATAATAATAATAATAATAATAATAATAATAATAATAATAATAATAATAATAATAATAATAATAATAATAATAATAATAATAATAATAATAATAATAATAATAATAATAATAATAATAATAATAATAATAATAATAATAATAATAATAATAATAATAATAATAATAATAATAATAATAATAATAATAATAATAATAATAATAATAATAATAATAATAATAATAATAATAATAATAATAATAATAATAATAATAATAATAATAAAACGCACGCAACATTAACAGTAATAAGAAACGAATACATAGTAATGAAACATTACGTCCCTTACAGCGACATAGATTTTATTATGCCACTTTACAATATGTAGTCCATAATGTTAAAGAATAGCAGCGTAAACAGAAGTGAGGTTATTCCCTCAAAAATAAAGACTCTGTAGCTAAAGCGATAAACATGCTAAGACCCTTTATACTGTTCTTGTCTATTATAACGGACTACACACACTAGTTCAAGCATGGGAACTGCCTCTCATCGCTCGTCTTCGGTGATAAGCAAGAGGAGCAGAACGAAGTTCGCTCAGGCCACTGCTGTGAGTTTAACTGCAATTCCTTCGTTGCGTTCTGCAACTCTTTTAACGCATGCAGGGACATCTACTTACCTGATGGACAGAGCAGTTGCAGCATCTGGTATAATGGCTATTTCTACTACTACTCTTGAGTGGGAAAATGTTCGGGTTACTCACAAGTAGGGGAGAGTTGCCTATAGTGTACCAGTTCCTAATTTGTACCATATTTATAAAATCGGTGTTTCCTGTAACATCTGACATATAGTGTTGCTATAACTATTGGTAGGGCACGAGGATTCAATAAGGAAACGATCTACGAAGTTCTCCTTGAGATCTAGTGTGACTTTGTAACAATACAACAAGAATTCTCAATAATGATGACATGGGTTTCCAACAGTACAGAAGAAAACACGTGGGCAAATACGGCCAATGAACTGACAATAGTGGCACCATCTGGAGAAAGAGGTGCTTTGATTGTAGTGACATTACAGTGAAAACGGGGAGAAAAGTTAACTACTGAAATTCAAACGTAGTACTGTGAACTGTTACATGAAGACAATACGAGAAATGATTGGACACACGCAGAAATCAAGAAAAAGATGAAAAAGTTATTTTGCGGTGCCTGTAAATAGTGACAACCTCCAGTAACACCTCTTAATAGAATTGAAATCAATACAATAGTTTTACATTCCGTCACTGTCTTAAAATTTGAGAGTGAAAAATGCGGTCAAATATAGGAACCCGCTGGTACAAATTAGGAAACCAGTGTCCTAATTTGTACCACTTGCAGACTTTCAGAAATATAAGTTTTTAGACTCTTAAGCGATTTAATTTTGAACCTCTTAATATCAAAACCAGGAATTAGCATTATCCTCATTATTTTAATATTGTTAGATTCGTTATAAAGTGTTAATTGGGTTGTAATAAACAAAATCTATAAAATGGTGCAATTTAGGCAAATTTCCTCCAGATATACATACTTAAGGAAAAGAAAATACTATTAAACATGAAACTGAAATTCAGTGTACGCGAACCAGGATCACGTGCTGACCAAGAGGTTAACATGCCAGCTTCAAGTGACCAACGGTTGAATGTTTAAAAACCAGGTGGCGCATGAGTATGGCAACGGCAGTACGCTAGGATAGTGGTCCCCTCAGTTGGTAGTATGAGCTCTGTAATGAAGGTTGGCATAATATCTAATGTAATTCATGTAAAAAAAAAAAAAAAAGATAATAGGTAACTTTGTTTTAAAAATTGCCCATACATTTTGTTACTAGTGGTGATACAAAGTATGGGGGTAATTTAAGTTATGGAATAAGGCTTGGTAATGCTAGGGCTAATGTAGATAAACCTGCGTGATACATTTCGTTATATGAAGAACACAATAAGTTAAAGTGATAGGCAATTCTTTTCAAAACCCTTCACTATGTAATGCCTTTGAAATTCCATTCTCTTTGTACGTCCAACAGGGGAAGGTGCGAACAAGGAATTTCCTATTTGAGAAAAGCATAAGTATTTTAAAATGCAAAGCAATAAGCAGGAATAGTTCGGAATGGTTTAAGTCCACAAAAATATTACTTGACATAAATTGTGTGATTCAACGGTATCTAAGTTTTTGTGCAATAAGATTTTACATATTGTCACCGCGCCCGCCGCATATAATTGCCGACAACAATAGGAGCGTACGAGACAATAGCTATTACATGGCGGTGCGGTTTCTGGACCGCTCCGCCACAGGTCGCCGACAACAATAGGAGCGTACGAGACAATAGCTATTACATGGCGGTGCGGTTTCTGGACCGTTCCGCCACAGGCACTCCCGAATATTCTACCTCCAGAACTTTCCCTCTGTCTAAGGACATATATAAGTCGCTGCCAAGCACCAGGGAAGAGGAAAAAAGACGATACGAAGTGTTGAGGAGTCGTGCCAACTAGCAGTTCAGTCTGACAGTTCTTATTTGTGATTCGGCAGTTGTTCTGTTACTCTGAGCTTGTACAAAAGTAATCGAAGTGTAACGTTAGCACTACGCTAACTGACTAAAAGGCAATAAAGTGTGAATAGCAGTAACTGGTGTTTTCTTCATTTGTTACAATATCCTTCACGGATTTCCAGATATTCTAAAGTAATTGACAATGAAGAGGATTCCAGGAGTCTGTGCTCAGAAAGCTTAAGATCTACTTACATTTCATTTGTAATCAAAACACCTTAATAATATGGCAGGCAATTCATTAAAAATTGTTCGAGCCATTTTAAATAAAAACAAATGTTTCAAAAAGTTTCGATTTAAAGCGTAGTTGACGAAAGGGTTTATTTCTTTTTTATTTTTGAAAACATTTTTGTTGCACCCTTAGACGACGCTGAGGGTAAATACCAATATGCTTTAGGTTTTTGAGCTATGGGATTTTAGACTGACAGACACACAGATACATGAGACACATTTTCACTTTCTCCATTACGCATAGTAAGTCGGGAAAGTGTTGTAAGTGTTGAGTGAGTGAGTGAGTGAGTGAGTAGTGGTGTTTAAGGGCGCGTCGACAAGTAGGTCATTAGGGCCCGTTAAGTATTGAAAATATATGTTTTGAGGCCCCCTGAATCCAAGAAAAGCAACTTTGGTGAAAGGTCCTTGTGTGTCTCTCTCTGGTGAAAGGTCCTTGTCTCTCTCTCTCTCTGTGTATGTGTGTGTGTGTGTGTGTGTGTGTGTGTGTGTGTGTGTGTGTGTGTGTGTGTGTGTGTATGTGTCAGTCTCTACATCTAAGAGCAGCTGAACTCAAAAAGGGAAAGTCGGTTAGTAACTAATGTTGGTATTTAAGGATATGACAAAAAGATTTTGAAGATAGTTTCTTCAACCTAAATTAACATTTGCATGGAAACCTTTTCGAAAATGTTGGTTTTCTCAAAAATTATCCCTAACGATTTTGAGGAAAATTAAGATATTTTTATGACAAATCAAACATACATTTTGAATTTTCTGGCTATAGCCTATGTAGTTCTGTTTACACTTCATGACTTTTGTATAACCGTAAACCCTCAGATATAGAACATAATGTAGATCTCGATAAAAGACACAATTTATGTCCAAAGGCATGGTGGAGTGAACCATTATGGAGCTATTCCTTGTTAGTTGTGTGAGTTTTGCAATACTAATGGTTTTCTAAAATGGAAGATCCTTTTCTACTTTTTATCTCTGAGCCGTGCAGAGAGAACGGGATTTCAAAGCCTTCTTACAGCTACCAGTTTTAAAAATATTTAACTATCGCTCAAAGCTGACTGTCTTTCCCTTGCACCTACAAGAAAATTAGCAGTAAGATAATTTCTGCAAATGTTTATCTCAACTAACATGAAGAAGATAGAGGAATAAGATCTTGTAAGAGCAGTTTGTACAAGAATTGAGAAAGTCATATCACTGCAGCACGTCAATTTTGGGTCTTTTAGGTCCAGAGTCTCAAAACGTGGATTTCCGGTGAAATACCGGTATGGGATTTTAATGGAGTACAATACTTCCTCTACTTGTTGTAGATATAGGAGAGAAAGTAAAAATGGAATTACTAAATTAAATAATTTCTGCAAGCTCTGTGTTAACAACAAATACTGCAACCGGGAGTAAACTAAGTGGCTGGAAAGTAATTTGTGAACCACACAAAGTAGAACATTTGTATCAATAAAAATTTCGAAATATTTATAACTCATTACCAATGGGCATCTCTTTTCAGCAGAGGATCATTCAGGAAATTAAAAATAAAAACTCTAAAATAATTTGGCGTTTACTAAAACGTAGGGATAGAAACTTTGTGTAGTGAGCATTTGAAACTAAGATTCGAAAGACTTTTACTTTACCTAAAATTGACATCTTCTTTTCAGTAGGGTATCCTAGAATTTTATGATGTTTTTCATTTTTTGCAAATATCTACAGTAATAATATATATCATATAAGTCACATCATATTATACTAAACCAGCTGTGCCCAACGTTTCCGAAAGAGGGGAGGTTGGATTCACATCCTTCTACTTTGTGCGGACTCTGCCACTCTTTTAATATTGAATTCCTTTGCAGTAGCAGTTTGGTTGCACACACGTTGCATTTGATTTACGAAAGCACCTTCAAATATTATGTGTGGTCATTAGTGACTTCTTTGGTATTGCTTACGTTTCAAACTATATCAATACATACGTATTTGACGACAAAGTCAATTTTCAGAAACTCTATTTGCAAATACACTGTTCAAAATAATTAGATGGACACGATTTTCATTAGAGCATTGTATTTTTCCAGTTTCTAATGAAACTGTACATACTACATATTATTGTTCGGGCATGTTTACTCAAGATGTGCACTTCACCATGGTAACTTTTAGAGCCATGGCCTGCTGACAATATTACAGTATATTGTGTTATATAAAAAAATGAAGTGGGTTATGTATAGAAAGTAATGGTTCACGTATTGGTCGAGTATCTTTTTCGTGTCGTTAACGGAGCATTGATTTTTTCCACAACTTGTTACATTCAATAAGTTTAAAGTGAGGTACCTGTTCTAAGATGAAGTTGTTCGAGCGGTCACATTGATACACGAAGTTGGACAGTTCGCGCTGTGGCTAGACAGATCAAGGTAGCTTCATCTGTTGTTGGAAGGGTCTGAAAAAGATTTATTGAAACTGACAGCTATACTAGAAAACTAAGCTAAGACCCTAAACGTTGTTGTGGTTAGCCAATGCTGGACTTCTGACAATGAAGTCATTAATCTTCTTGCTCTCCAATATTTTTCACAATGATATTGAAGAGAGCAATAGCAGTAAAAGTAATCGTTTTTTAGAGAGCACCATATTTTTATGTTTTGGCGGTCACATCGGTCTCTCACAGCCCCCAGACTGTCTGGAGAACCACACCTGTCGTTGGTTTACGGGTCTCACCGACCTGACCGGGAGAATTATCAAAATAAATCCACCGACCATATCCTCTGATTACCAATCAGAGGACGTATTACATGCCATGACAGGTCAGCATGTTGGGGTTAAGATTTTATAGAGAAATTAGAGAAATGGAGAGGTTGGAAAAATAAAGACTCCCTAGCCCTCGGGAACCCTAATAGCATCGGAGTCGGAAGAGAACAAGAGTTGACCAAGGTAAGGTCAGATAGAAAAGTTACAGTGAGGAGCAAAACACCAGTAAGTGGAAGTAATGTTCTGCTCAGCTTGGGTACCTTGTGGTCGCCATCTACATATCCCCTAGACGGAGACCCCTGAGGCAAGACTCCAAACGCAAAACGTCGGCTAGGGATGCTCAATTGTGCTCTTCGGCACCTACTGGCACTCTAGAAACTAAATAACCTAAGGACGGCAACTGATGTTATTGTCAGTGATCAGACAATACGAAACAGACTTCGAGAGGTGGGGTTAAGACCACGAAGACCTTGTAAGGTCTCTTGATTGGAATGTCATCACAAGGTAGATGGATTGAGGTTTTCTCAACAACATAGGAAGCTTCGTCATTGGCGCAATGTACTGTTCAGAGATGAACCTGATTTGTGTTTAAAACTTGTGATGGACGTCCTTATTTGTAGCGTTTAACGCCCGGTTTTACTACTACGGCACCGCAGGTGGTGACACGGATGATACATGGAATGAAAATGGAGCACCGATGGAATGAGATGGCGGGGGAAACCGGAGAACCCGGAGGAAACCCACCCCACTGGCGCTTCGTCCATCAAAATCCCATATTCGGTCGCCTGGGATCGAACAAGGACCGCTTTAGTAAGACGTACGTCTGTGTGTGTCTCGTCATAGTGGTGAGCGTTATGATGAAGCTACGGCCTAAGAAATTGACAGGTTTGGTGCTGGGTCTGTCATGTGTGGGATGGCATCAGTACCGATGGTAAAACTGATCTTGTGGTAATCAGACGGCGACAAAATGCTGCCAGGTACATTGCGGATATTGTGCCTAATCATGTTATGCCTGTTGTAATTGGGATGCAGCCCGAATTTGTATTGCAGCAAGACATACAGTTGGTGCCACTATGGTCTCCTTACAGAATCTCATATGCTAGAACGCAATGTCCGGAAGCGTCCCTTAGCTCCTCAGACTCTTAAAGAGCTTGCAAATTATAAATTACTTTGTTGTTTAACGACTCTGTCAATTACCAGGATCACATCAGCGTCGCCGGTGTGCCGGAATTTTGTCCCGCAGGAGTTCTTTTACATGCCAGTAAATTCACTGGCATGGAACTGTTAAGCACACTGGCCCAGATTTGAACCCGCGGCCTTGGGATAAGTGAAGAGCTTGCAGAAGTCCTCTAGAATAGGACAGCATCCCACAAAGAGACGTGCGAAGGTTGATCAGAAGCACGCCTCGAAGGTGTGCAGCAATAATACACGTGCGTGGGGGCACACAAGATGATGAAATTTCTTCTTTTGTTGTTGTTTTGACTCAATGGAAGTATCATCCATTGTTTTCTACACTCTGCTTAATTTCTGCTTACAGTAGCCAAGTTTGATGTGAGAAGTCAACATTATTTGTGTGTTGTAGTTAAATAAAGGTTAGTCATTCAAGAAAACAATTGTATGGTTACAATAAACATCAGTACAAAATACATTCAAACAAAATCTTGTCCCTCTAATTATATATACCAGGTGAGTCAGCTGCGCCTTATTTTTTTGGAAGGTAGACCACCCATCTAACGGCATGTGCGCCTTAGTTCAGTTTTGCGCTTACTAAAATGTATTGCTTGACGTTCTTAAAGAGAGGAATGCGCAAAATTGAGAGCAACAGTGCTTTAAGGGACAGAACGTACTCCTCGCTAAAGTACACCTCAAAAACATACGACTCGTTTACTGACAGCGAATTCCGGTTTCCAGCCGATTTTACAAACTTTTTATTAGAGTATACATAGCAACGTAATTCAGTAAACGACTCGGAAAAAATGGACCTATCATATGAGTACACTAACAACGTCAGCTAAAAAGAAAATAGTGGATTCTTGTACATAGAGCAGGGATTGGCTGCCAAAAACTAGGAAAAATTTAGACACCCCTCATCCATCATGGACCAGTACAGTCAAAACGGACATATTATTAAACAACAGTTTATTTGCATTTTTGCGTGAACTACGCCTCGTGCATCTCAATTAATATGCGTAATTAAATCAAGCCCGAAAACTTGCGAGGTGGCAATGGCTTAGCGCCAGGCATACAAGTACCACTATTGGACGTGATACGTGCTTTTAGGAAGTCTCGAAATAGCTGAATAGGATTGTGACGGGTCCTCTGCACTTAACCCCCAATGACACAGGTTCGAGTCTCAGCGTTGTAAATATTTTTTTATGTTCATCAAAACTTGGAAACCGAATTCACAATAATATAATTATAAAGTCCCTGATAGTTTAGGACATTATAATTTAAATCGTTTTAGTTGTCTGCATTTTTAATAGCACAATAATTCACTGTGTGCAAAATTGAGTTTAACTTTCATGTTAAACTCTGACAATCTAATTTACTTGCTTTCTGTGTTCAAATGTGTATGAATGATCCTTATTTCAATTGCACCTACCTATAGGTGTGTTTAAACAACTACATAATTGTAGTTCACCAATAAAGAAACATCAAAGAATGTCATAAAACATAAATAAATCAATAAAAATGAATATAATAACAGTTTTCAGAATAATAGTTTGTAACTTGTGAGGATTGCACGGAAAAAGAAGAAAAAAAAATTAGTACATGCAGGTGATTCGAACCACCTTCACAGCGAACAGATTATTTCGGAGTCGTGCGTTTGTTCCAACTGAGCTACCTAGTAACGTTTGAGGAAAAACACTGGAACGCTTGTTCCAGTCAACATTTGCAGAAGTGCAAACGCCAGCTGTCTAATTACGAATATATTAAAAAGAGATGTGATAACATCTATATTAGTACTAATTTCGAGTGTTTAACATCCATGTTAAATACGCGGGTAGAACCTAGTAATGGGATCGATGTTTTCATGTTGGCCTATAAAATGCGGATTGCATAAAACTCGAGAATAAGCGGCAGCTGGCTCACCTGGTATATATACAGTTATACACACATACACACTCTTATACAAACTATTGTTGCAAATGCTTATTTCTATATCTAAAGTTAATATTATTGCTAATTTTCCAGTAGGAGCAAAGGGAATGTGAGAATACGGTAGGCTTTAAGAGATAGTCAAATGTTTTATGAGCTGGAATTCCGTTCTCTTTCCTAGGCCAAGAGATACAAAAACGAATAACATATTTCTATTTGAGAAATGTATATGTATTGCGAAATTCAGAGAAGTAATAACGAATATTTCGGAAGTGGTTCACTCAAAAGAAAAAAGAAATGTTTGACATAAATTGCATGTTTTAACGAAATATATATTTGTTATTTAGTAAGTTTTTGTGTCTTTTACTGTTTACCATTTATTCAAAACTCATCCAGAATGAATGCGTCTTCTGAGGACATTCTAAGAAAATACCAGTTATGACCTTAGAAACTGCCATGGAATCGTCTGTTTATGGTTCGTCACTAGATACTGACTGTCTAGTTGTGTGTCTACACGTCACAGGCACTAACTAGCTGATTCTCCCTCCGACTGAAAGAGGAAACGGGAAATAGCAGCTTATTATGTAAGCGTCTTCGAAGGCACAAGGTTGGACATCGCTGTACTAAAATCTGTCTTATAACCGTCCACACTGACATATACTTTTCGCACCCTTTTGTCTTCCCCTACCCCTAATTGGCTAATGCACACATATGAATGGTGATGATGATGATGATGATGATGATGATGATGATGATGATGATGACAAACAACCCCTGTGCAACCCTTGGCAAGGAGTATAAGCGATAAAAAACACTCCGTCATGGGAAATGTACCAATTGTTCCTTATACTTGGAGACAGGAGACAGGTTTAAACCGAAGGATTCTCAGAATTTACATGTCTTCCATTTAAATTTTACTCAGTTGCGTAATATAGCTGTTTCATTAGGTTAAGAAATTATGAAATTGTCATTTGTTTCTAATATATTAGGATTACTAGTCATGTTACATGAGGAAGTATTTGTATCATGTAACAACCTATACCCCCACAGCAACGAATAAGAGCTGTCTATTATTACACGTGACGTGAATTAATAGACGCAAAAATTATATAGAACAGAGCTTAGAGTTATGATGTTGATTAAAGTTATATTTTTCAGAATTCAAAATGGTCAACAGTCATTTTGTTCCAATTTATGATATTGAACAGAACGGATTAATACTAAAATGCTGTGAAAATGTAGATTTCAAAATAAAACTGTAATGACAACTGCAATTCACACATAGTTTCATGAACGGAGTTAAAAAGCATGGTTAAGCTAATAAAATGGTGAACTTGAAAAGAGTTTCCTGTAATATATAGTGCATGTTGTAGTGAAAGCAAACATTTCATGAAGTGTTTCTTGAATATCAATACTACTTGTACACAGTACTTTTGAGAATATTATACTTTTCTTCTAAGTCTGAAGAAGACCGATTGTAATTTGTGGGAATTTTCTACCCGTGTTATTGTTTTCTCATGTTCTGTGGCGGCGCCGTGGCCGAGCGGTTAGCGCGCTCGCCTACCACCTAGGCGGGGTTATATCCCAGGGACCCGCATGTGGTATTCATGGTGGACGAAGCGGCGTCAGGGCGGGTTTTCTCCGGGTGCTCCGGTTTCCCCCGCCATTTCATTCCACCGGTGCTCCATCTTCATTCCATGTATCATCAGTGTCACCGCCTGCGGTGCCGTAGTAGTAAAAGCGGGCGTTAAACACTACAACAACAACAACTCATGTTCTGCTAAGAATTCCTTTGGTTTGAACACATTTATGTTTCTGACGTGTAACAATGTAAGGCTGAGAAACAAAGCACCAGCGGTTTTTTATTGTCAGGTCAAAAAAGAAAAGAAAAAAAAATGAAAGAAAGAAAAAGAAGAAGAAAAAAAAAGAGAGAGAAATAATTCCCTCTAAGGGGATGGGTATTTGCAAGTGCATGTAACCATTTAATAGACAACGGAGGGCTGTGAGGGGGTATGTACTTTCCAAGAATTTAGACAGAGCAAATAAAGTACCCTAAAGACAAGGACAGAACCAAACCGGACGAGCCTCATAAACTCTTAACACCTTCTAAGCAACAGTTTAAGGAGCAGAACGGGCAGGTGCGAGTTTCGAAAGCAGCACTGGTTTGGGAAATCTAACATCGCCGGAAATTTATACATACACAGACTTTGAAATTTTACAACAGTTTATTGCTACAAAACTGAAGGAATCAATATAATGGTAGTATGGAATATTTCTCTTGGAGATGAGAAAATCTAAACATATAACATAGTTTCAGAAAACAGAATGTTAGTCCACATTAAAGACCTTTGCTAGAAATTGAAATCGTTTACTTAAAGACTCACTGTCCAATACTAGAATCAACACTTAAGGGCATTGGGCAGTTGGAGCTTAGTCAAGTACACCCTGGACAAAGTAATCCTCTTTTTATCCACTATTACCAAGTGAACTCCTTTAAGATGGCGCCATGACCGAGCGGTTAGACCGTTCACCTACCACCTAGGTGAACCGGATTCGATTCCAGGGGCCCGCATGTGGTATTCGTGCATCAGGGCGGGTTTTCTCCGGGTTTTCCTGTTTCCCTCACCACTCATTCCACCAATTACTCCATCGTCACCTTTCCATTCATCCATTTCGCCTACATTTCATATATCCTCTTCCTCATTATCATACCCCGTGCTTGGCTGACCACCCGCTTCAAGGTCTTTATTCTGTCCGATCTATAGGTTCCTCTGCTCCCTGACAGCCATCTGACCCTAGGCACCGACTTGTAAGCCCTAGGGGGTGTAAGTCCTACATAAGAGGGAGTTAATTAGGTAAAGAAAGAGAGAATTACTTTGAAAAAATCAGGCTATATACCATGCTATTGACAATATCCATGGCAAATTTTATTATCCTGGCTCTTATACTTTCTCTTTAAAAATTTGTTTATTAAGTCAATACAATAAAATATTTTATGAAAAATAAGGTATCTTTCTACCACAAAATTTGTACAACTATAGATAGCACAGCACTGAAATTGTTTACACTAGGACTTTATATGTCTGTTATGATACTGACGTAAAGTTCTATACCCATCTGCAATGATTTTGGTAGAATACATTTTTTAACATGAAGAAAGTTTAAAATGTAAAATTTATACAATTTTTTTTCAACAATATATGGGTACCATATTCAAATGGTGAAATAAATCAGCATAATTCTAAATCAATGTGCATAATGTTATACAAAACGAAATGTGCAAAATTTCAAACTTCTAGTTCTAACGGATGCTGAGAAAAATTGCCATTTATATGAAACAAATTTTTCCGATGAAAAGCTACAGAAACTAAAACATCTGATGTTTTCCACTCTTGTACTAACCATTCTTGCGATCTCTTATTGCTTTATCATTCTTGAAAGCTATTAATCTTAAATACCAACTTTCGGCTTTTAATCGACTTTTCGTTTTTGCTCTCTGCTATCCACAGACTAACAGACACACAGAGACAAAACTACAAACATGGACCTTTTTATAAAAGTGTTTTTTTTCAGGGGCCCTCAAAACATATATATTCTGTGAAATCTTGATATCGAATTTTTGGGTGGATTACTATACTTCCTCTAGATTACCTTACGTAGAAGAAAAATTAAAAATTGTTACATGACTTACCTAAAATTCCATATCTTTGATGGATATTTAAATAAAGAATCCATGTATTTAAACCATGTACGTATACTCTTGTTAAGAAAATATCATAGAATTTAACTGTAATGAAAATGAAAAATATTTTCGATCATTTCACACATCCCATTTTCCTTGATATCAAGCTTAAGATCCTCAATATTAAGCAATCAAAATTTAATGTATCAGCATTTAACTCACACATAACAAGGTGCGATCTTGTTAATTGTGAAATTTTTGACATTATAATTGGCAAACCAAAAACAATCTTGATAACTTCATTATAATGGTAATTAGAAAGCTCATGTGTAAATTATGTAACCAATAGTAGCGGGGCTCATAAACACTCTTGGGTCTTAATTGCTATTATTACTTATAATGTTGTTCGTATTATGGACTATTATAAGGTTCTGTTGCTCTACTTCGTAAAATATGGGTTACCAACGAGCTCACTAAATCCAGTAGCACAGACAGAACTGTGGAGAATAGGAACAAAAGATAAAAGGATAGAATGAGCACTTAAATACTGGTTTAGAATACATTTAAAAAACAAACTAAACTCCCAGCGTAACAACCCATGAAAGACCAAGGCTTCACTCGACCACTGCGTACCCTACCTCCGCCCACTGCAGGCGTCATGAATGGGGTGCAGTACTGGAGGGTGGGACGTGGTCAGCACCCGAGCAGTATTGCGGTATTCACAACCTGAGATCGCTATTTCTTCCCCTTCGGGACCTAGGAGATTGAGTGCATCCCGTGCCAGACCTCCCAGCAGAGAAAAAGATCCCCACACCGGTACAGGGGATCGAACTCGGTTCCTCCACGCCAGAGGCTGGCGCGCTACCACTGCGCTACGGAGGTGGTCTTAGAATACATTAATTGGAGGAAAATAATATATTAAACAACACATGGTTGTCCAGGAGAAAATGGGGAAGAAAGAAACCTTGGTTCCCAAAATATAGATAATATTGGAGGAAATAGGAATGGGGGAAATATAGATAGAAAGAAACAGTAAAAGTAAGGGTTTCTGGTAGTAAATTAAAACAAGGATGAAGGACATCGAAAAGCAAGAAATTATAAATAGCTTTGATGAAAAAAGGTTATTAATACATTACAGATTTTTAAAAATGGAATGGGGGAGAGAAAAATACATCTAAGTATGCAATAAAGAGGTCAGAATGGGGCATGCATGGTCTAGTGAACATATCTAGGTGGCATAATAGGGAAGAAAAGGGGAGGAAAAGACACGATTGTGTGAACATTGCCAGTATACTTCTTTAATATAATGCTACTTGAAAAGGGAGGGAGAACCTAATATACCTACCTACCAACAAATGGAAAGATTTTCTGTTAGAGTTAAAATTTAGGAACATTTTTCATTCAAGATCAGGTGAATATATGCAGAAAGCAGGAACATATTTAGGAAAAATAAAGCTAAAATGTAAGATTTGAAGTTTTCACCGCGAGCGTTATTAACCAAGGCTTCACGGGCGACCAGCCGTGTCAAGTTTATGAATGACGAGGTTTTTATCCATTGTAAACTCGATGGCCATCTCGCGTGAAGCCTTGATTAATAAAGATAAAATGTTTAAAATAAGTAGGAGTAAATAGAGAAAATGGAAAAAGGTATCAAAGAGTAAAAGTAAATAATGGATATAATAAACTTCGCTATTATAGTAAATTATATTACACATTATTTAATATATATAAAACAAAATATTAAATTTGGGGGAAGTAATTGAAATAAGCAACTACAAGAGGAAGAAATATATTGTGTAAATTTCCAGCTGGCATCCAGTTGGAATAGCTACTGGTTTCCAGCAGATAAGGTAATACTGGGAGATATTGTTAATATTTGTTTTATTGTGGGGAATATGGTTAGAATTAATTATATTTGTTTTGTTTTATTACTACAATAAACTAAGAGTGTACTAGTATAATCAGAATTGTTAGAATGAATATTACTTGCTTTATTAAAAGAAGAGACAGTGGCTATAATAATGAAGGATCAAACTTTATTAACTTCCGTCTGCTCCTACATTACATTGGAACGAAATCCATGTCCTCTATGCGCCAATGCAAATCGAATTTTTGGCCTATGTTATCGTTCTCGCATGACCTCTGAGCGGGAGAGCGGGTCCGGTGAGGCGAGAGGCAGAAGGGATCTAACGTAAAGCCAACACGATGGCGACGCTGAAATTTCGTCCCGATTAAAAAGAAAAGTAAAACGCCGAAGCTGTACCACGCTCCCCTGTAACAAGACGTCTGATAAACTAATTAAAATTCCCTGCATTATTCAGTCGTGGAAAATTTCTAATTAGCGCGTCGTCTGGTTGGGTGTACCGCACTTTGCCAACTTCAGCCTGCCAAGCTCCATACAGCCCCGACAAAGCAAAGACCTGACATCCTAT
Organism: Tenodera sinensis; assembly: GCA_030765045.1. Lineage (NCBI taxonomy): Eukaryota > Metazoa > Arthropoda > Insecta > Mantodea > Mantidae > Tenodera > Tenodera sinensis. The sequence goes on along the minus strand of CM060961.1, from coordinate 88,986,199 downwards.
CGCCCTGAAGAATGGAGATTCCTTTGCTGTGTAACGGGAACGGATTTCAGCATCGCTTTGCTGCTTATCAAACACAATACCAGTTCTAAGTAACGAGAAAGTGCGCAATTACCTGCCAATGCACTTCAGTTGTGTGTAACACCCGTTCTTAATGCATGTGGCACTACAGGCGGTGGACACTGAAAAATACATCAAACGAAGAGATAATTGACCAAGGAAATGCTGGAGGGAAGCGTTCCAAGACAAATTTTAGGCTCCATGGCATTTACCAGTTTAGGAACTAAAAAAGGGAACAGCTTCTGTGTAGAACAGCCCCAGTGGGGTTTGAAAAGCGGAGATCTAGTTCATAAGTCGATGCCTAAACTATTAGAATTTATTTATTTATTTATTTATTTATTTATTTATTTATTTATTTATTTATTTATTTATTTATTTATTTATTTATTTATTTATTTATTTATTTATTTATTTATTTATTTATTTATTTATTTATTTATTTATTTATTTATTTATTTATTTATTTATTTATTTATTTATTTATTTATTTATTTATTTATTTATTTATTTATTTATTTATCTATCTATCTATCTATCTATCTATCTATCTATCTATCTATCTATCTATCTATCTATCTATCTATCTATCTATCTATCTATCTATCTATCTATCTATCTATCTATCTATCTATCTATCTATCTATCTATCTATCTATCTATCTATCTATCTATCTATCTATCTATCTATCTATCTATCTATCTATCTATCTATCTATCTATCTATCTATCTATCTATCTATCTATCTATCTATCTATCTATCTATCTATCTATCTATCTATCTATCTATCTATCTATCTATCTATCTATCTATCTATCTATCTATCTATCTATCTATCTATCTATCTATCTATCTATCTATCTATCTATCTATCTATCTATCTATCTATCTATCTATCTATCTATCTATCTATCTATCTATCTATCTATCTATCTATCTATCTATCTATCTATCTATCTATCTATCTATCTATCTATCTATCTATCTATCTATCTATCTATCTATCTATCTATCTATCTATCTATCTATCTATCTATCTATCTATCTATCTATCTATCTATCTATCTATCTATCTATCTATCTATCTATCTATCTATCTATCTATCTATCTATCTATCTATCTATCTATCTATCTATCTATCTATCTATCTATCTATCTATCTATCTATCTATCTATCTATCTATCTATCTATCTATCTATCTATCTATCTATCTATCTATCTATCTATCTATCTATCTATCTATCTATCTATCTATCTATCTATCTATCTATCTATCTATCTATCTATCTATCTATCTATCTATCTATCTATCTATCTATCTATCTATCTATCTATCTATCTATCTATCTATCTATCTATCTATCTATCTATCTATCTATCTATCTATCTATCTATCTATCTATCTATCTATCTATCTATCTATCTATCTATCTATCTATCTATCTATCTATCTATCTATCTATCTATCTATCTATCTATCTATCTATCTATCTATCTATCTATCTATCTATCTATCTATCTATCTATCTATCTATCTATCTATCTATCTATCTATCTATCTATCTATCTATCTATCTATCTATCTATCTATCTATCTATCTATCTATCTATCTATCTATCTATCTATCTATCTATCTATCTATCTATCTATCTATCTATCTATCTATCTATCTATCTATCTATCTATCTATCTATCTATCTATCTATCTATCTATCTATCTATCTATCTATCTATCTATCTATCTATCTATCTATCTATCTATCTATCTATCTATCTATCTATCTATCTATCTATCTATCTATCTATCTATCTATCTATCTATCTATCTATCTATCTATCTATCTATCTATCTATCTATCTATCTATCTATCTATCTATCTATCTATCTATCTATCTATCTATCTATCTATCTATCTATCTATCTATCTATCTATCTATCTATCTATCTATCTATCTATCTATCTATCTATCTATCTATCTATCTATCTATCTATCTATCTATCTATCTATCTATCTATCTATCTATCTATCTATCTATCTATCTATCTATCTATCTATCTATCTATCTATCTATCTATCTATCTATCTATCTATCTATCTATCTATCTATCTATCTATCTATCTATCTATCTATCTATCTATCTATCTATCTATCTATCTATCTATCTATCTATCTATCTATCTATCTATCTATCTATCTATCTATCTATCTATCTATCTATCTATCTATCTATCTATCTATCTATCTATCTATCTATCTATCTATCTATCTATCTATCTATCTATCTATCTATCTATCTATCTATCTATCTATCTATCTATCTATCTATCTATCTATCTATCTATCTATCTATCTATCTATCTATCTATCTATCTATCTATCTATCTATCTATCTATCTATCTATCTATCTATCTATCTATCTATCTATCTATCTATCTATCTATCTATCTATCTATCTATCTATCTATCTATCTATCTATCTATCTATCTATCTATCTATCTAT
>CM060961.1:88806134-88981134 GCA_030765045.1 Tenodera sinensis | reverse complement strand
TTATTATTATTATTATTATTGTTATTATTATTATTATTATTATTATTATTATTATTATTATTATTATTATTATTATTATTATTATTATTATTATTATTGTTATTGTTATTGTTATTGTTATTATTATTATTATTATTATTATTATTATTATTATTATTATTATTATTATTATTATTATTATTATTATTATTATTATTATTATTATTATTATTATTATTATTATTATTATTATTATTATTATTATTATTATTATTATTATTATTATTATTATTATTATTATTATTATTATTATTATTATTATTATTATTATTATTATTATTATTATTATTATTATTATTATTATTATTATACACTCAGGTGCAATTTAAACTCTTCCTTCTGTTTTTCAAATTTTTGTTTGTTTATAGCGTCTTACATTGAGGTTTCCTCTTCGTTTTTTTCTCATGTTCCTACTTCTACTTTTTCTTCTGGCTATTCTTGTTCCCAAATATTTCCTCATAGTATTTCGTCCACAAGTTCATTATTTCTATTTCCTCTGTCGTTATTTTATTTCTATCGTTTTATGTTCCCGTTTTATTTCGCTCTCAATCCGTTTACTACTATCTAATAGTCCTTTTATTCTCGGTATATGGATTGTGAATATATTCTCCAAAGGTCTACCAAGTTTTTTTTTCTTTCTTTCTTTCAGCACATCTCTGTACTTATCTCTCTGTATTTGTGTCTACTTTCTTCCGTTCTAGTTTCTAGATACTGTTTCCATGCTTTCTTTCTCTCGTTTACTATAACTTCTATGCCCTTCTTGACTCCACCAGGATGCCTTCTTATACATGTTACCTACTGTGTTTCTCTATACATTTTTTCTGCTGTACCTACTCATTATAACATTTTTATTAATTCCCATGTCTCTTCCACTACACTGTGTTGTTCTATTTGGTCTATAAGTTTATTCACTACCTCCTTTATTACAATTTTATATTCCTGTATGTGCTTTTTACAGTTGCCTTACTCTTATTCGTTCTCTCTTTGTTTTCCACTTTCGGTTCTTGTTTTCCTTTTTATTTCTGTATTTTATTACCAGAATATAAAGATAGGATTATATTTCTGCTTCTTTTACTTCTTTTACACCCATCACTACACAACTCATATTTCTCGAGTAAGTTATGCTTCAACTATACTATTTGCATCTCAAGTGTAATCTGGTGTGTTCTTTGTGATTCAAAAAATGTATTTTCGATTATTTGGTTTTGTTCTATACAAAAATCAACCATTCCCATTGCCTTTTTCACTTCTTGTGTCTTTCCCTCCAAATCATCCGATTGACTCTACTTAGTACCTTGACAGAAAGGCGATTTTTGTGCTTATGCCCTTGACGGGACACCCCCGGGAGGATGGATGGTGCGAATGGCTCCTAGATGCAGAGAAGAGGACAGGGTTCCTTCATTTTCCCAATTAGAACCACCCCGGCGTGAGACTGGCTCAGCCCGGTTCCTCTCCTACCACTTCGGGTCATACTTCCAAGTGGGGTCCTGGAGTTGGAAACTGGCTCCCCTCCCCCCGTGGGCTTGTACCATCCCAAGGAGGGATCGGAAACCAGCAAGTTCGCCTTCCAATCCAGGGAACGAGATTTTCCCCTTGCTGTGCTGCTGCCCCGACGCTCGCTGACACTTCCAACCCTGAAAGAAACCTAACGGAATGAAAGGTGAAATGAAATTATTGATGTAATATAATGGAGGGACAGAAAATTTGGAAGATAGGAAATTGCTTCCCAGCATTTGCCTGGTGTCTCAGGAAAACCTCCAAAAAATCTGATGTGTTACATTCACATGACTTTCTCCATCTTGTACTAACTATTCCTACAAACTTTTTCCCCTATCTTCTCTATATCAGTTGAGATGAACATTAGTGGAAATTGTTGCTAGTATGTTCTTGTAGATGCAAGGGAAATCTCAGAGAAAATGCAGTAGTTGGATAGCTGGCAATCGTCCCATTACTCTATGCCTTTCCCTATACCATTTTCCTATATGCCCAATCCAGTCTCTCGTAAAAACTATCCTTCCATCCTATTTCTAGTACTTATTATATGTTGGTGTCTTGTAGATCTTAGTAAAATATCTTGCTTTTTATGGCAGCATTTTCTAGTGGACCAGATACTAGAATTATTGTCAAAGGGCTTTTGGAATTTAAATGTAGCTGTTATTATCCTGGTGATTCGGTCTGCTGTACCACCATTCTTTCTGGTTTTTTTTTTCTTTTTTTCATTAATTCCTTTTGTATTTCCTGACTATATTAAAAGACGTCCTTCTCTTAGGATATTTCTCCTCTTCCTTTTCGATTTACTTCACCTAGTCTCTCTGGATGGAGGAGGCTTCAGAGCCCTTCAGCTGCCCTGGTGCGAGCCCTGTCGACCCCTAGCACTCGTGAAGTACACCGGGCCCAACACTTGAGTCTCTCCCGTCGGTGAGCTGTTCGGATTGTGTTGGACTCGGTGGGGCAGTGGTTCCCCACATCTATGAGAGAGATTGGCTACATCAGGGAGGTGATGCCTAAGTGGGGTTGTGATACACCTAACAGTGCTAGCTTGAGGAGCTAGTAGCTGATGTGTTTCATTGTAGTGTTTCCTGATGTGTTCACACGCGTAAGTGCTGTGTACCTTCTGCCGGTAAACTGCGTGAGAGTTCTTTGGGGAACTATATACTGCCTATTGAACTCCCTATAGAGAACTTGATGCCTTTTCCTGGGTTAGAGGGGAGTTCCTATTTTCGGTAGAACTCTGCAATCAGTCAGTCCCAATATGACCATCCTATATTTATTCGTTTGCTCTCATATTTCTTCTTCTTAACTCTTTATGTCTTTAGTTTCCATGTTCCAAATCATTGTCTTTTTCCCACACCTCTGTTTGTTCCTCTTTCCGAGGCATTGTTCTCGCTGAATCTCCAGCTAATCTTTAAAAGCGATAGCCCAGATTAGTAGATTTCCTGGCATGTAAAAGAACTCCAGTGGGACAAACTTTCGACACACCAGTAGTGCTGCTATGTTCTTGGCAATTATAGCGTGTTAAACAAAGTGTTTTTAGGCTGACGATGGTGAAAAGAGTCGAGAGGCTTCCTCCTGGAATTCTTAATTTGAGTGTTAAAAATATTCCAAATAAATTTAACTATAATATGACCTTTTACTGTGCACTAAATTATTTCTGGTATCTCTGTTAGGTTAAATCCCGTACACATTTATTACGTTATATGGACCCATTACACTTAATTAAAGTTCTACAATGATACGGGAAAGGATCTGAATGAGTCAAAGCAGACATGAAATATACGGGTTTTCGTACAAAGCCATCCTCGCCTAATAACACTACGGTCATTTAATAAATAGACAACATACTACACCCGTAACCCGTCCTCACGTTAACAGCTAAGCTATCCTGACACAAATGATGATCACTGATACATTCGCGAAAAAAGCAGTCGGTGAAAAACGTGGTCTTTGAAAAACTCGAGCAACATGCCAGAGCAGGTACCCGAAGAGGAATGTGGTGGTTTAGAAATTCCAGTATTTACTTTTAGGCTTACTGCCTACGTCAGTAAGAATAACTTATACTGAAAGATAGCCTTGACCTTAAGTGTAATATTTTTGAAAAATGCCCCGATTAAATCCCAAAACCATGACATTTCCCAAACCTAGTACTAACAACTGTGGAGGGGAAAAATCTTGTTGCGAGACCCCATGGTACCTGGGAGTCGCCATTGAAGATGGCCACACCCACTAAAAAACCCCATCCATCGGATTCGGAAAGTGAAAGCTCAGCTTGCCCCCTAGCGGAGTCCTGGATCGTTTAGAAGGAGAAGGTTAGGAGCTTGGAGACGAGCTTGACCGAGGCTCAGCTTGCCCCCTAGCGGAGTCCTGGATCGTTTAGAAGGAGAAGGTTAGGAGCTTGGAGACGAGCTTGACTGAGGCCCAGCTTGCCCCCTAGCGGAGTCCTGGATGGTTTAGAAGGAGTCATTTGTGATTGTTGTCAGGAATCAGGGAGCTATGTTGCTTGGCGTCTATATGCCGCGTCTGTTCGTGCGTCTCAGAAGTCTGGGTCGCCTGATACGTGCGCTTTTTCACTTAACCTAAGGATTATTTTATGTGCACAGATGTCCAACTCTCGTCCAAGAAAAATGTAAAATGTGGGACAATTTCGCCATCAAATACACTCCTTAGACTCCACATAAAAAACGTGCGCCTAAATACAGGACCACCTGCTTGAAGAGCATGATTTTAACTTCAGTTTAGTAGCTCTTCGCACAGAGCCGCAATAAATTACTTTCTGTTGTGAAAGACGCCTGCGTGATTTTTGGTGCAAGTCTCCAGAGGATAAATGATATTTCTTCGGAAAAAAACCTACGCTGTCTTCTAGGCTTCTTAGATTTAACCCTTCCTGTGGCTTGAAATTCATTATAAAGTGTATGGATCGTTGTATGACCTGGAATTTTTACACCAGCGTATGCATAGCCGTAATATACTTTGTAACTAAATGCAGGAGAAAATAATAAATAATTCGATACTGCAGAGCCAGAGCAGGGAAAAGCCACGTCGGTAATATGACCTTGTTTGCAGCAGTAGCGGGGAAACAATCACACGGCCAGTAAAAAGACATCGCACAGCCGGTTCTTAATTCATTGGCTCTCTCTGTATTACCCGAACCATATTAAATCGTGGTGCATTTGGTGGTATTGCATCTTGGTCGTTGCTCCTACATCGGCATCCATCTCCCTTTAGTTTGGAGTAGAACGCTGTCATACTTACCGAGCTCATATCTACTAGCTCGGCTAGTGTAGAGCGTAGATAAGGGTATTATTGTGAAGATTCGCAGTAGAATGACGGCTGGATGGCCACGTGTCACGTAGTATACCATGTACTAGTTCCAAAGCGCTGCCTGGGAGAATACCATACTAATATAAAGACTTTCTTCTTCCTGTATATGCCACTTACTATTTTTATAGACTCTACAAGCTATTTCCATATTTACACATTAACTCTTGACATGCAGAACAGAAAATAACAAACTTCATAATCATAAACTGTTTACAGTATGATACATTAATAGAATAATATTCCAATAAAATAAATCTGCTTCACTTTGAATATTTTCAAAAGTATACACGAAATTAAAATAGGAAAACCAAGTGGGATTTGAAGACATCAAGCACAAGTGTAGGCACTACTAATGTCTGAGTCTGTGAGCAACACAAGAGTTCAGCACTCTTACAGAAAATATATTTTCTTAACTATGTTTGCAGTATTTCTAACTGTTTAGATTCCAATGTAATACAAATATACAACTTATATTTCTCTTTATCATATTCATTTAAATGAAACCATTATGCGGCATTAAATTATAAAAGGAAACAAAGAAACAAATCATTCACCACCGGTAATAATCGAAGCACGGTCTCCAGTGTGATAAATATAGATTGTTAGTCAGTGTACTGTAGTACGAAGTTGCCGTTCTTATGTGGCTTACGTAAGCTACGGATACCAACTACTCCGGGCGATACGGAGCAAGTGAAACAAATCACAAACGTGAGCGATTATCCATTGAGAGTGATCGGGAATGTCGAGCGGCGAAACCGCTATAAATTGTTTGCAGTCCTCTAGTCCTCTAGTCCTGGTTCCCATTCTACACTAGGGTCTCCTTTCTTACACTTTAAGTAGTCGCTGCATACGTATCTACGTGTCGCTCAATTAAAGTGCCTCTTAAAAGTACTCAAAGGATGATTATGTTAGGATATCCCCAAAAGTAAATCGCCTATAGTAGTTGGTCGTGAGCTGGTACGTAAAGCCTTCATTCAGTCTTAAGGTAATAATCACACGTTAAGTATAGAGTATTTCAGAAACATGCAACTCATTTGAATTGTGAGGCATGTAAAAGAACACCTGCGGGACAACATTCCGGCACACCGTGACGCTGATATAATATTTTTATATCAATTTTGTTTATAGTAGCCTAACTACGTGGTCATATTGCTACTGTGCACAAAGTTCTCACAAAATAACTATGTTAATACAATGATACATTCAGTTACTTTGTTCAAGTCTTAAAACCTAAATATTTTTGCAACATTGATTGGTAAGTTTACAATACAGTGGAATATCAATAAAACTACTGTGTCAAAAACAATAGAGATATACTAATTTTACAAGTGGTATACAGAAGAGTCTTTTAGGGACTGCAATAGGATCGCCAGCTGGAAGCTTGTTCTTCTTCGGCCATTTTGTGTATCTGTAACATTTAGTGATTATATGTACAGTGGTTAAAGTAGTCTGACGCATTTCACATATGAGAGCTGGATCCTTGGATATGGTGTTATTCTACAATGACTAATTGTTAGCCTAGTTACAGTCACTTGTCCTTGAAGTTTCAGTTGTTTGAGAAGAAGTTAGTATTCCGTTAGTCATTATGTCATGCAGTTTACTGAGTTGCTTTACCACTGGTTATCCATTTCTTCTGATGTTACTTTTAATAGGCACAATGTAGTCTTGGTAAGTTATGCTTGTAATTGTCCCATCTGGAGTTAAACTGGCTGTATTAAGGGCTGCTGCATCTCCTCGTTTGTTGCCATCAATTTGTCTACGGGAGTGTATCCATGTATGTTAAACTGTTTACCTGGATTGATAGCTTAGTTGGATAACAATGTTAGATACAACCAATGAGTTTTTTTGTTTGTTTATCCTTAGTGCCCAGGATTGCACTCATTGAGTCAGTCATTATCAAAAAGGATTTAGGAAATAGAATAATTGCCAGCGTCGTTAAACAACAAAATAATTTTAATTTTCCTAAGGCATAACCACTTTGGGGTGTCAGAATTGCTGTGTAAATACGGCCACATTTTTTCAACTTTACTGCAGGACGACCTATCTAGCCTAATGGCACTTATGACGCCGATTGGCAGATTTTATCGTCCTCATCATCTTGATCATCATCATCATCATTATCATCTTGATCATCCACATGCATTAGACTTTCGGCCTGTTCCGGCGTCAGGTGTGTATTGTTGAATTTACTAAACATACAGCAAAATGTAGGATAAATAACATATTAACAATGTTAAGATCAAACATAATTGAGATCCAAACTATTAAAATTCTTGATTCCATCATAGTCGATCTCTTGTGTCTCCAGCATCACTCGTGGAAGACAACTCTGTCTTGTACATTCTACATACTCCAACCATTGTTTTGATACCTTATTATCCGGGTAACGACGTGTTCTATTTGTAATTGTTTTCTTATATCTTCGCTTCGTCTGTGATCCTACTACTGCTCAAAGAAAGCGCATTTTAGCGGTCTCTGATCTATTCTTGTACTGTAGTGTGAGAACCCAAGTTTCAGATCCATACAGAAGGGTTATACTTTATAAATACAAGGATATTCATAAGTACACGTGGAGCGAAGGAGGATTTAAGACAAAAATAATTGATTATGTTTTATGCAATTCTAAAACTGGAGAATTAGTAGAAGACACAAGAGTATATAGAGTATATAGATCATTTATTAGTTTTATCTCACATTAAAATATTAAGAAAATGAATAAAAACTAAACGGCCAAAACAAATGTCCAAAGAAACAGGGCAAACAGTCTGAGAGATGACAGTACTAAACACTTGTATCAAAACAGGATTAGTTGGTATTTGGAACAAAATCCAATATGTAGAAATAGAAATTCAGAATGGGAATCTCTAAAGGCGCTATTATAGCAGTGATATAAACAGAGGAATAAGAATTAGCAACGACGATATTGCTAAATGCACTATAAAATAAAAGGAAACCTACTTAAAATATTTATTGGCAGATAGGATTATGGAATGAAGCGCGCGATAGTTAAAACAGAAACAAGGAAGTTAAACAGAGGATAGATATGTGCAAATTTGGAGTATGACGTTTATGTGAAACAAGATAAAGCGTTCAAAGCATTGAAACATTTAAATAAAGAAGTAAAAGATAAGGTGCACTACAACCTGATATCCATTCATGAATGGAGTAACTTATTTATCTTTAGGCAAATAGGTCTTCCTCCTACATACCTACGATAAGTTAAAGAAATTATCGAGTCATCATAGTTTAGATCATAGATGGGGAGAGCTTAGTCATTTGTGTCACTTCCCCTACATCGTAGTCAAAACCCCGTCGACTCTCCTACACACTCCTAAGATACAGGGCCACGCCCCCCACTTTTATCTATCTACCTCGGAGAATCGACCAGTCCCTCGAATCGTGTCACCGGTGGAATCATATCTAATAACAAGGTAAAAAGATATTTCAAAGTCTAAGTACTTTCTGTTCAAAAAAAAAGAAAAGAAAATGTACGTAACGTAATGACAATCGCGTAATCACAAAACAAATATATAATGCTTCTGTTTGGTTTCAACTTTCAACTTATGTACCTTGTTTGTAAAGACACGTGTATACGTAAACACAGAACCGTAAACGTGAGCTGACCTGCGTTTGGTGATGGGGTATGTGGAGGGTGTAAATGCTCGATTTCGTTCCTGTCACCCCTCTTTCCCATGTCTGGTTTAGACTCACCTCTTCACAGCTAACTGTGTCTGAAACACACTGTGCACATGTTAGCATATTTTCTTTGCGTTACAAGTCAACAACTCAAATGTCACATTACTTTTACTATTGCACATTCAGGAGCTGGTGAATATGTTACGTGTTTGAGAGCACGTGGTTGTTGGCTACTACACTCAGTAGGCAGTGTAAAGAAAGATTTGTATCACACTGTGGTACAAAGAAGCAGAAGAGAGTTTGAATATCCAGCCTTGCAACATGGTTGCACCCTGGTGTAAGGAGTAGCATCCAGTACACGGAGTCTCGTTAGTGCGTATGTTATACAACGAGCATACATCAGTGCGGCGCTACAAGTTAATGCGTCACATAAGTCTCGCACATACACTTTGAAGAATGCAAGAAACATGTGACAACAAAGGGCAAAAAAATAAAACACAATGTAGCAGCGACTTTCTATCTGGCCTGACTAATCCAGGATTTGGTCCATGCTCGTCTATCTGCCTGGAGCGCAGGCCTCGAGCCGCCTACACTGGCAGAAAAGAGAGTAGCACTGTTAGATTATTACAGCATTCATTAGAGTTCGCTAATTACTCCTTGCTTTAATGAATAAGCTCTAATGAACCACTTTCTGTTAATTAAAGGGAGCGCCGGGACAGCTTTTCCCCCCACCCTCTCTCCACCCTTAACAGAACCAAGCGGAAAAGTAGGGGGGAGTTTGCGGGAGTTTCAAGAGTGAGAGAGAAAATGATGGAGGGCAGGAGGATGAGTGGAGATGAGAGGACACGTCGAAGAGAGAAAAAGAGAGATGGGAAAGAGCTTGAGAGGGAAAGAGACACAGAGACCTGGATTACAGGGAAAATGGATGGAACATGAAACACAAAATGCATCTCGGAAGAATTGGGATGAGAAGGAGGTAGGCAAAAATGGAACCTAGGCATTCTAGAAACCAAATGATGTTCTTATATGATAAAGTGATACACTATATTGAACGTTTGGTGGGCTGATTTTACTTGCCACATTATCAGCGATAAAACAGAACAATAAGTACAGCGAGAATTAGTCTTAAGAAAATAATGTACGTTTGCCCTTCGAGCTTTGCGTTTCATTGATCCGCGCTGTGAAATACCACAGTGATATTCATTGCTAACAACCTACATTTATCTTTCAAGATATTACCAGATATCCAGGAGAACAAAAATGTTCCGAACCGACTGCGCTGTGTTTTGTCTGTCCGCGTTCTCAGCGCTCGTTAGCATCTGCCGCTATCATAGAGAGCCGCGGATTAAACAATACAACATTTTTAAAACTACTTTTAAAGCCATTATAGACCAAGTTTATAAGAGAAGATGCTGAAACTGGCCACCGTCGTCCATGCGTATATTTTGGCACCTCTTTAGGAAACTATCCATCACTCACCGTAGTTGACGTTGAGAAATGCTGGCAATTTCCTGGCGGATATTTTGTTTTAATTCTTCCAGGGTGTGTAGGTTTGTCCTCTACACCTTATGTTTTAAGTTACCCTACAGATAGAAATCGCTTATTGGAATTCTGAGAAACCTTTATTCGCACCATACACAATTTTTCGTTATGAAGGGATACTTCATGAATAATATTAGGTTCTGAGCCATAGGGCTAATTTTTGGGTTCAACAGTTGGCGCCCTTACATACGTAAATATAATTTTGCCCCTTTTTTGGAGAATTAACACACATGGAGTGCGATTTTGCCTTTTTTCAACAGCAACAGCTGGTAGGCCAATCTTTTGATGATAACAAGTGAAAGTGTGTTTAAGGAAAGAATTATTAGTAGAGATTTGTAGCCGCCCCCCCCCCCGGTACCCCAACCTAACCCTTGAGTTTTCTACCTGTTGGGTAACTTAAAGACTTAAAGCATAAAGCGTACGATACAAACCCACATACCCTGGAAGAATTAAAACAAAATATCCGCCAGGAAATTGCCAGCATTTCTCAACAACTACGGCGAGTGATGGATAGTTTCCTAAATAGGTGCCAAAATGTACGAACAATGACAGAGACCAGTTTCAGCATCATAGGCAGGCAAAACACTGCGTAGCCCGTTTGGAACATGTTTGCTGTCCCGGTAAAAGATATTAGAAGGCGTTACCAGATTCAGATTTGCTCTACGTATATGTGAGGTGAAGTGAACAATGTCTTCTATGATGGAGGTGCATTCATCACATCTTAACTCTTTCACATTTAATCCTTATCAAAACAGGGGCAGGGGAAACGTAACTGAGTTTCAATCACTTAAACGGCAGTAAAAGTTTCAGTAAATATTCCGATTATATGCAAAGTTGAAGTGTTATTTGTTAAGATGGTGCTGCGTTTGATCGAACGTTTCTCATGAAGTTCTGCAAATGCCATGAAAAGTGACTGCTGTCCTATCGAAGACCAATAACCAATAATGTAACCACTGCCCATGAATTCAATAGCATTTGATGAATGCCTTGGGGGACATTCGGCATTCCAATATCTTCTATTTCAAATATTAATAAATCGTACAAGATAAAATATTTTCAATATCAGTGGCATTATAAAAAAATTCTCCATTACAGTAGTACTCATTCAATTCAGTCTAAGCATTCGATTGTATGTTGTAAATGATATCGTACTTGGTTATGCTTACAATTTGAGCACTGCTGAGTCATCTTTGCAATCATTCAGCCATCATCAACATTTTCCTCTACATAGTTTAGTCATTCAACTCTTCTGTCCTGCCAAATAATGGATATTCCGGTCTATCCATCTCACATAAGGGTATCCTACTCTACTTTTCCATCTTGAATTATGTTTTAAAATCTTTCTTGCTGTTCTAGAGTGTTCCATTCGTTCTAAATGTTCTTTGGAGTTACTTCTATTTTTTAAAAGTTTGTCTTTTGACCTGAAAAAGTTTAGCCCTTCCTTAAATGTTGTGCATCTCGTTTTATCCATTCTAATAAATCCCCCAATAGGTCTTGGGAATCTCATTTAAGCTGATTCTATAACATTTTCCTACTTTTACTTTCTCTAGTACGTAAAACAGAACAAGTATTATATTCCACCCAAAACTTCAACGTCGATATTTATGCGGAAATATGCTTTGAGGCCCCCTAAATCCAAAAGGAAGCTTTTTTAGAAAAAGGTCTGTGCGCGCGCGCGCGCGAGTGTGTGCCTCAGTCTGTGGACTGCATAACTAAACAAAACAAAACGTCGGTTAAAAACCAAAGTTAGTATTTAAGTTTAATTTCTTTCAATATTTTAAAGAAAATTCCTCCACCCTAAACTACCCTATATATGGAAAGTTTTTCGAAAATTTTGATTTTCTTGAAAATGGCTCTATCGATTTTTATTAAAAACCACATATGTTTAAGATATTTTATGACAGCTATGAATTTTGAATTTTCTGTACACCGTAAGAGATAGACAAAATCTTAATACACAAAACTGTAGATCTCGCCATAACACACAATTTATATCCGATTTTTTTTTTTTTTTTTTTTTTTTTTTTTTTTTTTTGTAGAGTGAATTATTTCGGAGGTATTTCTTATTTGTGTGAGTTTTGGACAACTATACTTTTGTCAAATGGAACATCGTTAGTCATTTGTTTATATGTTAACCGTGCAAAGAGAACTGAATTTGAAAGCTTTAAAGGATTTGTGTATCGCTCAAAGCCTACTGTTTTCCCACATTCTTCTTGCACCTACAAGGAATTAAACGTTTAGATTATTTCTGCAAATGTTTATCTCAACTAACACGAAGAAGATACAGGAGTAAGAGTTTCTAGGAATGGTTAGTACAAGAGTAGAGAAAGTCATGTGAGGGCAACATATCAGAGTTTTTTGGGTTTTTTTAATGTACAAATTTGGAAAACGTATAGGAGGACCACACTGGAATATTTTAGAAAATCAAACATGGTTTTGGCGTAACAAATGTTTTGTTGTTCTTCCTTTACGCGTTAAACATTACCCTTTTCCGGTCTCACATTTGTTGAAGCTATCTTTTTGGTAGCGTCCTGTGGATCTTTGTCCCTTAGGGTTATACTTCAAGGCTTGTTTTGGTATTCTTTCTACTGGCATCCATAACGATATTCAACCCATTTGTTTTTTATATTTCTCCTATTCCTTCTAATAATGGCTATAGTTCCAATTGTCTCTAATTACCTCATTTCTGATATGCTCTTCTCTTGACTGGTAGTAAGTACCTCATTTTTTGCCGCTGTATTGTACTCTTATCTTTTTTCTCATAGTCCATGTCGCACTTTCACAGTTTACCACTGGCACTGCCATAACTGTATAAAGCCTTTAACTTATTCTTGGAGGTTCATTTAATAGTTCCATAGGCTGTTTGAAATGTATGTATTTTACTTCTTATATCCTGATCCAATTCATAGGTTGCGTCGCAGCCAAGGTATTGAAAGTGTGATAGTTGTTCTAAAATGTTCTCCTCTAGTACTATTTTAGTTCTTATGCCATTACTTGTGTTTTTGTCTTTGAAATAGCCATATCGCATTTCGTGCACATTTGGTTCAATTGATACACTGCCTTTTGTAGTCTCTCTTCCTCCTCAAAAATTAAAACTAGATCATCAGCAAACAGAAGGACGTTTAATGCTCTTCTTTGTCCTAACATAATCCCCTCATGTACCACTTTTTCCATTCTATTACCATAACAAATTTAAACGAGCTTATCTTTTCTTGAATCTCAGTAATTTTTGCATTCGACCAAACCAGTTCTTAAAGCAAAGATGCTCTTCTTTCTGAGGCACTCCAAAAACCAAGCTTTTATAATGTTCCACTGCTTCTTCTGATGATGAATGGGAGGTACCTCGCATTTTATCCTTAATTTTTGGAAACAGAAAACTCAACGGCTAGATCAGGGCTGTGGTGGATGGTCTATCGTGGAGACCTTTAGGGCACACAAATACTCAGTTGCAACCTATTCGTTGTCGTGTTGCAAAATTATTTATCCTTTGGGGCATTTTTCACCAAGTTAGAAAAAAGGATTGCACAATGCATTTGTGTACCAATCGGCATTGATATGTCTATCTTTTCATGCCAAAGTAGAAATAGGGTCTGTTTTATAAAAAAAAATTGTTCTATTTCCTTTGTACTTATGTCGTAATAAGATTCGTTAGCAGGTTCCTCTAAACAGAGTAGTCTACTAACTTTAGAAATTAGTGAACCGATTTTTTATATTATTAACTCACAATATTATTTATCTTAATGGACTTCTTCAAATAGTTTAATTTCGTAGCCTGGGAGTGGGAGATCTCATTTCAATGTATACGTTAATAATTTCTGCATTGCGGGAAAATTAGTGGCTTGTATTTTATTAAACAACTATGGGACCAAAGATGAGGCCCAAAGGCTTCATATTTAACTTATAATAATCCAAAAGATTACTGGATCATTCCGATCGATGATATTCTACTCCAAAGGGTGCATATAGGCTCTGGAGCATCTAGAGAACTGAGAATACTGTCATGGTTGGGGGAAGGGGGGGGGGGGAGGTGGTTAAGGAGTCAGATGTTGTAACCATGTTTCCATTCCTTTGAGCTGAACATCGCGGGATTTTTCATCCATTATTTGGAATATGGGTCACAGAAAAACGTAGGTATGGCACGCAACAGTGGACTGCTTCACGCAATATGCCAGGCCGGCGGGCGGGCAAAGGCGTTCAAGGTCAGCCTGCCTCTCAAATGTTTGTGTGCGTGACTAACAACAAACAGCTGCAGAAACAAAAGGCGCTCAGAGCAGGAATCAGCAGAGAAGAGAGTTAGTTACAGACATAAAGTTGTGAGTTGTGAGACTGCGAAAGACTGTAGGCTGTGTTAACGGCGAAAGGAAAACTGTGTATTTGTGATACAATTTTAGAAGACAATAAAGTGGCAGATGAGTAACTGGACCGATTTTTTTTTTTTTTTTTTTCATTTTGTCACAATAGTTACAAGGACTCACTGTGCAATTACTTCATAAAGTAGCAAATTACCATTTAGTAGGTAAATTAAGTCAATTAATATGCTATTCGACTTTAAAAATTTACCCGTGCGACATTGGATGCATCAGTTATTATCGTATAATATATATTAAGTTTAACATCACCAGTGCAGCTTACATATTAAAATGGTTTATAATGATCATTAAAAACTATATAACCATATTTATTTGTGCAACGTTTTATAGCTTAAATGGTTATAAAATTACATTTGCATTTATTCAGGATCAAAACTCTCTTGATATATGTGTTTTGCAGTTAAAATTGTAACAGTAACAGGGCTTAAAGCATTTTCACATTATATTTTCAGAGAGGGCATCAAAAACGTAGAATCTATGGAATCAAGGCGATATGGCGGAAAGCCATATGCACATGGAATGCTAAGGGATGACCCATTACTTTTACTTTTGGCACGTTTATAATACAAAAAATTGGTAACGATTTCTCGTGGCTGGTATTTTCCTCATTTAAACAGGAAATTCCGACTTAAGTGAAAGAGATTTTAATCTCTTTCACCTAACATTTAAGACCTAAAGATATTCGTTATTCTCAAGAATCTTAATGTATTATTTGGTTGTTTTTTTTTTCCCCAGTATCTGTATAACTTCCCTAGAAATTTCTTTGCACTGCTATTTATACCTTGTCTCTTTTTCTTTAGTAATTCATGATTTGCTTACCCAACCTAAAAATGGAAGTCGTTGCGCTTTGTAGTGTTCTGTTTATTGTTACACTTCAAATTTAAGTATACCTCTTAGAAACTAGTATTCTTTACGGACACACACACACACACACACACACACACACACACACACACACACACACACACACACTGACACACACACATACACACAAATATTGTTAAATGTTTATCACCAGTTACCCAGTGGTTATAACGCTCACCTACCACCTAGGCGGCCCTGGTTTGATCCCCGAGACTCGTATATCGTATTCATGGTGGACGAAGCGGAGTCGGAGAGGGTTTTACTGCGGGTTCTCCCGCCACTAATTCCAGCAATTGCTCCAAAACCACCTTTCCATTCATCCATGTCGCCTGCATTTCATATCATCGTCTTACTCACTCTCATATCTGGTACTTGGCTGTCCACCCGCTTCCAGGTCTTCTCTCTTCTGTCCGGTCGATAGGTTCCGCTGCTCCCCAATAGCGTCTAACCCTAGGTACTAGCTTGTGAGTCCTAGGGGCTGTAAGGGAAGGACAATCAGGTAAAGAAAGAGAAGAAGCAGTTTATAACAACTATTGTATATTCATAGTCCTTTCTTTTCCTTGCTTTTATTTGTTTCTTCTGACTTCCTCTACCACGTACGTAGAAGATGGAGAAGGTGCATCTAAAAATTATATACCAACATTTATGTTGAAATACACGTTTTGAGATCTCTGAATAAAAAGAACATTTTCAGTAAAATATGCATGTGTATGTCCATGTGTCCGCGTATCTCAAAAGCGAAAAGTCGATTAGATACCATACCATACGTGACATAAACAAGATGATTCTATGTATGGAGATAAAAATGAATAGAACAGTATTCATCTCCATCTTGCTACAAGCAAACAATACGCGGAGAAAAATATGTCGTGAATTATGCCGCTAACAAAACTTACTGATTTCTTTAAGGCAATGCAAACTTATGTATGTATATCTGGGAGATTCATTCCCTTCTTCAGTGGAACACGCCTCGTTTGGAAATAGCGTATAGTCTAGGAATCTCGCCTGTAAAGCGATAATTTGCTAGAATATATAATAGTATTTCAATGTTTTCTGTTTTTCATAATATTGCAATTTATGCACATCATGGTGTATGTGAACATCTCTCCAAGGCCGGCAATTTGTTTTTCATTACCTACAACGTTCATTCTACTAGTGTTTAGTACAACGAACTTCTACGAGTAACAGTGTTGTTCCATTTTTTAGATTTTCATCTAATACTGGTTCTAAGAGTTTGCAGGTGGTATCCAGAATTTCAAACTAAGCAACAAAGTGTAGGTGCCGTGACTCTGCCCTCTGTACCTCTGCCTCCCCCCTCCCCCCTCCATCCCGTTGTTTATTCTGATGGGTTGGATTGCATGCATGATGAATGAAATCACGCTCGGTCCATAAGACCTAGAGTTACTCTAAGTTGCCTTGTGAGGATATATGACATCCTCGAGAGAAACTTCTCCTGATTGTCATTACAACCAGCATCTGTTGAATGAGAGAAGACATACAAGACCGACTTACATATACACATTGTGGCTTATCCTATCACAAATCGCTATCAATGATCTCACAATGCACAACTAGGTAAGAGTCTTCCAGGTAGTGAAGAATAAACATTCTGGAGATGATAAATGTGTTATTGATCGCTCTCCTTCCGTTGTAATCAAGAATGGCAGGGTAACAATGCTGTCATACAAGGTATTTTAAGATAAGAAACCAGCTTTAGAAAACAATAATTTCGTGTTCACTGCGAACAGACCTAGATAATACATGTCTAAATTTCTCCCTTGCCGTGGTAGTAAGCCCATAGCAATATATGTTAAAATAGTTCAAGTTTTAAGGATCCTTTTATAACTAATTTGCCGTCTTAACAAATGAAATGAACAAACTTGCACGAAACGCTCAAATAGCTATAATATCTGAAAGATTATACATTTTAGTCTCATTGTTCGAGATGCATTTGAACTTCTATCTCTGAGGGCACGTTGGTTTATGCAGCGAACATACCGGGTGAAGAAACTCTTCATCGACATGTCGTGAAAGTCTGCGAAACCTTTCGACGCCATCCCGGAGTATTTGGCAGTCCATGATACGACAAGTGCATGCGTGTGTAGAATCAAGAGGAGGACATTTCGATTTATTTGTTGACGAGTAATGAAAGTTATAAGATCTGAAAGATTTTACATTTTAGTCTCATTGTTCGAGATGCATTTGAACTTCTATCTCTGGGGGCACGTTGGTTTATGCAGCGGACATACCAGGTGAAGAAACTCTTCATTGACATGTCGTGGAAGTCTGCGAAACCTTTCGACGCCATCCCGGAGTATTTGGCAGTCCATGATACGATAAGTGCATGCGTGTGTAGAATCAAGAGGAGTACATTTCGATTTATTTGTTGACGAGTAATGAAAGTTAACTTTCATTAATAACAGCAGAACATAGATAGGTTTAGGGGACAAATTTTCCATATGAATGTTTTTCCTCTTTTGATGTAAGCAATCCATGTCCGAAGTTTGTAAATGTGTTTTCGAATCATCCTGTATAACTATATTATAATTATACGAGGAGAGTATTAACTTGAAGAGGAAGATAACGTAATATAAATCTATAAAAGAAGAAATATTATTGGATACTACTTGTAAGATAGGAATTAGCAAGAAGGAGAATAACACCTACTAGAAGAGATAAAACGTTTATTGATTAGAATAAATTGGCGACAAAAATATATAGGGAAATGGAAGAAAAGGGAGGAAATGAAGGAGTTGGTTAAAGTGAGCATGCAGGAAAATGAGTCAAGGAGGGAAATGATGGAGACCGGAGAGTAGGAGTAGTGGTTGGACAATGGGTGAACCAGGAAATGCGGGAGAGAAATGGCAAGTAGTGACGAGTGATTAGAGTAAAAGCGTAGTGGTTTTGGTAATTAAAACTGATTAAAGAGATGAGAAGCTCTAGTCATGTTAAATGTGAAGTATGAGACATTTAATTTTAAAACGTGGATAAAGTGTATAGTTAACTGAAGGATATGGGAAGTAAAGTGATGGGTATATCAAATGATTTTAAATAGGTGAACAAATAAACTAATGATATTTTGTTGCACTGAATAAATTATTGCTTTGAATTAGAATTTAATAATTTAAACAAGAATAAGAATTGTGTGGTGAGTAAAATGTAATTTTAAGAACTTCAGTATCAGTTACAAATTGTGAAGAGTAATTAAAATTTGTATAGACAATAGTAATAGTATCTTAAACAAAGGAATAGTAATAAAAGAAACTTTTAAAGAAGTTTTGAGTATTTGAAATAATGGAGAGAAGAAATATTTGGTAAATTAGTGGAATAGCGGACTGCCACTCATATTGCGCACTGGAAACTGATTGCAATTAATTTACTTCTTACCTGTATTAACTGGTAAAATAAGGATATTAAATATGATAATAAGTGCAATTTTGTTTCAAGATGTTACGTAAATATTATAACGGGATACCGGTTGTTTTTGCTGGCTAATGACTTATAGTGGGTAGTAAGTTTATGTTACAGTAACACCTTTATTATATTTTTATTTATATTGTTTCTATTCTTTTCATGTTTTCTATTTTTACGGTGTTACTTTTCAGTAATGAAAATGAAAAAATTCCTTTGAGAGAATCTAATAACTACTAAAATTTGCAATACAGGTCCTTGTTTACTGAACCAGATACCAGGACAACGACTGCATTATCACTTTTTTGGCAATAATGTTATTCCCATAAAATTTGTTTTATGTAGACTAGCACAAGACTGAACTTTTACAGAGTTGTTAGAATCGGAATAAGGCATTTCAAGGTTATTTTCCCTTTTGAAAGGCAACAAGTCTTTAACACTCCGTTTGTTTACACATTTGGTCACATTATATAGGATGTTAATGAGCTACAGCGAAATAACCTGAGGGATTGTACATGTGATAGATATAGGTCATTTGAGATAGACAAAGTTTTGGCCCGACCCTAAACATAACGCAATTAGATGGTGTTAAACATATAGATAAGTCGGTGTTAAAGCAAAGTCGGGTGAAAAATTCGCTTAGAATGCCTTTTAAGTCTCCTGCCTGAGTGTAGAAATATGGATTTTCAACAGCTCGTTATCACCGTTCTGAGGGTTTAATGCCACAAAAATCTAGAAGTACATAATCATTTGATAATGTGACACTGAACAACGATTAGCTGCCTTCTTGCGTTAGGCATATAGCTGCCCTATAATCAATTGTTTAACTGACCTTGTGGCTTGCTTCACAACACCAAAAGTTGTTGTCCCGCAAGTCATGGCTTCACTTCCTGTCATGAACTTACTCTATTTTATACCATACGAAGAGGAGCATTAACATTACTATGACTTCCTTGATTCAGCTCACACCAGTTGGCAAGGTTACCACCATCCTTCCTTCACCGCTGTCAACTTTGCCTTCAAAATTCAGGCCACAATTTCGAGCAGTTTCTATAAAATGACGTATAGACATATATTTTCATCTTTTTATACTATAATTTTCGTAAACTTTTATTAACGGTAAATCTATAGAGTTTAGATATTCCGACAACATTTACTAAAGTCTGGACGTGCAATTTCCTGTTCATACACGAGGAAATCATGTCCTGAAAGAACACGTTGCATGGTTAGGTCATGAACCAGGCATGCTCTGGTCTTTAACCCGATCAGCCGTGCTGTTGAATTATTAGGCAAGCTCTGCGTGAGTTTGAGGTATTTAAACGCCAAATTCTGACCACATGGGGGGTCGGCTTTGCCGTGCACTATATGAATATACTAAGTAGGATTCAACTTTTTGTTAGCAAGGAGTGTAATTAATTGTACTGATATGTTGAAATAGAAAAGCATAATAGAAACACAATTTAAAGTCGAATCCAAAAATTATTAATATGCTCAACACAGAAAAAAGAAAGCAATGAAGAAACAAAACAAAACAAAAAAACAAACAAAAACAAAAAACAAAAGAAGAAGAAGAAGAAGAAGAAGAAGAAGAAGAAGAAGAAGAAGAAGGGGGGAAAAAAAAGAAAAAAAGAAGAAACTTATGAAGAAGCCTCGAACTTAAAAACCATGATGAACTTATACTTGAATGCTAATGCAATAATCACTGCACCGAAAGCAAACGTGACTCCTTAGGCTATAGCCAGAAAATTCAAAATATACATTTCATTTGCCACAGAAATATCTTAAACATATGGCATTTTAATCAAAATGATTAGAGCTATTTTAAGAAAATCAAAATGTTCGAAAAGTTTTTAATGTAAAGGGCAGTTTAGGGTAGATGAATTTTTTTTTTTCAAAATCTTCGTGACACGTCCTTGAAGGATGTTAATCCTAAATACCAACTTTGGTTTTCAATCGACTTTTCGTTTTTGAGTTATGCTGTTCAGAGGCAGTACATAGGTACCCACATACACACACACACACACACACACACACACACACACACACACACACACACACACACACACACGGATCTTTTTCTGAAGCTGCCTTTTTTGGACCTGAGGCCTTAAAACATTTACTTCCGGTGAAAACTCCACATTGAAATTTTGGTTCGAATGCAAACTTCTACTTACTGCGCGTAGTCGGGAAAGTAAAAATGACTGACTCTCGCTTCGATGAAGCATCTAATGTTGAAATAGATGAAATAATAGGAAGAGGGAAACCTCAGAATACGGAATACAAAAAGAGATATGTTTGGAAGCAGGTTGACAAATTTTGAACGAAATTATAAGTTAACAGCAGATACTCCAATTCCTGACATTGCCAACATCTTAAAGGTTTGGAACATCAATGTGCTAATCTTGCAGGCTATACCAATGGACGTTGATGTATGTATGCCTGCTACATGATTCTTTTAAGAGCTTACTATCTACCCTGGAGCATTTAAGTAACATATCATGGGCTTCATCATTGTGATATAATCTAAATAAATGCAACTCCTAATAGTCAAATTATCTAGATAAATTGCGAATCACTAGAGGCATTACTTATAAAAATGAAAAAATGACATAGATATTAAATATCGTAACATCAAAGTGCTCTCCATTCATAAAGCAAAAGTTTTGAACCCATCTCGAACAAGTATTAAGTGTTTTACTTACTTCATTAGAACTGTTTACATGGCATTTCCTCTCCATACGTTTATCAACTTATGAGTTGTTAAATACCCACATACAGATAAACTGAAGCAAAAGATACGAGCAAAGGAGCAAACACACCTACAAATGATTGGAAGTGAAGTAAATAATATCGAGGCGTATAGAGTCCATAATTTTAGTAGAAGTTTCATGAAACGTGTAAATGAGGAAGGGAAATTTGCGCTGGGTAGGTAGGTAGCTGGGAAGAAGGAACAATACAGAAAGAGATGTCAGACATGGAATATAATAACAGCGAGGCGGCTCCGCTCGCCCTGCTATGGCTTCATCAGCTCTCCCAGCAGCAGCAGCAAATCGCAAGCGAAAAGAGAAGGAAGCTATGGATGGACTTGGCAAAACCTCATCACTGACCAACCGACCCATTCTGCATTTCTCGTTAATAGCAGCCCCTCACCATTCCGATATAGTGCAATATCGACAATGATGTTCTGTAGATCGATTCCTCTCGTTTTCTCTTCCTCTTGTTGGTAGGTATTGTTAACTGAGGAAGGAGGTGAGGGGTTAGACATCACCAGTAACGAAGGTCTGCAAATAAAGTGCCAGATTAATTTGTGTTACAGCTGCAGTAATTTTCAAATGTTAATGATAGCAATAGAGAAACGGCTGGCCGAAAATTGCAATCCTCCAGGTTTACAACTTTCATGGTAAGATTACACTTGCGTGCTATTACAACGGCATGAGATTATTCCACTCATAAATGACTTGTTTCAAATCAACATATCTTGTGCACAACAATTTAAAATTTCAATAAATGACAGCAACCTTTATCAGAGTTCGTTATCACCTTCGCTGAATTTTAATTATCGCCCCCTCTGCTTTTCTTATGTTATGATCATATCATAGAATCTAGCTGCACTATCCTGCATATGCGTAATCGGTTACGTAATTTGACGCAACAGAGCCGCTATTCATATGTCAAAAATGGCTGACTCTCGTTTCGGTGAACCACCTAATGCTGAAACAATGAAATAATTCGAAGAGGGAACCCTCAGAACAGAATACAACAGGTAATATGTTTAGAATGAGCTTGAAAAATTAAACGAAATAATAATAATAACAATAATAATAATAATAATAATAATAATAATAATAATAATAATAATAATAATAATAATAATAATAATAATAATAATAATAATAATAATAATAATAATAATAATAATAATAATAATAATAATAATAATAATAATAATAATAATAATAATAATAATAATAATAATAATAATAATAATAATAATAATAATAATAATAATAATAATAATAATAATAATAATAATAATAATAATAATAATAAACTCTGCACTCTGCCACTCTGGTACCTGGAAGCTAAAGCAGAGCACGTATGTGCTTTTTTATTAATTTGTTACAAAATACATTAGCAAATCGTTTAACAATTTCACAGAGGAAGCTTAACAACTAAAAACATGTCACTGTAAAATGAGGTAATGCAAATTATTTTATCCGGGCTCCTATAGTTGATCATGTCTAGACTTCAAGTCTCCTCTTGTATTCCGTTATTTCGGTTTTGGATCTCCTTCTCTTGGCCCATTTTGGATGTCCAAAACTGTTGTCTGCTCGGGTTAGTAGTCGAATGTGCATTGCTTGGTCTCGGTTAGTCAAAATGTGTCTCTATGGGTGTTCTTGAGTCTTTTCTGTCTTAGACTAGCTTGTTGGTCTTCAGTTGCATTGCATCTTGGTAGTCAAGGTATTTTCGGAGCCTTGAGGTAGCAGTTCTGCTTACAGCATCGGTCATTTTGCATAGAATTTTAAGCTCTCGTGGATTCATCAAAATATCGAAATTACTTTTCCTTTCAGCTTAGAGCGTACTTGTACTATCAGATCTTTATATTTAATGCATTTGTAAATGGCACGCTCAGGGATATCCACAGTATTACAATCTTCGCATATATCTTTAGGTTTTTTGTTTGTTTTCTACAGATATATGTTGAACGGTCAATGGCCCGTGATGAAATTTTAAATTAGCAGCACATATTCCAACTCTGCCAACATCTTAAAAAATTGGAACATCAATATTACAGTTTTCTAGGTCGTGCCAATGCATACTGATGTATGTATGCCTTATTATACCGTATATAAATAGCATTTCATAGGCTTTATCATCCTTTAGTTCATGAAACACTCTTAATAAAAGCAGCTCGTGATAGTGAAATTGTTTTGATAAATTGACAATCACTAGTGGCATTGTATATGATGATATACGTGTTAAGTTAGTACATTGGCAATAAGTGTTATACCCTTTCGTTTACATCTCTGTCGACTTTGGTGTTCTGTCAATTGTTTCTCTATTTTTCTGGCAGGGGAATCCAAAGATTCGACCAATTTTACAAGTATTGAAGTCCGGGGATCTGAGGTCTTAATGCGCAGCAAACTCTGCGGAATTGTAATTGGAATTCAAGACACATCCGTCCTGTTCAACTGAGTGAAGTCCCTCATAGTTCTTTCTTGTTTTTTTTTTTTTTTTTTTTTTTTTTTTTTTTTTTAAATGTTGTTTAGTACTAAAACAACCAGCTCGCCCAAGTAAGGGGTGGAAAAAGGTAATAGCATATTAACTTTTTCTACTGTTATTATCGGGTACTCTAGTTCGATCTCCAAAATTTGCCAAGACGTAGTTCACATACTTCAATTCAAGTAGGTATTGGTTCTGTCCGAGGTTCTGTGAGCTGCTCCTTTTCCTCCAGAGAAAGATCCATGGAGGATACAGACCAAACGGACTGAGAACCCTCGGAACTTGTACGTTAGTGTGCCGCGGGAACTTGTATAGTGTGCCATGAACCAAAGGAGGCTGAGAACAACTGCATTAAACGCTTGAATATTTTCTCATGGTTGAAGTGGTGTTGGAATTCAGATACTCCGCCCGAACTTAAAGAGCTTCCCATTTTTAAGCTTTCGACGATTCTTTCTCATAATGTAGCTTCAGTTTCTTCCAATCCTTTTCACTGAAAACAAAATGTTTGATAAAACTTATTCTGAAAACGTTTATGTCGATTACATTAACTACAATAAAAAGATTTCGTTGTAATTCATTTTAGGGAAAGTACTGAACATCCACGATAGTGTTGTAGAGAAAGTTACATATTGGTAACACGTCACATTTTACTTTCTCTACTACTTAGGGGAAGTATTGCATTCGACCCAAAAACTCGATGTCGAGATTTCACTGGAAACACATTTTTGAGGCCCTCAGAATAAAAAAAAATTAGAAAAAGGTCCTTGTGTGTGTGTGTGTGCGTGTGTGTGTGTGTGTGTGTGTGCGTGTGTGTGTGTGTGTGTGTGTGTGTGTGTGTGTGTGTGTGTGTGTGTGTGTGTATACCTGTCTGTGAACAGCATAACTAAAACGAAAAGTCGGTTAAAATGCAAAGTTGGTACTCAAGTTTAATATCCTACAAGGCTGTGATACGAATAGTTCGAAGAAAATTTGCCCCCCCCCCCCCCCAAAACTACCCTTTGCATGGAAAATGTTAAGAAAATCATTGTTTTCTCAAAAATTTCTCTTTCTGACTTTGATTAAAGTGCCATATATTTAAGATATTTTTGTGGCAAATGAACTGTATATTTTGAATTTTCTGTTTGTAGCCCACGTAGTCGTTGATCACTTTTACATAAACGGTAAACCGTAAGAGGTTGACCAAATCTTAGTGTACAAGAAGTATAGAACTCGTTAAAGCATACAAGTTATGTCAAATGCATTTTTTGTTGACTGAACCATTTCCTTGTTACTTGTGTGAGTTTTGCAATAGTTTTCAATGCTTTTCTCAGATAGATCACATTTTTATCTCTTGGCCATGGAAAGAGAACGGAATTTCAAAGCCCTCATATAGCGACCAGCTTAAAAAAACTTTATTGTCGCTCAAAGCCTATTGCATTCCCATATTATCGTACCATTCACAAGAAAATCAGCTATACGATAATTTCTGCAAATGTTTATGGCGACTAACATGAAGAAGATTCAGGAATAAGAGTTGTAAGAAGAATGTGTACAAGAGTAGAGAAAGTCATATGATTACAATATATTCATAATTATTAGTATTTATTTATACCAACAAACTTACTGCTGGTGTTTTTATACACACAAGCCGTGTGTGGGCAATGTTTAAGAGGTTGAATAAAAAACTGAAAAATTCAATGCCATAGCCGGGATTTCAACCACGGATCTTCCACTTATCGAGCGGAATGTCATACTAGCAAGTTGGCCATGGTAACTTAATGGTTAGAGCAGCCGCTAGATAAGCGGAAGATCCGTGGTTCAAATCCCGGCTTTGGCATTGAATTTTTCAGTTTCTGATTCAACCTCTTAAATATATTCATACTTTTACATAATATTTTTGAAAAGTCTTTTCTCTTCCTGTCCTAATATAAACAAGCATTTGGAAAAAGTAATTCAAATGTCACATATCCACTTTTGAAACGGAACTTACCTAAATGTTTAACATAGTAAAACCCCAAAACGAAATCCAACATTATTCTAGGTTAGGCAACTGTAAAGTTTATTTATCCCAAATTGAACAGTAATAGAGAACATTTGGTTAGCGTTTTACAGCAGAAATGGCTAGTAGATCACATGCCCTCGAAAGTAAAGCGAGAAATTTAAATAAAATTAACCCACATTTATTAGTGGTTCTAAACTTCTAAAACCAGCCTTTAAACTTCAATAACATATGGATGACATCATAGTTACTCTGACGTACCTAGCATGTATTCCTCTAAGACCTGAATCCAAAAGTTACACTTTGTTTATAGATTGCTAAGCATTTATTTCCTCTGATTGAGATCTGCTAGGCCAGGCAGTAAAGGAGGCTTGTAGTGGCGGAGTGAGAAATGCTTTGGGACCATCGCGACAAACATTCCTTAATTAGGCACTCATTAATTATAACTAACACCACTGTAACTAAAATTTCCATTTCAAAAATAAAAGAAAGTTTAAATGGTGGACCTTCTCTGTGGCTGCTCGAATCAAGGAGGAGCTTGTAAAAACATGAAGGATTGCTTAGCTTTTCGTATCCCTTCTCTATTGAGTTGGGGCTGCAAAACAAACACGTACCGGGGTAAAAGGATGGACGATAGACGGACAGAGCTAATCTCTGATAAAGGGTGTCGCTTTCTCTTGCTAATAAATCCAGGAATCTACGTCTCCCCTTACTTTAGGGGCGAACTCTGCAAGCTACGTGCTCCTGTGTGTTATACGACTGTAACGCAGTTGATAATCTGCATCTTTATAACACTCAATGTTTACTATAACATTTGATTTTTAAAACCAATGTTAAGTTTTAACTCCATAGTAAACTGATTCAACAATAAATTTAACGGTAGCAGTGTTTCATAGAGGAATGTTACCTTTAACATAAAGATAAAATAAAGGGTTCAGTGAAAGAACCAGGTAGTTCCAGTTTTGGGCCAAAATGAGTTATACCAGGTGGCCCGCTGTAGGGCCGGATAAGTAGACAACCCTTCGTACATTTAAGAGTTGCAAAATCACAGGGCTAAATCCAGTCAGTGGCGTGTGTGAACCTTGTGCTGATTGTAAGAGAGCGAGTGGAGCGGCACAGGAAATGCCCAGGCTTCAACTGGCGTGTGCAGCACGTGATAATAGAGAGGAACAGTCAGAATATTTTCCACTTCACTTACAAGACCTTATTTACCAGGGAATAAACTCATTCCTGTTTATGCTGCTATTGTCTAACATTACGGATTAGAGATTTTAAATTGCCGTAGCAAAATCCATGCAAACACGAGGGCGTGTAATGTTTGATTGCCATTTCTTTGTTTCT
Source organism: Tenodera sinensis (assembly GCA_030765045.1). Classification (NCBI taxonomy): domain Eukaryota; kingdom Metazoa; phylum Arthropoda; class Insecta; order Mantodea; family Mantidae; genus Tenodera; species Tenodera sinensis. The sequence continues at coordinate 88,953,912 of CM060961.1, read as the reverse complement.
TATTAATGTTATTATTGCATTTATTATTATTTTTAGTTATTGTTATGATTGCTATTGCTATTTCCATATTGTTATTGCTTTTATTATTTTATTCTCATTAGTTCATTATTATTATTATTATTATTATTATTATTATTATTATTATTATTATTATTATTATTATTATTATTATTATTATTATTATTATTATTATTATTATTATTATTATTATTATTATTATTATTATTATTATTATTATTATTATTATTATTATTATTATTGTTATTATTATTATTATTATTATTATTATTATTATTATTATTATTATTATTATTATTATTATTATTATTATTATTATTATTATTATTATTATTATTATTATTATTATTATTATTATTAATAATTATCATCATCATCATCATCAAGAAAGCCAAGCACACTGGCAGTTGCAAGCGTTTAAATTGAATGGACGAGTTTGAAGGGATCATTGGGATCCATGGTAGAACAACTTCACCTTGAAATTTGCCGTTTAAAATGGTAGCTTCAAGAATATTGCCCATTTTTGATGGCCAATCGCGTGCCATTGCATAGCATCCGAAGCAAAATGATTAGTAAACCAATCTTCAATCGCAATTTATGTGGTGGCATTCCATGTAAATCCAGTGAATTTAAGAATTCAACAGGATAGCTGACAACTTCCCCAGGATCAACAACAGTGTCGCGGTATTTGAATGATATTTCATTGCCAGGCAATGACTGTTTTATTTTAAAATTAATTGCGTTGACATCTATATTTTTTGCCTTCAAATATCTCGCTCACGTAGCTACGCATGATTAGCGCAATTAGAAGGGTTAGAATTTTTAGGTGCAAATTTTATATGAAAAAAGGAACGGAAAAGATGCTCAAATAAGGTAAAAAAGGGACAAAAAGGTGCTGGTTTATTCAACTAATTCAATAATTTCTCTTTCCTCTATTATAATTTATTGAATTTCAAACAAGCACATCAAATTATCGCTTATCAGACGAAGGAAAACACATGAAGCTGTTATACTTCGAGACATTGTCGCAAATAGTACATCGAATAACAGTTCCATGTCAATGAAATCTTCTTTAAATTCCTAAGCCAGAACAATAAGTCGAGCTCTGGACACTTTTGGCGTGGTAAAATCTAGTAACACACTCGTTTAGTAATGTAACAAAGGACTAAGACCAATTCACATGCTAACTCAATGTGACTATTACACAACTCATTCACTTGCTGTCCACACTCTTATATAGCACCACGACAATTACCAGAATGTTCTCATTCATGCTGGAACTGCTATCTCAGCGATTTCTAGTAGCTTCGAGCAGAACCCAGAGTCAATTGTTGGAACTACTCGTGTACGGTTACTGCTGTCTCTGCATGACCTTGGAATCCGCGCGAACAGATGACGTCTTCACAGTAACAAACTCACATTCACGAACAGTGTGCTACTTCTTGTGGTGAAATTAAAGGATAGAATGATATACAATGTCATTGTCAGTTGCATTATTGCGGGCTGCTTTATAGCTGGAAAGCAAGAGAAATAGGATTTATTGTACACATTTACTTTCCATTGTTGTAGGTGTGCATTTAAATCCCGCGCAGCGTTTACTGAAAGAGGCTTACTCTTCACATGTTCACAGCAAGCTGAGGAGATGTTAATTAAAAGTTAAATATTTTAAATTGATTAAAATCAGTGCAGTAAACTGGAAGGAAACTTAAAAGAATAAAGGGGGAAAGGGGATTATTGGCATGGTTGGGGTAAAAGGGACAAAGGTACCAAAAAACGGGAAAAGGTGCATGAAAGAATGCCTCTTTTGGCAACTAGAAACAAAACTTCACACTGCGGTATCTTTCCGAAGAGCTTAAATTTTCTCTAAGAAGAAAGGTGCACACCTAAATATCCTAACCCTGGTAACTAGCTTGTAAATTTGGAAATATAATTGCAATAAAAGCATTGGTATCCATCATATTGCAAAAATTATCTGGGAGTTGGATTGCATTTTAATGCAATTTAAATTTCCCTTTGGCACTCTTGAGAAATTGTTTGGGGAATGCCAATGCCAATGGATCATTTTGAATCTGAAGACATATTTATGGTAAGGCATAATATACGACACTTCTCCATAGGTATGATGTCTTCAAACATGTACTAATTTCGGCCACATGTGTAGCACACGAAATCTTTTTAGCGTTCTATCGAGAGCTCCAAGTGAATGCTTTCGGGCCATTGTGTACTCATCCCAGATAAGAATTTTGAGTTTTCTCAAAACTTCAGAGTTACCTTAATGCTTCTTTATGTTACACATTGCGTCTGAATTTGTGTGAATGTTCAATGGCGACTATCAATTAGATGAGAAATGTTTTGCCAGTGCCACCTGTGCGTTAAAAAAAAGAACCCCCTTGTTGTGCTGCAATTGGCAAATTAATTAGATCATATATATTCTTTTGTGCAGCACTGAGCAGTTGCTCATTATTAGCAACAAAAGTAGTGGAAAATGTCGTATCGAATTGCTTTTGGCGCTGAACACAGTTCTTAATCGTTAATGCTGGTGGGCGGCAGGCGATTGACATGCCGAAATGAACGCTTGCCATATTTGAAATCAGAATACAAACATTCTCAAACTTTATTAGTGCCTCGTTGTATATTTCCGGCAATGCACGGTCCGTTATAAGCCATTTTCTGAGGTTTGATGCAGCATCAGCAGTTCACTGTAAAAGAAACAAAAAATCAAAACATCGCTAATACCGCGAATTGCGCTTCTCTTTTGGGTTAGAAGTCGCCATTGCGCATGCACTGTAGTGGGAACATGGCTATGTTTGTTCTGGTTACGTGATTATATTACTGTGTGAGAAAACGTACTAGTACAATTTGCACAATGCATAATTTTTAATTAGGCTATAAAATCTTATTTCAATAAATAATATTATATGAAATTTGTAGGTTAAGCTAATTTTAATAGAATGCATGAGTATACATCATTGGAATTTATTAAAGTCATGTAAAATGCTCGCCTCTGTACTACACCTTACACATTTGCACAGTGTCTATGTTATAATACACTTTAACACCTTAATTCAATAAATATTAACATATTACATTTGTAGGTTAGCTGAGTGGCATTGGAGGGACATCTATACATAATTAAAATGCATTAAAAGCATATAAAATACTTACCTCTGTACTGCAAATAACACATTCGCGCAATGCATATGTTTTAATTACACATTAACACCTTACTTTAATAAATATTAATATATTACACATGTAGGTTGAACTCATTATTATAGGATGCACGTCATCATTGGAGTGCATTAAAATCATGTAAAATACTCACATCAATACTCCACCTTACACATTTGCACAACGTATATTCGTTAATTACACTTCTAAGAATTTGTTCTCAATAAGTGGGCACTTTTAATGTAATATCAAAGTTCAGCTGTGACAAAAATGTCCTATTCTCGGATCACAGCCCCAAATACCGAAAATTCTAAAACACGGTCACAGGGCTGCTTGACGGATCCAATTGTGAAGGTAAACCATCCAATGATCAACAACAAATGAATTATAAAGGACATGTTCTATCGGGTCATATGGTGAATCTAAACCATTCTAGAATCACCTTATTTACACATACACAAACTGTCATAAAAATCGGTCCAGCCATTTAGGAACAGTTCAGACACACACACACACACACACACACACACACACACACACACACACACACACACACACACACAGGGACAGAAGAAATATATGTACACACAGGATGTCCCAAAAGGCACCTACAACCTTTAGTATGTTATGCGGGACGGCAAACAGTCGGTTTTCAAATAGGAGCTCCTGAATTTGTTCCTTTGGGACCTAACGAGGCTGAATCTATAGACATTTTGCCAGAAATATGACGTCATGGGCAAATACAAGCAAGGAAAAATCAAGACGAGGCGTCTCAAATGAGATTTCAAGTTCCTTAATGGGTATTATTAGATATGAGAGAACTACAGGAAAGAAACATGGTGGAAGAAATTAAGATATCAGAGCAAGTGGAACCATCATGTTGCCATATTGCCACGGGAAGCACTGTTTTAGAAGGAAGAGGCATCGGACGAGCCAGAATGAGATGGGGAGAAGAGTTTGATTTGCCTCGTAACAGGTATGAGCACCTAATCTATGTTAAAAAAGAAGTCCAGTCTTGCAATAATTCCCTCGACGTGGTGCCAAATTATAAAACATATTGCAACCCAAGCTTTTCAGCTGCAAATATACTTACAGTTGTTGTGGGACCTAAACTCATGAATTGCTATAACTTATACCCCACAGATGAGTGAATTTATTTTCCAGCACAGAAACGCTAATGAACATCTGATGCTGTCGAATATTGTTTAAAAATTAAAACCCTGTTTATTATTCTCAAGAGGAACTCACACATGTTGAGGCAAAGGAGATGTTACCTATATAAAAAGGCCTACGGTGTCTGAAATACGCTTATTTGTTATCGAAAGCATAATAAAAAGCAATGTTACATGCGAAGAAAAATATTAACCATTTCTATATCCTTTCAGCACCGGAAGAACGAATTTAAATGAACGTTCACCAAAACAAGATAGAGAAAACAAGAAATAAAAACTCCGTTAAGGGAAAAACTGACGTTATATTTTATTGTTGAAACTCCCCATACCTAATTAAGCCTTGGGCTGAAAGTTGTGACGTTAAAGAATAACATCTCTACATACCCGAATCTTTTATAACATGGTTTAAAAAATGTTACATGTGCGACGGTTATGCGTGGGGAATAATAAGAGAGTTTACTCATAAAAACCTGTCTCGATTAAAATAATTCCCCTTAAGCAATGTTCCGTGATAATTTAAGAGTTGATTGTAACAGCAGTGCTTAAATAAATTATGAAAATGTGAGCAATTATACAGAGAGAAGTTTTCACGTTTGTGGTACACGTGTACAGGCAGTACCTACTCTTTTAGGTAATGGCAATAACGGAACGTTTATTTAGTAGAACTGATTTAACAGGCGAGTGTCACTGAATTCTTATACGTAATTCTAGTATGTTCTTCATCATCATCATCATCCTCCTCCTCCTCATCAATCATCATCATCATCATCATCCTCATCATCCTGATCATCATCGTCTTCACCAATAATCACAAGCTGAAATAGCTCAGTCCATCTTTGGCATGGTCGTCTAACATTTCTCCTTCCTAGAGGTCTATAGTTTTATTAGTAATTTCTCAAATCTTTCTTCTGGCATTCTATCAATATGTCCCTTCCAAATGTTCCTGTACTGTTTAATTCGATCCGTAAGTTTGAAGATGTTTCGTTCTTTTCTTGTAACTTCATTTCTTTTCTCATCCAATAGGGCGTACCCTGCAACACTCCTTAAGAATAAAATTTCTGTCCCATCTAATCTTTGTTCTTGTCTTTCCCTAAGCGTCCAACATTACTTTATAGAGCTTCATTCTGGTTTCTTTTTGTTCCTTTTAAAGTTCCTTTAATGGGACCATACATCTGATTAAATTTATTAAAATTATCATTAATGTCAGAACTTTTTATGCAGCACAGATTATATAAAACTATTTAAAAACATTTACTTGTTCTAAAGTTCTTTTATAAATTACGATTCTTCCTCTTAAAGTGTTGCATGCTTTAAATGCCAATACTTTACTTTTTGAAGTTTGTAAATTATATGTTGCGCTTATTTCATTTAAAAAAACTACTCCTTTTAGATCGTTTTCTGAGTTAAACATTACAACTTGATCATCAGCAGACAACATCGTGTCTAAGTATTTGTTTCCTATTTTGAAATGTCTATCCAAATTAATGTGATATGGTCTCACGACTTCATCAATATATAAATTAAAAGGAGAAGGTGATAAAGGACACACTTGTCTGATACCTCTGTTTATTGTTGCCACTTTATGTTCTGTTACTTTAGACCCCATTTCAATAGCGACTTTATTTTCTACGTGTACATAAGCTGTTTATAGCCGTGGTCAAGTGTTGCGGGATGCCATTGTCTTTTATTATGTTTCATAACTTTTCCCTATCTGCCTTGTCAAAGGCCTTTTTATAGTCTATAATTCCTGTAAATATTGATTTGTTAAATTCCTTTGTTTTCGATTAGCTGTGAATACACAGTCCCTACATGCTTTTCTCTTTCTAAAACCATGCTACATATTTAATATTTTATTTTCTATAATTCTATTCACTCTACTGTTAATATCTTTGTATGCATTTTAAAACACGTGTTCAAAATAATTATTCCTTTGTAGTTAGACCAGTGTTACCCATTTTCTTTTTACTTTGTCTACTACGTATAGTAAGTAGGGGAAATATTGTATTCCACACAAAACTTCGATGTCGACATTTCACCAGAACTATATGTTTTCAGGCCCCTGAATCCAGGAAAAAAAGCATTTTTAGAATAAAGCCGGTGTTTGTCCTTCTCTCTCTCTCTCTCTCTCTCTCTCTCTCTGTGTGTGTGTGTGTGCGCGCGCGTGCGCGCGTCCGCGTGAACAGTATAGCTCGAAAAGGAAAAATCGCTTAAAAACAAAATTGGTATTTAATATCTTTCAGCGTTGCGAAACGAAGATTTTAAAGAAAATTCTTGGCTCTAAACTACCATTTACGTATAAAATGTTTCGAACACTTATTTTCTCGAAAATGTCTCTAACGATTCTGATTAAAATGTCATGTGTTTAAGATATTTTTAGGACAAATGAAATGTATATTATGAATTTTCTGGGTATAGCCTACATAATCCTGTTGACTCTACATTTTTGTGAATTGAATCATTTCGGAGATATTCCTTGTTATCTATGTGAGTTTTGGAATACTTGAACTTTCGTCAAATGGAACATCATTATTGATTTTTTTATATCTTAGCCCTGCAAATGGAACGGAATCTGAAGGCTTTAAAAGATTTGACTATTATATAAAGCCTACTGTATTCCCATATTCCCCTTGCACCTACAAGGAAATAGACAACAGGATAATTTCTGCAAATGTTTATCTCAACTAGAACATAGAGGAATAAGAGTTTGTACGAATAGTCAGTACAAGAGTACAGAAAGTTATGTGAGTGCAACACATCGGATTTTTGTTTGTAGGTACTATTTTAGCTGCCCTCCAGTTTTCGGGTACATGACCATACTTATTAAGTCCAACAAACGGAACTTTTAGAGATATAGATGCATATTTAATAAGTTCAGCATTAACTTTATCTATTTCAGATGTAATTTTAATTTTGGAGATGATTAATAATCATTATGTGCTCTTCCATTAGTCCACATATTCACCTACTTGGATTGTTATATCCTCTTCATTTACTTCCAGAGATTCTTCCGTTCGTAATTATTCATAGTGACCGCGGCACTTGTCTTTTAAAATATTATGCTAAATCATTATCAAATCTTTAGATGAAAATGTTATTTTTGATTTTAGTTATAGCATATAATTGTTCTATATACAGTTTGAATTATTTTGGCGAATCATTATTCCCGACCCTCCATTTTCAAAAGCCCAGCAATATGTTTAAGACATCCGTGCGCTTCATTTTTAACCACACTAGTAGCTTTTCTTCTCAGTTTTCCATTTTGTATGAAATTTATTCCTCATATTTTAAGTTGGTTCTGAGTTGTATGTAAATTTACACATATATTCTCGAGCGTGTCAGTTACAGATGCAAATATATATTGGAAGATTGCTTTATTTATTGGCTCACAAAAATAATTTATGCTGAAAAGAAAAGGAAATTTGACACTAAAAGAATTCTAAAAAAAAAGGTGCTCCTCTGCAAGTAATAACATCAACTTCAATCAAATACTTCAATTTATTTTCACTTCGTTTTATCACAAAATCCCATAGCATACTTTGCTGAGAAACGGGAAGGAAGTTTTTTAAAAAATATGATGAATTTCCATTCACATGGCTTTCCCTACTCTTATGCTAACTATTGTTACTGTGATTCCTCTGTCTCCAATTTCTTCTGGACCAACCGTTGATAGTGGACACATCGTCTTCGTTATCACCAGCTGTATACACCATACTCGTGAACAAGAAGAAGGCATCTCCTGCAGAGTCTATCACATGACAAGGTGTCGCGTGTTGATCTCGCAACACTATACAAAACTATGGTCGCACACTTGCTGCGTGTCGAGGCCATAGACACTTACATAGCACAGTATGAAAAGGTTAGCTCCAACCAAGAACAAGAATGGCAAACTGCCACCTCCAAGAGGAATAGGAACATGGGACGCTCTGCAAAACCAATAGCCTCTGTTTCTAATAGGTTCCAGCCACTTGGCTCTACTAGCAGCAACGCAGTAACCACATCCCAAGCTACTGCTTCAACTCATTCAGACTCCACAATTTACACAACTGACGGCGTGTCCGCCAACATTTCTAAAACCGCCGCAGTTTCAAGATCTCAGAAAGTAGCACCTATCTTTCTCCGGGATCCTAAACAGGCCCGTTATTTAACAAAATTCCTTAGCACATCCCATCCAGATGTGCAATACAGCATTATAAACATGAGTGGAATTGTGGCTTTTGTCCCAAACACTCCTAACGACCATCGTACTATCAGGAAAGTACTAAGTGAAGCTTCAGTGCAGTATCTATCCACCTTGCTGCCTGAAAATTAAATTGATGTATGTCACCCTCAGGGACCTCCCGATGTCCATCACAGAGGCAGAACACCTCAAAACTTTGAAGTATCCAGTGGAGAGCGTAGGGAAGCTACGCTCTAATCGCAGCCGGCCTCTACAGGTTGCCACACTTTAGAGTGGCCCTCAAGAAGGAGGCCCACTCCAACAATATTTACAAGGAGACGCGTATGTTCAACGTACTAATCCGCGTTGAAGCATATTGCCCACCTGCAAGACCACTGCAATGCACGACCTGCCAGCAGTTCCAACACAGCGCAGCAGGATGTCACCTAAAACCAGTGTGCCCCTTTTGTGGTGAGCAAGGACACAAACGTCAGACCTGTCAACTGCCTGGAATCCAGGGGCCAAAAACAAAAATGTTTCAATTGCGGAGGTGAACACTCCTGCAGGTGTGCTAAATGCATAGAAATGTACCTAAATAAGAACGGGCACCGCACCCGCTTTGATGCCGCAGCCAAAGGAGGTATTCCGAGGCATTCCGAGGCGCCCGTTTTCCAGGTTTGGGCCTAAACCTACCTGTGCAACACACAAATTACGCTGCAGCGGTCAAAGTGACCACTTCCCAGCCACAAATTACTGGCACGAATTCTACAGAGCCAGAGCAACCTCTGCAGTTATCTGCCACTGCACCCACAGTCTCCACAACTGCTCCACAATAGCTACCTACTCTACCAAGTACCACCAGGACTGCTCTTAAAGGTGCTCCAAGGGTACACAAAGGTACTCCAGCTGGGCAACTCCTTCCACTTCCACCTCGGCAACCAGCCCAAAAATGTCTTCTGGCCTACACACAGCCAGCTCCACCATCTACATGACCATTAGTGCCTGATGCTCAATTCCTGAGCCTAATGGAAAAAATCCCGCTCCACCTTCAAGCGGATTTTGCAGCAGTTCTGCCTGAGACCCTCGCCCAGAGGCCTGCTTCAATTGCATCACAAACAGTGCTGGTTTACACCGTTTTCACTTTTATGAGCCAATATAGTGGACAGGAGTGAATGGATAACTAACCTCCTTGGGATCAGGGTCTGTTTCTGGAGTGCCAACAACATCCGTGGAAAACTGCAAGAAGTAAAGCACTTTCTTGCACTTAATAAAGTTCAAATTCTTCTGGACCAAGAGACCCATCTGTCTAGCAGCCAGAAAGCCACAATTCCAGGAATGGTCTGCCACAGGAGGGACCGTGATGACGGTTTTGGCGGCATTGCCATCTACAGCAGCCGCACTATCCAACACCATGGTCTCCAGCTAATCACCACAGAAGGCTTGGAAGGGACAGGTGTCTAAGTGGCCACCAACAGAGATCCACTCAACGTATACTTTCTATATTTACCACCTTGCAGACGCATCACCGAGCAAGATCTGAACGCTGTGTTCACACATGCCTCGCCCACCATAGCCATGGGCGATCTTAACGCTAAAAGTCCGTGCTGGAACTCCACCATCAGAAACCACAGCGGCATGGTCCTCAGAAAGGAATCTCGAGCGAAGAAGACTCATCCCATTTGCTCCAGCGTCTCCGACCATCACCTATGGTGACAGCCGGCCAGCTGATTGATTGGACATCGCCATGTTACATAACATCCGCTGCCATACACAAATCTTCTCCATCTCCGAGCTGTCCTCAGACCATTATCCTGTCGTTCTGATCTTCAGTGCACGGCCAACCGCCAAAGCCCCTACAAACTCCATCAATCCCCGGCGAACCGACTAGGGTAAATACAGTGCACTGATGGCCGGACAACAAGCCGAAATCCAACCATGCCCCAACACTGTGGATGCAGACCCAATTGCGACCAAAATAACCAGCCCCATTGTGACAGCCATGTCCCAAGTTAATCCTCCTCGACGAAGTATCACATGCGAAATGAAACCTCTTCCTCATGCCATACGCCAACTTATTGCTATGAAGAACAAGGCACGGCGCAAATACCAGCAAACGCGCAACCCCATGGACAAGAGAGAATGGAACCGCCTCCGGAGCATAGTGAAACTGGAGCTTCAAGACCACAGCAATGAAGAATGGGAACGTCACCTGGGCACTCTCGACACAGAGTATTTTTCCCTCTGGAGAATGTCCAAGGCCATACTCCGAGTTCCCTCTTCAGATCCATGTCTCTCAGACGGCACTAGAGTTGCCCAGTTCATGAGGGAAAAGGTTGAGCTGATGGCTCAGCACCTAACCTCTACGCTCCATCCAGCGCAATCTCCAGACGCTGAGCTGACAAACGGTGTTGAGGCAGTAGTACGCGACTATCTCTCTGAGCCTTTCGACGCAGATGAAGTGTGCCGAATCACCACACGAGGTAACCAGCATAGTGGCCTCTGTCCGGTAGTACTAAGCAGCGGGTAATCACAGCCTGCCATACGCTGCTTTTAAATCTCTACCAGCTCAGTGGATTGCTTTACTGGTACACCTATTCAATAGTCTTCTTCGACTTGTACATTTCCCCGCAGCATGGAAACATGCACACTTTATCACCCTGCCAAAGCCGGGAAACATGCTGAGCATCCAGGCATCCATAGGCCTATTAGTCTACTACCTGCCATCAGCAAGTTGTTTGAAAAGGTGGTCCAGAAATGCCTTCAAAACATGCTGGACACTCATAATCTTTAACTTCCTTACTACCACGTACTACTACCATTTCACATAACTTTAATATGCATCATAGACTGAACTCCGACAATCTTCCAGTACAGTTCGTGATTCGGGGGCGATCACAATACACGTGCCCCGACCCAAAAAGCGAACAAAAATCAAATGGGAAAAAATACAAGCTCGAAATGCACAAAATGGCTCAGCCTTGGTTACCATACTCAACCGAGACGGAAATAGACGCCGGCGTATAAATCTTCAGCACCTCGTTGCATACAGCCCAACCAAGTGCCACCACATACACCAGAAGACCATTCAGCTTCTGGCCGTATCCTCAGGTGGAGCTTCTCATTGCAAGGCAAAGGCGCCTGCTGAGGTTCTGGAGGCAAAACAGCCAGCCAGAATACAAAGTACTAGCACAACGGCTACGCAAAATCATGCACCACCAGGCTAAAATCAACAACATTAACACAATTACGCAGAAAAACAAAATGCTGAGTACAACCCATTCGGACAACTCCATTTGGACAACTCCATGCGGAAATTATTAAACGCATTTGAGACCTCGTTGAGCGACGACACTGGTACTGCGGTAGTGCCCTGCACTTTTTTTCATTGGAAAAAGTCGAGGTGTTACCAGATAGTCTCACGGAGAGGTTCTCCGACAACCCCTACTCAAAACTTGTCCAAGAAGACATCAAACACCAGGTACAAGTCCGGGTGGCGCAGAAGCACGAGTAGCCACTGGCAGTAATTACACCTCAGAAAGAACACATTAGGAAACTATCTAATTGGAAAGCCGCCGACTCCGAGAAGACAACTAATGAGGACCTTAAACACAACCCGGGAACCCCCGTGCAACTAACAAAATTGTATAACGATGTCTTATACTCGATTACATCCCCCACACTTCAAAACGAGCCAAGGTCAATCATGCCAACAAAGCAAGAGAAGAGTACCGGCCACCCTCAAAATTACTTTCCCATCAATCTCCTGCCCATAATTGGAAAATTGTTCGAAAGAGAATACTTTCTCAACTCGAAAAACAAATATCGGAAATGGAAGAACTCTCCAATGCACAGTTGAATTTAGCTAGTAAGAATCGCTGATGACGTCACAATTTAATAATAGCTCTTCCACGTTGGCACTATTTTTGCACGTAGAAGCTCCATTTGATCGGTGCTGGCAAGATACCCTGATATAGAAATTGAACCGAAATTTTCTTGGCGTCACAAGCTATTTATTTTTAATTCACAGCATTCTAAGAAACGGACACCTCTACATTCAGGTGGACCGTTCCTTTTCTCATGAGCGGGTTATGTAGGCTGGCGCACTACAAGGGGCAATCATGTCCCCATTTGTTATATTCTTTTTACTAACGACTTTCCTGAGGACGTCAGATACAAGGTCGCCATGTACACTGACGACACTGCAATCTACAACCACTATAAAATCCTCGTTTCGGCCTCCTCTGGACGCAGTGGCACACAAACCACTTCCTTCATGACTGGAAAATAGAAATTAATCCAAACAAGTGCCAGCTTATTCACTTTTTAAAAAAGCTGCAACTTCTGGAAATGGACTTCACGGTCGGTGGTCAACCATTGTGCTGCTGTCAGCAAGTGAAATACTTGGGAGTCAGATTGGCCAAACGACTCTCTTGGATGGCCCATCTCGTAAATACCGCCAAAAAGGGGTGGCAGCGTTTAAAGATACAAGCCCCCATCTATAGAAGTAAAGAAATAGCGACCCGCTCCAAGTTAATCCTGTACAAAGCATTCATCCTCCTCACTCTTTTATATGCGTTCGTGTCCTGTCCAAGCATCGCAAAATCCGCCCTTCAAAAAATCCAAAACATCTAAATGTATCCCTTAGGTAAATGCACCTCAATCGCTGCCATCCACCAGGAATTGCTTATCTCTTACTTTTCCATCCACTTCCATAAACGAGCCACCATGACGTGGGCACGCATTAGAAGCCACCAAACCTTCTTCATAACCAACATTGGCAGCGGCAAATCACGCCACAGAAAACATAAAGAATACGCGTGATTTAGGGAAGCCGCTGCCTAGCGTGCCCACAGTCACTAGCCCAAGACCACGCCACATAACTCAGGGGCCGCTGCCGCCACCAACAGTCACCGCCACAAGACATGCTGGCCACTCAGCTAAACTGTGAAAACTGTGTAGAAGTATTAATTGTGCATGTGAGTGCAGTGTGCAATGAGTGCGTGTGTAAATGAGACTTGAATGAATGAGTGTAAACATGTAAATAGTGTATATTTTACCTACAAAGAACAAAAACAAGTGAAACGAAAAACAGAAAATTACAACTCCAAACTGTCCCCGAGAACCCACCGCGGGCTTCCGTATGTGTTTAAATTAAATTTATAGTTGAAAACATCTGTTCAGATGCATAAGTTATAGCAAACAGTGACACAAATTTTAAGGCAAGTGCATGAATTTTGGGAAGTTCCTTTTGATTACTCCCTTTATAAAAATTAAAATAGTTTACCGCTGTAATGGATATTTCTGTCGTTTTGGATTGCATCGCAATGCAGTTTAATAGGTTCTGTTTGGAGCTTTGATGGCACTTTTTCAGTTTAGGTGTTATATAGCTAATTTCTTTGATAAATTAAGCACTGGACTTTCCCTTCAGTATTCATAACAATATATAAATCTTACCACGAAGAACTAGATGACATTTTGTAAGGAAGGAGAGGCCACAATATCAGTTCCGCTATATGCTATATCTTATTTAACACGTGTTGGGAAGAGAGCGAGAGAGACTCTGTCGTACACAGGCAGACGCAGCCGCTGACCTGAGGGAAAGGCACCGGGGCCACTGATTGCCGCACCGGGGCGCCCCAGGGCTAAGTGCTCGAGTTGAAAAGGCCTGGTTTAATCTTCTGGTACAGAGTACCACTGGTTGAACGCTTAATAAATAGCTTACATGGGTCAATAACATTTAAGGACTTTTAAATGGCAGTTAATACTTAAATGAACTAATAATAATAATAATAATAATAATAATAATAATAATAATAATAATAATAATAATAATAATAATAATAATAATAATAATAATAATAATAATAATAATAATAATAATAATAATAATAATAATAATAATAATAATAATAATAATAATAATAATAATAATAATAATAATAATAATAATAATAATAATAATAATAATAATAATAATAATAATAATAATAATAATAATAATAATAATAATAATAATAATAATAATAATAATAATAATAATAATAATAATAATAATAATAATAATAATAATAATAATAATAATAATAATAATAATAATAATAATAATAATAATAATAATAATAATAATAATAATAAAATCAACAACAACAACAACAATAATGTACTTTCATATTGTAGCTACTTTTGCGTAATACAGCCAGTCAAGACAATTTTTTAGCGCAGAGATTCCAAGGAACAAACTCGGATAGTATAGTTGATCAAGAATTGGAAGAGGCTTTGGCGGTACTATTTGATAATGTTCGCCATCTTCACTCTGGTAAATTGTGGAACACGACAATAGTATGTCACCCCAGTAACAGGGAACTGAAAAGAATGTTAGAAAATTCAAATGAATCAGTCATATGTAGTTGCGAGCCAGTTGCAAATAATTACGAATAATTTGTCACAATTACAAAGCGACGCTTCTAACTCATTTCACGTAATCTTTAAGATTGACATGAAGTAACCGGTGTTTTTATGGAACACAACAGGTGTCAAATAGTGCAAGTTACCAACAAGACGTTGGCAAATCTCTTTATCCAACTCGACGAAATAAATACGTATACAAAAACGGCAAACGAAGCCCTCATCAAGCACATGCAAACGGAAATGATGGAAATGAAGGAAGACTTCCCGGTAAAGATACAACAGCAGTTGGCTGGCATGAAGACAGAACTGAAGCACCTCAGCGAGCGTACTAACGACTTAAAAGGTCTCAATGAACATGTAGACGCTCTGGAAGGACGAATGAACGACATCAAGAAACAGTGCACCGTGGTGCAGGAATTATTGGCACAAGATTCCAGGATTTGAAGATGCAACAGGGTATCTCTCCACCTGAAGCAATGCAAGTACGACAGAACTTTCATTTTGAAGCCTGCTGATGAGTATTTACTATATTACGATGGAAAGTGGCATAGCGGATAGTTAGCTTCCGGAGTAAGAAGGGGAAGAAGTAAACACGATTTCACTTCGGCGGCGTTCAGGCAAACATGAGAGGCCCACGAAAACTGATTACGGAAAACACACGCAGCATTTCAGGGACAGTTTAATTTGAGGTTGCAACAGTCAGGGGAGACGCTGCAGGAGTTCACCCTGACAATACGACAATTGTTGAAGGATTTCGTAAGTCTCTTGCTGGGTTAAGTGCCTCAAGAGGGTATCGACAAAGTGCGCCACGATAAGCAGATAGCATCTAATGCTGGGAGAGTACAAAACCATTCATGAGGTGATAACAACCGCATTGAGGATGGAGGTGGTGAGCATGACGTTTGCTACCATTTCGAAAACAAGGATCTGCGACGACAAAGATAGAAAATAATCCTAAATAATCAAAGAAAATTTCCATGCGATGCGTGTTGGAGTGCGATAGTAGAGTTCGAACCTCATGTCAGCACATCAAAGAGTCACTCCAACCTGGTAGGTGATGAAGACTACCCAGAGCAATGTGGACATTGCACTAAATAGGGGAGAAAGAATGTCCCATGTGAACTCGGTAGTCCCTGTACATCAAGCATGGGCACGAGAGGAGAAGCGGCTGAAGGACCTTACTCATTCCAGATTTGCTTGCCGAGTGACGAAGGTTGTTTTGATACAACAAACGCAGTGTTGACTTCGTTACACCTGCGTGGCAGTAATGACTTCTACACTGGTATTAATCATTTTGTTTTTATTAAACATATTTTGCATACAATAATTAGTACAGTCACCTAGTTAGGCAAATTACACAATGTTCAAGTTTGTAGACTTCCTTTATCTTATGCACGTAATATTCTTACGCTGTCTTATAATTAACATACTAAATTGTTTATCTTTCATAGTAAATGAAGCATTAAAGTTCCATTACTATTTAGCCTAAAATATTTAAAACGGTTTGATCAACATAAGCAATTGTTTGAGTTTAAACTCAACGTTATGTTCAAACTTTGAAATACGAAATACAATAGCTTATATTAAATGAAGTAATAAGAAACTATTCCCCTAAAAAGTGCAATCATATCGTCTCGTTTACATATTTACAATATGAGGATTCACAAAACACTTTTTGAAATTGTAAAGATATACCTGTAAGATCACCAAAGTTTGGTTTATGCTAATTTATATTGTAAAACATTATATCTGCAAACTGAAATCTGCACATTAAACAGCAAACCTGGTTTTGTAAACTACAACAAATTCGCTCTAGCCACTCTTCATGAAACAGACGTCCCGACGAAGCCACACTCGTCACTGAATTAAGCCTGCCAGAAGCTCAACAGCGTGATGAGGAGGGATGACGGTGGAGTGAGGCCAGAACGCGTTTCAGTGGAGTGGCCCTTATATGCCGAGTTTGCCCATGCCTTCTGCAGATGGTTTGGATAGCGCAGCCTTTAGGAGGGAGCAGCTGGCATATGCTCACAGAGGACGGGGGGGGGGGGGGGGGGGGCGGTCCGTCTAAAGGCAAGGGAGGCACCTAGATGAGGCGCACCACCACCGTCCAGCCTCAACGTGCCGAATACCGTCTCCTGGTCCTTCAACCCCGAAACAGTTGATGAAAGAGACGAAGGTGGTTAAATGTTGAGTAGGAAGCATTAAAAAGGTAAGTGTCTTCGGAAGCATAATTTTCCACAATATACAAAATGCAAAGCAATACCTAGTGGTTTTATATGCCAACAAAGACAATAAGCGTTTGACATTATGGCTCCTCATACTATCCATCAGAATCTCGCACTTAGTAGAATAGCTAACAAAGAGCAAAGAAAGTTTAGTTTCCAATGTAGGAGCCTATTTGCAAGTCCATCCACAAGACGATATGCATGACAGTAGCTCGTTAAATTAACGCCACTACATCCCCTTGAGGCAATGCAGCATATTTGAACCTATCAGCCGTCAGTGCGTGTTTTGGAAAATACCGTGCTCCTCTGCAGTAAACCACACTAGAATGATTATCCTGTTGCAATAAAAATGATATTAAGAAAGTGTGGTTGATAAATATGTAGTGACAAAATGTATTTTTTATTCTGCCTTTATTTGTTCCTTTCGCTACATTTTGTTTACAGTTTTTCTTCGACTTTTATACTTCGTTGACTTTGCTATTAGGTAATAATATTCATCGCCCTAATCCCATTTTTGCGAATAGCTTGATTAAAAACTCACACTGCGAATGCGCTAGACATTTTTTAACGGTAAGCAAAAGAGGAAAAACCAAATATGATTAATGGGATATTTTACTGTATACTGTTAGCTCCGCTGTTAACTTTGCGAAATAACTTTACAAATATGATACGACGTGGCTAACTATATGGATACCATGTTAATTGTATTAATTGTCATGATATCAATATCCATGAGATACTCTGATTCAATTCCCATATTTCAAAAGAAATCCCATTTACCAAGGGACTGTGAGGAGTGATATTCCAGTTAATTTTCACAGGTTAATTTTCACTTTATTACATTTGGGATTTCTATGTACAAGGTAACAATAACGTCATCCATGTGGTAAATAGATATGATGTTAATATGCAAACTACGTAAGCACATTAAATTTCTGTAGCATAAGTGGATATTCTTATTCTGTTGAATTTGTCACTAAAATGAGCAATTTTACAAAAATATGATGTATTTCAGTCACATGACGTTCCTTACTCACTCTTAGCAAAACTATTGCTTTTTTATGTTCATCAAGATACGCAATAACATTGCAGAACTTATTTTACTGCATAATTCCTTGTAGGAGCTGGTCGCTAAGCAATAACAAGGAATATCCCACAAATAATATCCACATTTTGTTGCTTTGTATGTCTTTAGACACCTCATATGGTTTACCAGTTTGTAATAGTGTTTTAACCAAAATCGTTATAACAATTTTGAGAAAATCATATTCTCAATAGATTTTCTATATGGAGGATACTTTGGGGTAAGGGAATTTTAGATAATCTTCGTGTTGCATCCTTCAAAAACGATAAACTTCTGTAGCTCCAATGGTATTTCACTGCCTTTTCGTTTTGGAGTTATAATATTCACAGACGCATGCACAGAGTATCACATCCAAGCACGGTTTTTCTAAAATGCTTTTTTTTTCTGCTAGGGAATTCAGGGACTCTCACACGATGCATTTTGGTGAAATCCGTTATCAAATTAGTATCTCCATGTTTAGCTTCATTTAGCTTAAATATACGTGGTTTTATCAGAATTATCTTATTAGATAGATCAAAGATAAACAAAACGTAACATGAGTACACTATACATTATAATTTGTAATGCACTGCTTGGAAATTACGATGTTCAGGTATACAGCTTTTATTTTAATGTGTACTGTTAACAACTATAACAATAATAAAAGAACAACAACAACAACAACAACAACAATAATAATAATAATAATAATAATAATAATAATAATAATAATAATAATAATAATAATAATAATAATAATAATAATAATAATAATAATAATAATAATAATAATAATAATAATAATAATAATAATAATAATAATAATTCCGTTCTAAAATTTCAGTCGTATTGCAGCAATATGATAATATTGCATAATAATATATTTGGCTCAGGTTATACAAATAATGATGTTCCCATTAAAACAGAAAGGAAGGGGAAAAAATTATGCTGTGGGCGGGATTCGATCTACTTTCAAGTGGCCGCTCTGGGTACTTGTTAAAGTGTTTCAACGCTCTCGGCTAACACTAAACACAGGAATTGAGTGTGGGTTATTAAGTTTATTTTGGTAAGCAAAGAGCTCAACACTGACATCGTTTTTAACTTCGGGTCCACTATTTAATCAGAACCCTATAGTAACATATTTTCTGCAGACGTAGTAACGTTGAATTTGCAATATTTACGCTTTAATTTAGAGTGATTGCTGAAATATCGCTTTTCAAAGTTGCGAGGTGAGGCAATGGCTGCCAACCCCTCTGAACAGCAAGGGAAGCATACATATATCACTGATTTCATTGTTATACCATCTGTTTAGGTACGCCTGGGAACTAGGTGACCGTTCACGCAGGTCTCACTGAAGGTGGGTATGTACTTTTGTGGAGGATTGGACATAAGTATGTAAGAAAATTGGTGAAATAGGTAAATAAACATGTAGTGAACATTTATTTGTAGTATTAAAACTTTTTATTTATCTACCTACCTATCTACATGCCTACCTGCCTGCCCCCCCGGCAGCCCGCCCCCCCCCCCTCTCGACCGTCCGTCCGTCCGTCCGTCTGTCTATTTATTCTGCTACAAAATAGAACTTCATAGGAAGACTGGTAATCTATAAACAATGCTTTCAATCATAACAAAATAATGCTTTAATACAAATGGTTAGTGAAATAGGGTACATTATACTTTTAGTTAGTTCTTTAGTACCATAAGCTATAAGGTATGCAAATGCCTTAACTTTAGACCAGTATTTTGGAATAATCTGACTGTTGAGTTTGATTCTTCATAATTATTACTCATTAACAAAACACAATAAGCGTAAGATGCTGGTTTGTTTACATATGTAAAATCTCGAGCTCTCACGCCTGCTTGTAATGTTTGCATGCCAGGGTAGTATAACAAGCTCTTGCTTGTGTTTCTTTACATATCTAGCCTTTTGCAGCGTTGCCATAACTCGCAAACTTTATACTCAATGTATTTATTAACTATGCACACAAATAGAAAATTTCACATAAACATATTTCTTACGGTATTGCAACCTTTTCCATACTCGTATACACATTTACTGCACTTCCATCCTCTATGTGTATTATGTATACATATAGTATGCTATATTTGTAACTTAATTATAATATGGTTAGTGCATATTTGTCAATAAATACACCTTTAACTGCATGTAACAGAATTGCATACTGCGAAACACAATTTTAAGGTAACTTTGTAGACTGTTCACTCTATTTAGTTCTTTGCGAAGGATAGGTTTTATTCACATCATTTAAAAGCATAAATGAGAAAAGCTGCAGAACCTTGATGAACGAATACAAGTATATGCTTAATGTCTGTCTACTGATTCGGAAAACAGGTTTGCAGGGACTTTGGTCACGAAACTGAACACAGTCATCATATACATAATATCACAAAATACTCTATTCTGTGATAATATGTTATCACTAGCGCTTTTTACATGTTTCACATTATTTTAAACAAACGCATTCTTACAAGAACAACAAGTATTATATTATATAGCACTATAGTAAGGACAATAGTTGTTGTGGGGCAGAAACATGGACACTCATAGCAGATAAAATATTTGAGAGAAATATTATAAGGAGAATATATGGGAAGATGATAGATGGAGAATTAGAAGTTATGATGAAATTGAACAAATATTAGAAAATGAATACATTGTAAGATTTATAATGGTAAGAAGAATAAAATGGTTAGGACATGTTGAACGAATGTTGGATGAACGAACACCAAAGAAAATATTGAGAGCACAGATGTACACATTGAGGAAAAGGGGACGCCCAAGAAGTAGGTATTACGATTGATGGGGATAAGGTATTGGAAACGGGAAACATTGATTATGGAAGGTAGAATGCTCTTGCTAAAGAGGGCAAAGGTCACCCCGCCAGGGAGTAAGTAAACATTCATATTAGGATTAATCTCTCTCGCTATAATATAAACACAACTTCAATACGAAGGAAGAAACAAAGCGTTCAAATAAAGCTTGGCATCTAGCATATACAAAGCGCGCAAAAAACCTGGCCGGAGACAAATTCAACATCAGACGCCATGAACGGTCTTAGGCACAGTAAATGCTAGCCCATCGACAACAATAATAGAAATTGGAAGTAGCCCCCACTTTAGCCCATCCAACGCAGCAGCCAAACAAATCAACAAAGACCGAACCAACCGTCATACGCCCACACATGCTAAGCATGAAATTAAAAGGCTCCGTATCAGTCGTCGCAGACAGCGGCTAAAGTTGTGCGCCCCCATCTTCCGCAGTAAACAGTTGCGACTGAAGTCAAAACTGATATTATATAAGTCATTTATTCTCTCGGTGGTCCTGTATGCATGTGTAGCCTGGGCTAATGCCTCCAAAACCGCCCTGAAACAACTCCAAACCCTCCAAAACCTCTCCCTCAGAAAAATCCTCTCTGCTCCACTCCTCACCAGTACCCAAACACTACACCTTGAAGCCCGGATCCCGTTCATCCCGGAGGCAATTGAAAAACGAGCAACGGCTGCATGGACGCGCATTAGAAACCACGAAAACGACGTCATCGCCAACATTGGCAAAGGCGAGCCGAAGCACCGCAAGCATAATAGGATGAAAATGTTCTAGAAGCGGCTCGGCTCGCCGACTAATGCGCGTGCACGCAACCTTGATCCTAGGCCACATACATGTTCCGGCAGAGGCCCTGGCCTCGAAAAATATTCAGGAGCTGCCACCGTGGGACAGTGTATATAGAGTAAATAGTGCAGTGCGCTGGGACGCATATCTCTGGTGTGCCCAGTGAAGATGTGTGTGTATGTGTGCGAGAGTGTGCGTGGGTGAATGTATCTGTAAATAGCGTGTGTAAATAGTGTTTTTAATGTGCGTGTGTGTGCGTATGCGTGTGTGTGTGTGAGGGCATATCTCACGATATGGCAGAGTGAAAGCAGGATGGCCACCGTATGGGTTTCCTAGAAAAACCACTGTATATAGCATGCAAACCAAACAATTGTATATAAAAATGATAATGTTAGTCTGTAAGCTGGACCCGTTGTACCAGCACCAGACACAATTGGTTAATAAACAAATCCCGCCGAGACTAGCAGAGAACTACGATGGCACCACTAAGGATGTTCGAGGCAGCTTCGAACGAAACTTCTGGAAGGAGATTTTCCACTAGACCATGGCCCACAAGCCAAGATTTGTATTTTATGACACCGGCTATGTTAGCTTATTGTTGTTGTTATTATTATTATTATTATTATTATTATTATTATTATTATTATTATTATTATTATTATTATTATTATTATTATTATTATTATTATTATTATTATTATTATTATTATTATTATTATTATTATTATTATTATTATTATTATTATTATTATTATCATTATCATTATCATTATCATTATCATTATTATTATTATTATTATTATTATTATTATTATTATTATTATTATTATTATTATTATTATTATTATTATTATTATTATTATTATTATTATTATTATTATTATTATTATTATTATTATTATTATTATTATTATTATTATTATTATTATTATTATTATTATTATTATTATTATTATTATTATTATTATTATTATTATTATTATTATTATTATTATTATTATTATTATTATTATTATTATTATTATTATTATTATTATTGTTGTTGTTTTATAACCAATGTTTTACTATGATTTTCTTCACTTTCGTCTCACACAGTGCATTTTTGTAGCAGTTGGAATCATCAGCAGAAAAATTGGCAGATAATCCACTAATAAAGCTGACATGGTAAATCAAAGGTAGCTCGTATCTTCTTACTTCCATATCTAATGTTCCCATGACTAATAATGCAGAACAGTTCACTTAATAGCATTACGCTATTAGAAATATTCAAGCATTTTGTTCCTTTAGACAAATTGCGCAGAGATGAAGAAAAATAAATGTTTTCTAAAGTGTCGCGTTAACTTTGTGTTAGCTTACGTGATTGAAACTTACATTCAAGAAATTCAGCTTGTCCACATAGACCTTCTTGGTGTCTTATCGAAAACCGCGTGGTTATTTTCTGTCCAAAAATCAAAAGTAGCAAATACGAATTCGTTTTTAAAATATATTCTTTGCGTCGCCGTTGATAGGGAATACTCGTAAATTGACACGACCGATGATTACTACTGCCGACTTGAGTGCAGGCTTCTAGTCCAGGGCGCAGCTTAACTCCAATTCTCGTATGTCTATCACATGAATCAGTTCGATGCTGCTCTCATAATTACACACCCTAACCTACCCTATATCCTTCCTCAGCTTTGGAGACACTCAAAACCCTCTCTGCAAAATAATCTAAGAAAAACGTGAACTGCTATTTTGTCCTCGATTCCAATATTATTTGTTATATTTGCTACACTTGTAGTAAATATGATTATTTAACATAATACTTAAACTCGCCTAACACTTAATTTAAAAAACTTACATCTAACATAAATAGTTCATTATGGCCTATTAATTCAAATATAGACCTCTCAATAGAGTCGTTTTGGCGAACTAATATCTATTCTCTTTTATCCGCACTAATGTATCACATTAAACATCTAAGATCATACAGCTGCTTCTTATGTTTAAGTTTCAAAGTTTCAACGTTTCAACGCCGGTCTCATGTCCACTTTTGCATGGTAGAGGCAGATATCATGTAACCGATACGGGGCAGTGCTGCGGCCGGCATCACGCATCCCCAGCTGCTATATTGGTTTTGGTGGTGGGCTTTGCTGCCTATCGTAGCTCCTCAATTTCCTCACAGTTTTAGATGGGCTAAAGTATTATACCTGCTACATAAAGTCTGTATCTCTAAGGGTCCAACCTACACATGTGGACGGAAAACAAGCTCCATATCCTAGCCATCTATACCCTGGTGCAGGAATTATATGCAAAGTATCCGAAAAAAAAATCTTTTTTCAACTTAGTGGCCTGCAAATGTAGAATTTCACCTGAGTGAAAGCACCTGTTAAGGGTTTCACCACTACGTGATAATTATAGCTTTTATATTATATATTTTATATAGCTTTTATATTATTATAAACTACCTATGGAAACAAAATATGATACAAAGTTGTGAAGTGTCCTCGACCGAGGATTCTTCCACCACTAAAGGGTACTTATATGCCATACAACATTTCCAGGTCATGGAAGATTTTCTTCGGTGGTTAAGGAAATCAGACGCTTCACCAATATTGAATGTCCTTTTGGGCGAGTATAGGACTATCATCCATTATTTGGAATAGTAGTGTTCAAAATTACAATTATACAGGATGGTTCACTAAAAACGCTCTAGATCAAGGTGCAATAATTTCTAAGTAAATCAAATTAAATAATTAATTAATTGTTCACTGGAGTTTAAACAGCTACCCGCGCAATGTCGGGTAAGCTGGTTAGTACGATGCAATTTTTATTGGCATCTGATATAAAACAAAATTCTGGTTATTTGTCCATGTCTTCATCATTTTAATTATCACAAGTGATGTCACAAGACGCCTGACCCAACCGATAAATCTGGGAAGGTCAGACCGTCCAATGATCTGGACTGTTTCATAAATAAAATATAAATTTAAAGACCACATCCCAAATATTTGAGCAGAAAATATTACATTCTGTAAAAGAAATAACCTGAAGTGTATTCATTTCGACTAATATAGATCAACTTACTGAACACTGCCAACTGAGGAGAGCAAAACCCAACAATTACATGTATTTGATCTTTTTTTGTTGGTTGTTATAAAGAAAAACCAGGTTATAACCTCACATAAAACCCACATTACGTCAATATTAAAAATAACCTTTCTTCTAGAAAAATACATTGATTATTAAAATAACACAGTTTTAAAATTAAAATGGAGTGCTATTTTGTTTTTAACAAATTGTTTTTAGCAATTTATGGGTTACGCTTGGCGACACTGACTCAAGAAACGAATGACCAAGTGATAATTCATATATGATAGTTTAACACCTCTATGCATACGTCAACCTAAATTATCAGGAGCAAAGGACATGGTTACAGAAACGTGTAGAATATTACAGAGCTAGATAAAAGAGAAAATTAGAATATGATGATATATGTCTGTAAGCGTTTGAATATATTCATTGCTTTTAGACAACAGAACATAAGACAGATGTGCCATAAGGAGTCATTTATGTACCACTTGAAAATGATGGTAATCATTTATGATCCTAGAATTACATAACATTTATATTACAGTAATATGTAATATCAGTTTTGTGTTACTCTTGATTACTATTTGCTTAACAATCGAACGTTAAGTTGTGAAATGATTGCTTTTAAATTGGAAGTGCACTATTTACATTTGAATTACTTTCCAAGAGCTATAGGACCATAACGACAGTATCCCCAAAGGGATTTAGTATACTTACAGTGGTTATGTATATGCTATATTTAGTTAACTGTGTGCATGATGATATGGCTAGGTTTGGAAGCAGGTTTGTCTTTCGTACCTCAGCCTAAAAAGACATTGTTTTCTAACCTAGGGAGCAATTAGTGGTAGTATTTGTGTCACTAGATTAAAACCTTTCTGTAATCTTGTGGTGACTCTGAGAATCTGGCATCTTCTCCGTTCTGTAACAAAGGATGTTTCGCCGTTTCATTGGGTTCTAAACACAAGGGACAATGAGTTCCATTTGGTATAGTCCCCTTGTCCTTAAATGTTTCCTGAATGTTCCATATCCACTTATATAACTTATAATTATTCTAAGTTAAGACTTGGTTAGCCCAATAAGTGAGTCACTTTGTTTTTCCTCAGGGTCATTGTCTGTTATTGTTTATGGGTATTATTTCCTATTTGTTTTGGGTTTCATTACGAACCCAATTTTGTGCTGTTTTTGCCTTCTAAGAGGCTTATTCTGAATAAACATCAATGAATCAAACTCATTTCTAACTATCGAAACATGCCATATTGTCAAAACTCAGTCACATATAATAGTATATTGCGATATAAGGATGGTCGGTGATTTTCACTGCACCGAGGTAAAGTTTGAAAAGCCGAGACGCAGTCGAGACTTTTCAATTTCCGAGGACTAAAAAATAACACACTTGTAGGTATTGCATACAATAATAATTACTAATAATTTAATGTGGCGTATGAATGAAATGTGAAGCTCGTCATCCATGGTGTTTTGATGGTTGAACTTAATTAGCATATATTAACTATGGCATTTTGTGTATCCCTCTTTAGATTTTTCAGATATGAGACAAGTATAGGTCACGCGTTACTTCTTGACGAATGAAAATTTTATATGAAAGGTTGAATGCGAGTCTCTACTCAGCTTTTGCGGGAACGAGAGAGAGGAGGTACAGTCTGCAGTGAGATGACGCGCATGCTTCTGAGCTGAAGTAGTACAACACTACAAATCAATTTATGACACTTGCAGTAATATCAGCCACACGTATTATACACTATACCTCTATAACTGTTTCCACTTAACTTTCTTGTATTTATTCTATTCCCGACATCTCTCCCTCGTCTGAATTGCTATTTTCGTTGCATGCATACATACATCCGTACCGCACAAAACTTCTGCAGTCGACTGTATACACAAACGCGACAGAGGAAAACAGAGGTGTCTGTTATCGTAGCATAAACATTTGCTGACCTGTTTATTAAGGGAAGGCTCACTCATTGGATTTCTGCTCAAGGTCATTCGTCAAGAACGAACGCGCAACCTATACAGCCTATTTTCCAATTACCTTCGATTTCAGAATCAACACACTCGTTCAAGTTATCCACCATGTTCACAATGAGTAATTATTGATTTGAGCATGGCCTACTCTGTTTATCTCCCAGAACGTGTGGCAAGATTCAGTTGAGACTGTATAATACCTTCGACCGTCATTACAACGAAAGTTGGAGGAATGATTTTAGTGACTTATTTTTACTTTCTCTACTGGTAAGTACAGGAAGTATTGTATTCCACCCAAAAATTCGATGTCGAGATTTCAATATATATATATATGTTTTGAGACCCCTGAATTCAAAAAAAGCATTTTTAGGAAAAGATCCGTATGTGTGTGTGTGTGTGTGTGTGTGTGTGTGTGTGTGTGTGTGTGTGTGTGTGTGTGTGTGTGTGTGTGTGTGTGTGTGTGTGTGTGTGTCAGTCTTTGTGTCTGTTGGTCTGTGGAAAGCATAACTCAAAAACCAAAAGTCGGTTAAAAACCAAATTTGGAATTTAAATCTAATGTCTTTCAAGGATGGAAAAGTTCTCAAAAATTTTGATTTTCTTGAAAATGGCTTTAATGATTTTAATTAAAATGCCATATATTTGAGATATTTTTATGACAAATGAAATGCTATATTTTGAATTTTATGGCTATAGCCTATATAGTCCTGTTTACCCTGGATGACTTTTGAATAATTAGTATGCCGTAAGAGATAGACCAAATCTTACTATACAAAAAATGTAGATCTCGCTAAAACACACAATTTATGCCTGAATAAATTTCTTTGTAGAGTGAACCATTTCGGAGATATTCCTTCTTATTTGTGTCAGTTTTGGAAAACTAACTCGTGAAATCCAACATCGTTGTTAATTTTTTATAGGTTAACGTTGCAAAGAGAACGGAATTAGGAAGGTTTAAAAGAGTTTACTGTCACTCAGTCAACTATATTCTCATATTCCCCTTGTACCTACAAGGAAATAGGCAATTATATAATTTCTGCAAATTTTTATCTCAACTAACACGAATAAGATAGAAGAATAAGAGTTTGTAAGAATAGTTAGTACAACAGTAGAGAAAGTCCTGTGAGTGCAACACATCAGATGTTTTAAAATTAATTATAACGTATGCAATATAAATAAGAGGACAATTAATGAGGTGGTAAAAATCAACAAGTACATTTGATTATACTTGTATTTCATAGCTGTATTAATCAAAATATTGTTAACTTTAAGGGTATGAAAGTGCTAGTGGTCCAGGCCTTAAAAGTACGTAATATAGGAGGGTAGGTTAAGTTGGTAGATGTGAATACGGGATAATTCATTTACTTGCAATGTCGACATAACCGGATAGGCCATTAAATCGTACTATTTCCCAAAAAAGCTACTTCCAAAGTTTAGTATAGGTCAGCCCATTTAATTATACACTTGTTATTATATGTTTTTCAACTTTTCTAATATTAGTGCTATCCATGATGATTACAAGGGAACGCTGAATTCTGCATTCAAGCGGCTTCTATTTTACTTGGTGTAGATGTGGGCGGAGAAAACTGCTTCACTGAGATATTATGCAGATAGAAAAGCGGCGATTTTAATTTTGCTTTCTCAAATATCTGGAAAATGTAGCCAAAACTACGTTAGCGTTTGGTTTTCAAATGCGACTTTTAGTTCCCGTGAATATGTCAAATCAATGAACATACCATATTTCGCTGACTTAAAGCTGGATGGTGATTACCAAGTTCTATTTATTTTAGTATATGATACCTAATAATTATTAATCTCTAGGCACAACAGCCCTCTGCGGGCCAAGGCCTACCGCTCGTCCGCTGCATCCCCGACCTCTACCCATCACAGGATGCAGTACTGGAGGTGGAACGTTGTCAGCGCCCCGGACCCTCGCTACCGGTTATGTGGTCTTCGTAACCGGGATCCCTACTTCTCAATCAAGTAGCTACTCAATTGGTCCTTCAGGGACCTAACGAGGCTAAGTGCATCCCGGACCAGTTCTCTCTACGGGAAAAATCCCCATGCTGGTACGGGGAATCGAACCTGGGTCTTCCACTGGTTAAACTTATACTTATTTCTTGCAAATTATTTATCCTCGCTATTATATCCGCTTTCGTTTATTTATTATCCTGTTGTTTGTACCAATCAATAATTCAGATACAAATTGTACTTTGTTCACCCTGAACACATGCTATGCATTTTTGAAATCATAAAGAACATGTTCCTCAATGCCGAAAAATAATGCTCAGAAAATTCTTTCAATGCTCTAAAGCAGGCTTGACGAACTTTACTCCGAAGGTGCGAACAGAGTACACCCTCCCATCCTTACATGCACACGCATTAAAAAGAACCGGTTTTCTCTTAGTTTTTCGCCCTTCGTGGTCACAAAGAAAGAGGAAGTAGGAGAATGTCTTTACACCTGGTGAGTGCAGGTTGTCAGGCATGCTTTAAATGCTCCTGGACATTTTCCATATTTTTCCCCCTCAATATTGATTTTATATTTGTAAGAGCAAATCGCCACTCTAACCAATACATAAGTTACATCTTAAAAGAGGAGTCCTTGTTTACGTAAAAATACTGGCCCAGTTTAATGCTACAATATTACTATAGATTCACGTTATTAAATTCTAGAAGACGATTAAATACGCCATTTTGCACACGCAGCCTTATCATTTACACAATAGAGCGTCATGGTATATCAAACAACCACTACCCTAGCATACAGCTTCATCAAGCGTGTCAACATTTTCCTGAGAGTACACTTCTTACTTAGGTGTGCATTTAGAAGGACTGGTGGCGTCTGCGGAATTCTTCATAATTGCTTTGAATCGATTTCATATAGTTTATTGTTTTGTTGTATAATTCTACACCTTCATAAATTAAGAAGGCATTTTGCTCTTTCTACATATGTTTCTTGGTCAGGGTGGCCCAGTTGGTTAGAAGCTGGTCTACTGTCCCAAGATTGCGGGTTCAAATCCGACCCAGTCCGATGGTTTTTAAGTGTGCTTAAGACAACAGTCAGTAAATTTACTGGTATTTAAAGAACTCCTGGGGGACGAAATTCCGGCGCACCGGCGACGCTGATATGATCCGTCGCTAAACAACAAAATCATTTCTATATATCTTTACCTTACATTGTGCAACTTCATCATTATTGAAACTCGTGGGGTAATATTTTTATTGTTAACATACAATTTAATATTAAGTTTCCTATGTTGTAGCTTCAATTTAATTTTCATGAACCAATTGCCACTAGTTAACTATCTATTTAAATTGAATAATTGTGAAAGAGAAACATCGAAGAATAATAAATAACGAACAACACGAAAATTCTGTAATGAATATATTAATTTTTTAATGGAAGATATACGAGGTGCAGTCCAAAAGTAACTTATAAAAATGCTCAATATACCTTATTCATATAAAATCATCCGAAACACACATGTCATTTTTCCATACAGTCTTCTGTATTTAAACACATTTGCCAACACTCAATTCATTTCTCAAAACATGTTTTGTTGGAGTCTTTGCGTATATGCTTAAGAGACTGGTATACTGCAGATCCTAAACCTGAACTCGAAGAAAATTGTCTACCTGGTAGAGTGTTTCTCAGAGTGCCAACATCCAGAAATCGCTTGGAGCAAGGTCAGGTGAATAGGGAGAGTGTCTAAGTGTCGCAGTTCCATTTTGAGGTAGGAATTCTGTGACAATCCAGCCTTGTGTGGTGGAATATTGTCTTGGTAGAGGATGAAGTTTCCCACCAGTTCAGGCCAATTTTCTCCAATTACAGGCAACAGATTGTTCTTCAAAATGCCTCTGAAATATTCTCCGATGATTGACATGCCTTCTGGAGGAGGTTGTGACACAATAACAGCCTTATGATCCCACAATATTGAATACAGATTTTTCTCAGCAGATGACCCAACTCTGAATGTTTTGCGGGTGGCAAGTTTGGATGTTTCTATTGTTTGGACTGCTGCTTTGTTTCAGGATTGAAGAGAGGGATCACGTCTCAGTCATAGTGACCATCCTTTCCAAAGTATGTGGATCACTCAGAATGAGGTTGTTGACACGTGCTCTGTTTGCAGCTGTGCGAAATGAGAAAGGGGCCGAGTGCGGCAAATTGGTGCTGGTCACTCTTCCTGTTTCGAGCTTTGTCATCCACCTATTCAAATTACCGTAGTCCAGTGTATCATCCCCACAAACAGAGACAAGTTCATTGTGAATATTGACAGAGTTTTCACCTTTTACAAAAGAAAGTTGTTGACAGGACGCTATTCAACTCCATGATAAGCAGTATACAAATACGAGGTCTGTAAATAAAGTACTGGCAACATTGATAGAACACAATATTTATTGAACTGACAAGTACAATTGCATTACATTTCTTCAAGGTAGTCACCCGCTAAGTCCCTGAACTTTTGCCAAATGTAGGGCAGCCAATGCAGACAGTTGGTAAGGCGATCTCTGTCGATGACTGCGACGGAGCGCCCTACTACGTAGACTACAGATGGCACGTCAGGAAATCGGTGACCTCAGAGGGGCTCCTTTAACTTCGGAAACAGATCGAAATCACAAGTATTCATGTGTGGTGAGTACGAGGGATATTCCAAGACCTCCCAATGCCACCTTTGCAATAAGAACTGGACATTGTTTGCGACATGACAACGTGTATTATCATGCAACATGACGGGATGATCGTTTTACAATAAACGTGGACGTTTGCGCCGCAAATCTGGACGAAGATATCGCTCCAGAAATCGGCAATTGTAGTGTCACTATTGACGGTTTGTCCATCAGGTACAACATGCGTAAGAGTAACCCCCTCGTGGTCGTATGCCACAATCAGCATAGCTTCACCCGACTGGGGTCCTGTTGATCTTTTGTGGACGTGGCAAACCCACGTCTCATCAATGACCACAATACGCTGCAAAAATGCGTCTCCTTCGTTGCGGTATCTGTCCAGGTGGATGCCATTTCCATACCACATGAGTCGAAGTGAAGCCCAACGAGATCCAATTTTCCTCACGTGAAGACATTTCGTCAGGATGTGCCACACCGTTTGATGACTGAGGCCAACCCCTACGAATAACTCCCAGATAGCCCATCGATGGACCACGACAATGAGACTACTCACGATGTCCATCTGATCTTGAGGAATGGACGGCCAATCTGCGCAGTGCAAATCCGCAGTCTCAGTCCAACACACACCAAACGCCTTGACCCATTGTGCAAGTACGGTAATACATTCTTGCTAAAGTCTTCACGTAATCCTCGATAACATTCTGATGCACTTTTGCCACGGACAATCTCGATTTTAAGTCACAAACACTGATTGCCTTTGGTAAACATGCTTTACAGCAGTGCACTTGACACTGTTCACTTCAACGCTACACAACAATAACACACTCCCAACTGGCAGCCTGACCGCTGCACACCACACATAGACACTGGTAATCTGGTCACTCCAGTATCCTATAAGCTCATACCCGCTCTCTTGCGAATGTGGGGACTATGTTGGCATTACTTATTTTACAGGCCTCGAAGCCTCTTGCGGAGACTGCCACTGTCCCTTCATGCGCTCTTGGAGTCAAACTGATGGTATACTCGTTGCCGAGCTTGTTTCCTTTCCCCAACATCCTTTCTGCTGCAACAACAATCGTACACTCACCGCAAAAAAAGCATGTGTTACTTTTGGACTGCACCTCGTAAGGCTGGACAAAATCTCAAGAAAAGAAAGAATATTAAACGTAAAAAGCAGTATTATTTTAAAAAATCTGATGAGTTGCACTCACACTCCTCACACCAATCTTACAAACGCTTAGTCCTTCATATAACGAGATAAACATTTGCAGAAATTACGTATTGCTAATTTTCTTGTAGGTCAAGAGGAATATGAGAATATAGCTGGTTTTAAGTTGGTCACTATGTGAACTTTGAAATTCCGTTTGACTTATATGGCCAAGAGATACAAAAACGAATAACGTACACATTCCTATTTTAGAAAAAATGAGTAATGGAAAATTCAAACAAATAACATGAAACATCTCGGAAATGCTTCAATCCACAAAAAAAGAAAGAAAGATAAAAACACCTGATACGCTGTACTACATGACTTTCTCCTCCCTTTTACGTGCTATTCTTACAAACGCTTGTTCCTTTATCTTCTTCATGTTAGTCGAAATAAATATTTGAGAAATTATCTCATTGCTAGTTTTCTGTACCCTATTTTTAGCAATCTGAAATTTATTCACTAGTGGTATTATTCAAGTAGCGATTGGAAGTCTTATGCCAAGAAACAGCTTGCCAAATGTTGTAGAAATCCTCTTCAGATATAATCTCCAGTATTATTAAAATCATACTGCAACTTAAATGTATTAATTTCTTACAGCTTTAGTACGTCAATTATCAGTGGGTATCATTACAGAGCCCTGCTCACTATAACAAACGTTTTCATTTTTCTAAAGGTTGATTGCCAATATTAAGCTTTGTTTGTGGGACAGAGGACGAAACTGAAGTGTCCGTTGAAAGTTCAAGTGTTCGATTCGAGCCGGTAGAGTGCCTAAATATGTATTGTATTGCACGGAAGTTTACCTAGCTAACGTGACCATTGGATTTTTGCCACGAATGTAAAAGGAATATTCCCTGTTCAAAGAGTTAAGTGGCACCCAATCAAGTAGAAGTGAGCCTAAACGCAAGCACAATAAGAGGCAACAAGAAACCAACAATATTTGGTGGCGTGTGGTTCGAAGAAGAGCTCTGAGTAAGACCTGGATTGTCTGGATTCGTGGCTATTGCATTCTCGCCAATTGTCAAGACGCCGAAGAGCTGCTCGTTCTCTGTAGTTTTATGTTTCTCACACACGTTAATACAAAAAGGGTTACCTCGCAACTACTGTTCAAAGGGGAAGTGCACGTACAGGAGAACCTTGAGTAAGTTGTGCTGCTATCTGCGTGCGCTTTCCTCCTGGTTTCACTCTGATAAGGTCGCGTGGCCGTCTGTTTGTAGTTGGAATAGTGCAGTAATAAAGTTCTGTGAGTCTATAATATAGCTTTAAAGGAATATAAACTAATTATGTTCATTACTGTTTATTGCAATCAAAGATATAACATTTAACAATGCTAATTGTGAATCATAAATTATTGGATAATAAATTTATAAATTAGCTGTTTATAAATTAGCTGTGAGATGTTGATATGGCTTGAAACGGATAATTAATGTGCTTTGGCCCTTGTACGTATTGTTTTGGTCAGAGACAATCATTCTTCTGCACAGAACTCTTTCTTGAACCCAGGATTCAAACACCTACAGCAAGCAAGTTTTCTAGCCACTAGCTATTGGACCAGTTATAGCTTGTTTTCAAGTGCTGGTCTTATGTCAAGCAAGGTCCCCTTTAGGTGTCTGTGGTATCCGGGATCAACAAACTTCAACGAAGGACGGCGTGCCTAGGCCATCTACTGTATGTATACATACCAGGTGGCCCAACTCATCCGGCTTTGCGATAAGTAGAAGACCCTTTGTATGTTAAAATGTGCATTAAAGCAGTTGCAGAACGGCACTATAACCTGTACAATCTCTTACATTAGCAGCATACACTGGAGGGAGTTTGTTTACTGGAAAACAAAGACCCTGTAAGAAGTGCAAAACAAGACCTTTTCAGTTGTTTATGCTGTTATTGTCTATTATCATGGGCTGCACATGTTAGTTCAAGCGTACAGATTGCCTCTCACCGCTGATAAGCAGAACAAAGTTCACTCACAACACTGGTGTCCGTCTCATAGGAATTGCGTCGTCGCGTTCTGCAACTATTTTAGCTCACGAAGGGACATCTCCTTACCACAAAATCGGAGAATTGGGCCACCTAGTGTACATATATAGCCATTTCAGTATGTTTATTCATCGTAAATTATTATTATTGAGTTATCATCGCCTAAGTAACTTAATTAACGTGTCCCAGAATGAGTGTGCAATTCGGAAACAATGTGTTGCAATGCCGACGACAATAATGGGGAGTTGGCAGCATTATCCTTGCCAGGCCGTTATATATTATTAGCGTGGTGAGAACCTTACCTGACGAGATACTCTTCTACATGCAAGTGATAAGTGCGGGGAAACAAAAACTTAACGTAAAGGATCTTGTTAAGGTATAGAGCTACTGTTAACGATTTTAAGTTATCTCTAGGTGTGTTGGTTACTGAGCACCATACTATTGCCCGTTATATTATTTCCTACTCCCGATACGATATGTTTACAGTAAACGCACGCTACAAGATTGACCCTGAGGCTTTGTAACTTGAGACCATCGAGAGGGTGGTCATCTCCATGATGGACGTAACATCTCCGACAACCTGCTACTGTAGAGGAAAAGGTAGGTATTCGTCAGTAACTCCACATCACACGACAACAATGCTGGGAATCTACGACACTCGTCATTGCCATTGCAGCATTAATACATGCGTGTGCATAGTTTTGCACCATAGCTCATATTTGGTGTCAAGAATTCATGCAAAACATTACATATTTCATCTCCTGGTGTTGTGTTTGGTAATACTCTGCAAAGAAGAAAGTTTTCCTGATAACTTTATAAGTGAAAATAACTAAGAAATCTCATTAAAACCGCGAAACATGAGATGACACTCATTTCGAAAATATTTGTAGTGAGAACTTGCTATACCCGATGCAAATAAGTGTTGTGACGTCAGGCTCGACGCACACAAAGTACGGACGGAACAAGCTACTTCTCAGCACATGCGTGTCGGCGAAAGGGCAAAGCATTCAAGGCCATGCTGCCTCGAGGCACTGCTGTCTGTACGTGATTGTCTACAGTCGAGGTTGCAGAAACAAAACGGAGTGTCGAGAACGCTCGCGAGACTTCTAGGTGAGTGTGTGTGTATGGAACTCGAGAAAGGTGCTGTGACATCATTTGTAGTACATAAGGGAAAGTTGGAGTGAACTTAAGGTTACAAACATGAGTCGATCAGTGTGCCACTGAGTGCGAGAGAGGATGTGTGTGTGTGTGTGTGTGTGTGTGTGTGTGTGTGTGTGTGTGTGTGTGTGTGTGTGTGTGTGTGGCGTCGCGAGAGATACGTCGGCATTAGATGATTGCAACGCCGAGGTTAATGACTGAGAGACTGAGAAGGTGATGAACTAAAAAGGTGGAGTAATACCTTACGTAAGCTTTGGCGGCCGGTGTCCATAATAATGTTTTTTCCGGGGAAGGCCGCGTCCTCCATGGCCAAGGTATATATAAGCCAGAAGTTGAAGCGACCCTGCACTCGGAGGGGTGCGCGCATTAATAAGAGTCAGGTAACTATTCCCGACAGACAAACTGACTGACGGATCACGAGACAACGGGCTTGCAAGGCCGCAGCCAAAGGACCTCTGGTCCAATACCTCAAGCCGTAATGGCTTGCATAGGTGCCTCCTCCTCTAAGGAGGGGGTCGGGTCCGCTACAAGCAGCCGGAGGGTAACCGTGCCGACTGACTTTAATACGAGACCAATACCACTCGACCTAGACGGGCAAAAACCTGGGACTAGCTCCCAACCATCCCCACCTGAAGTGGCAGAACCTGCAGCCAAGAGGATTAAGGGGTCCAAACGTAAGGGTTTGGCCCCACAACGGGTAGTTCAACCTACCACAGGCACCGTACCAAGCAACCCACACCTCCCGCTGTCTGAGACAGAGTCCGAGGAGGATGACACCGCGCAAGACGATGGCTCCACCGTCGTTGAGCGCAGGAGGAAGAGAAAATCCTCCAATACGAGTCTGCATCCCCCACAAGGGGCCGAAGAACCACCCTTAACCGAGAAGCGCCCTAAGATTCCGCCTACTATAGCGGATTCTTTCAAGAACCTCATCAAGGCCATGAAGCTACTTGCGGCCAAATTGGTCAAGGGCTTCGAGGCTCAAAGAAAGCCAAGAAAGGTTCATATCCGAAGCTACACGTCCGAGGACATCGAAAGGGCTAAGCAAGTCCTAAGAGAGGAGCAAATTCATTTCTAGTCCTACTCACTCCAGCGTCCTAACGTCGAAAGACGCATAATCAGAGGACTCTCCTCTGAGTGTACACCAGAGGAAATCACACAGGCACTCCTAGAAGAGCATGGAACTAGAATCTCAGCTGCTGCGCAGCTGAGAAAGACCATTTGGACCGAGGAGGGGTCCAGAAAAGTACCCATGCCACTATATTTGGTAGTGGTGGACAAAGTCCTGGACCAACAAATACAGCCAATAGACGCTGTGCGCACCTTGTTCCACACTGTGGTCAAGGTGGAGCGATTTTATGGGCAAGATGGCCCAGCCCAATGCCGCAGATGCATGGGTTTTCACGACTCCAGCCAAGCATGTGAACGATAGCTCGCATGCTTACGCTGTGCAGAACACCTTTTTGCAAATTGCGACAAAGAAGAAAAAGAGTGTGTCAATTGCCACAAACCCCATGTAAGTGTATACAGGAGTATGAAGTGCGGCAAAAAATCATTGATAGCCGCCGCGGTCCTAAAAATGTGGCACCAGTCCGCGCAGGGGTGAGCTCCGCCGCCGCCCTTAACGAGGCTGAGAAAATTGTGCAGCAGACTGAAACTGCACAAACCACACTTGCACAGGCACAAAATGTGCAAACTGCACCAGCCACCAGCATGGAGGAGAGTGTAGCTCCACCTCCACGCCCCTCTCGTGAAAAGCGAGAGAGGAAACAAAGAAAGGCTGAAAGACAGCGGTCAGCTCTACTTGGGCAAATGACTGCGTCTGATGCAGTCACCATTACTGCCAAGGTACCCTCCCCGGCCCCAACTCAACATGCCCAACCGGCACGCACCACTCCGTTGGCCCCATTGGCCAGACGCCAGACGGCCAGACGCCAGACGGAGTTCGAGTCGAGTGGAGACGAGGTGATGTTTCCCCCGCTCGAGTGTCTTTACCGCAGTACCTAGCCGTCATATGGCTTAACCTGCGCGATGGTTTTGATGGTGACACCACAGGGAAGTTTATCACTGGGAAAAATTTGTTGGAACAGGGTTTTTTTATAGGAACGGGAGGGATTGTAGGCAGGGATTGGTCCACAAGTGGGCTGTGCGCCAATTCTACGCGCTAATCCCCACCAGGGTTCTGGCCGTCAGCCACTCGCTGAGAGGTGAACTGAAACAGGTGATTCTCTCTGTTTTGAGTACAGATTGCATTTTCGCCTTTCGCATTTTAAGATTAGATCGTAGGACTTAAGATGTCCTTCGGCAATCTTTTGGATGGTAGTCGGCGCGGCTGTCTCTGGCCATATTGGCTCAGAGTATTCACCAGAGGGTTAGGGTGGTTCTGGAGTTTGTTGTACAATTTTCGAGCACGGGTTTTAATCACGTCGACAATGTACGGGATTCCGGAATGTTCGTGTAGGATATGGGCAGGAAATCTTCGGCCAGTATCATAGATCATCCTTAATGCCCGGTTCTGCAACGTCTGGAGTCTGATGAAGGTGGACCTGGCCACCACTCCCCAGATCTCGCATCCGTACAGGACCAGAGGCGGGATGATCGCTCGATACAGCTGAAGCTTCAGGCGTAAGGGCATGGTTTGGGAACTGAGGATGGGGTACAACTGCCGGAGGGCAGCGTGGCCTTGCAGTACTTTGCCCCTGACGTGATGTCTATACGTCAGCCGCCGGTCCAGCGTGACCCCGAGATACTTCGCCGTAGTGACCCAGGGGATCCGACGGCGCCGAAGCACGAGGTACCGCGGGAGCCGCTTGGCTATCGTATTAGCCAGGAGAATCGCAGAGCTTTTCTCCGGGTTAATAGACATACGCCAGTTCTCGCACCATCTACTGATGGCACAGAGGTGGGCTTGTACTTGTCGGTAACTGTAGCGCGGGTTCTTGTTAGTAGCGAAGATCATGAGATCGTCCGCATACTGACAGATGTGTGTGTTGGGGTGCGTCGGGAGATCGGCCATGTAAGCTGCAAAAAGTGCCGGTGACAGTACACTGTCCTCGGGGACTCCTGCGCCAATGGGCCTTTCTCCAGAAAATGATCCCCCCACCTTCACTCGGAAGCTACGTTCCTGTAGGAAACTAGCCACCAAGTAAATGTATGGAGGGCGGATTTCGTGCTGTATGAGCTTGTAGACAAGCCCCTCATGCCAAGTGGTAGAAAATGCCTTTTCCACGTCAAGCAACACTGCCACCGTTTTAGCCCTCTCCTGG
Source organism: Tenodera sinensis (assembly GCA_030765045.1). Taxonomy (NCBI): domain Eukaryota; kingdom Metazoa; phylum Arthropoda; class Insecta; order Mantodea; family Mantidae; genus Tenodera; species Tenodera sinensis. Next base: position 88,914,785 of record CM060961.1, on the reverse strand, counting down.
TAAGCCAGGGAAGCTTTCTCGGCTACACGCAGTAGTTGCTCAGTCGTGGAGTGACCAGAACCACTCGGAAGTGCTATATCCTCGGCAGACCTCGAGGAATTTAGAACCCTGTCCAATTGGTTCGGGGATATTATTAAACGGACACTTCCCATTCTGAGGAGGTGTATGCAGACCATAACGGACGCCAATGTTGACGTCCTACAAAAACACCAGATCCTGCTGCAAACACTAGAGCAGCTGTTCCCCAGATCCTCCCAGTAATGACCTACCGTGTTGTGCGTAGACCATTACGCGCCGCTTTCTGGAATGCCAACGGCGTAAGGGAACAACGTCCTGGCATTCTGGAATTTGTACAATCCTACGGGATCGACATCCTCTTCGTGACCGAAACACACCTGCATGCTGGTATAAACTTTTCGCTGCCTAGTTACGTCGCCCATCGGTCTGATCGGGTCGGCCGACAGGGCGGTGGTACAGCTATCTTCATCAAGAGCATCATCACCCATATACCTTTTCCTCTTCCTGCCCTTCAACATGTGGAGGCTACTGCCATTAGGCTTGCCATTGGTGGTGTGGACACATTGTTGATTGCGGCTTATGACCCTCCAGATCATCACTTCTATGAAGCAGATTACACCACTCTCCTCAACCTACACCCAGTTGTCTGCATCGCTGGAGATCTCAACGCGAAGCATGGGCTCCGGTACAGTCGCACTAGCAACCAGAGGGGGCGCGGGCTCTACCGCCCCATCAGCGGAGACCCAAACCTTGTCGCGCACGGGCCGAGAGGTCCTACATTCCATCCGGCCCGCGGCAGGCCTGACGTCTTAGACATCATGATCGCCAAGAACATGCCATTACACTTCGACCTCTCGGCAGTAAATGAGCTGGATTCTGACCACGACCCTGTCGTGGTAGATTCCACAGCAGCCATGCCAGCTCTGTTAAACTCAGACTGGACATTTGAGACCGACTGGGATGCAGCAGTCCTAGAATTTAACCGTTCCGTCGACCCTCGACCTCGCATCGATGATATCGAGGCGTTGGAAGAGGCAGCGTCGGACTTTTCCCACCAGATCCTAAATGCGGTACGCGCACATACTCACCGCATTCCCACCAACACCCCAGATCCTCGAACCTTACCTCCCTCCGACAGTTGATAAATGCCAAGGCAACTGTTCGGAAGCTATGGCAGCGTTTCCGCCATCCCAGGATAGGAGCAGTTTACCAGATGTTCAAATCCCTGGTAAGGCGACTGCTCCGTGCGTATAGAACATCAGCCTGGGAAAACACATTACAAACTGTAAACCTTCAAGAAAAGAAACCCTGGCGGATTATTAGGGCCTTGAGGAAGGACAAGACCCAATACCAGCATCCCTTGCACGGCACTCGTGGGCGGCTCGCTTTTGAGCCAGACGAGAAAGCCACTGTGTTCGCGGACCACCTTGAGGTACAGTTCGAACCCCGGGAGGACCCGCAAGACGAAGACTTTACTTTACTCGTGGATGCAACCGTGGATTACCTCTATGAGGAACCGCGGCGGCTACACGAGGTGATCCAACTTCCCATAATCACCCCGAAAGTGGTGATTTCCGAAATCCAAAGTCTGAATCCCAACAAATCCCCTGGACATGACGGCGTCACGGCGCCCATGCTCCAGCACCTACCCAAAAAGGCTGTGGTCCGCTTGACCCGGATCTTCAATGCATGCCTCCGTCTTCGTCACTTTCCGGTTTTCTGGAAGGAGGCGAGGGTGGTGTGTATATTGAAACCGAGCAAGAACCCAGTCTTTCCTAACAACTACCGTTCCATCAGCATTCTCCCAATCGTCTCAAAAGTTTGTGAGCGGTTGCTCCTTACCCGCCTAATACCTCTTTTTGAGGAGAGGCAACTCCTACCGGATCACCAGTTTGGTTTTCGTCGGGATCATTCCACGACCATGCAGTTGCTGCGTGTGGCCGAGATGGTATCCCTGGGTTTCCAGGGAAACATCAAGACCATAGCGGTGCTGCTGGACGTGGAGAAGGCTTTCGCCACAACTTGGCACCAAGGCCTACTGTACAAACTAAAGCAGGCAAATATCCCTCCTGCATATCTCACTATAATCAGCAGTTTCCTTCAGGACCGCACTTTCAGAGTGAAAGTGGAAGGAAAACTGTCTACAATAAGACAAATAGCGGCAGGATTCCCAGAGGGCAGTGTACTCTCCGCGCTACTTTTCGTAGCTTACATGTACGATTTCCCCACAGAACAACATACTGTGACATGCCAGTATGCGGACGACGTCCTCATCATGGCACAAAATGAAAACGTGAGATATTGCCTTCCTCCCCTTCAACGTCAACTCGACGCCGTCGACCGTTGGAGTGAGAAGTGGAGAGTGGCTATAAGTCCGGGGAAAAGCTCCGCTCTCCTTCTTGGTAAGGTTCGCCATTGGTGGCCGGAACGGTCTCTTCGGCTTAGGCGGAGAAATATCCCATGGGTAACCTCCGCCAAATATTTAGGCGTTCTCCTCGATCGCGGGCTAACATACGCCCCACACGTCCGCGCAAAGGCCACACTTGGTCACGCTGCGCTCAGACAGCTCTACCCTATCCTCAGATCTACCATGCCCAACCACCTAAAATTAAGGATTTATCGGGCAATCATTCCGCCATTGAACCTATACGGCTGCGAAGCCTGGGGATCGGCAGCACCATCTACCATGCGCAAACTGCAATCAGTGCAGAACAGGGCGTTAAGAATAATATACAATACCGGACGTAGATTCCCATCTTACATCCTCCACAACCAATCAGGACTTCCCTACATCATGGACTTGGTAAGGGAGCGATCCCGAACCATGCACTCCAAACTAAACTCCCACGCCAATCAGCTGGTACGGGCATTAGGTCAGTACGACCACACAGCACCTCGAAGAAGGACGCCCTTGGATAAGGGTAGTGCCACTCCCATCTTATAACACATAATTACCCCAACACCTATTCCTGCCCCCTTTCTGTATCCTAAACTAGGCATACGGAAAGAATCCATTGCCAAGGACACAAAAAGCATGACAACACAAAGACAACCTCCAATACCGCACAGATAAAGTCGCATTAGCGGCTAGGTGCTGTGCAAACACGACATCCCGTACAGGAGAACCTGTACGACCTGAACTCGGTCGCTGGTCGCTGGTAGTCGGCACAGTTCCTGCGGTGCTGCCAAGGAAAGCATTAGCCCTGAAGAAGCTCTACATATTAGGGTGAAACGTTGGCAACAACAACACAACCAAGACGCGGCCTTCCCCGGGAAAAAAAAAAAACAAAAAACAAAAAAACAAAAACAAAAAAAAATAAATAAATAAAAAAAAATAAAAAAAATAACGTATTATTAAGGTGGAGAAACGTTACGGAAAGCAAAAGTTGTAAGTTATGATAACATCAAAGACTGTAAGCTGTGTTAACCACAAGAAGAAAACTGCATACTGTGGTAAAATTTTAGAAGACAATAAGGTAATAGAAAAGTAATAAGACTGGATTTTTATTATTTGTCACACTGTTGTCGGGAATTGCCGTTTTGTTACAGTATGTTTCACATTATCAGCCCTATCTCGGTCCTTCCAGGAATGGTTTCATTGACTAAAAGAGGTACGTTGAAGATTGATGTAACAGCTTTTAGTTTCTATTTCCTTTCGTTGTTTCTTCTTTTATTTTTTAAGCAAACGCTTGGGAATGTTGACTTACAAGATTTACTCTGCAACGGCATGCATCACCAGTTCCATCTACACGTTATTGCGTGGGAGGCGTCCAGTGTTCATTTATTGGTTTTAGGAACAAATAGTTCTATGAAACGAATATTTCATTGAAAACTATTAGAGGATTTATCTTTGAACTTTGTATGGTTTCTCGCTTCGCGGGAAACATGGCTTTTGTTCTTAAATAAATTTCCGCAAATCAGTTAAAGGGCTGAGCATGAGTGGTTCCTATGAACTCTACATTAGTTAGTTTCTTCGAATTTCCATTTTTAATGGCAGGGCTTTAAACAACTGCCGCACTTCTGTCTTACTTTGCAACTATTATGTAGATTACCGTTTCACAAAATCTAGGTTTTATTAAAAGATCTTCTGGAAAAAAGTAAATAAATACGAAAACAAGTAAAAATCCCTAGAGTGCATTTTATGTTTTATGTTTAACATCCTTTTTGTTCTGTTTTGATTTTTGCATTTTGCTCATTCACTCACACTCCATTTTCTTTAAAGTACCACTGATAAAAAATAAACCATATACACAATGTCCCAAAATTAGACCGACAAACTATGGGAGCTGATAACATTATTTTAAACACTTTTTGTTAAGGGAAGTTTTTTGCTGCAGTGCTTCGTTATAGCACTAGACGAGTTAATGTCATAGATTACTGCCTCCCGCCCATTTTAAGTATCTACAGCAAAATAAACAGTGCAAATTAGTATTGAATTTATATTAGTAAGGCACACAATGTTAATACAAGAAACAAACACAAAACACATAAAGGAAACACAAACATCTCATTGCTTTCAGTTAACCATATCCTCACTATTCAAAGAAAATTTTGGAACGCACGCCCATTGCGATTACCACAAAGAGTGCTTCGACGTGCCCTATTCTGTCGTACTCTCGCAAAGATACCAGTCATTTCTCTGGTTTAAAGTTTGTCGGTCTAATTTTAAATAGTAAAACTGTGATTACCTAATGAGATGCTCTTGTTTTGTTTATGTGTTGTGTTTGTTTCTTGGATTAAGATTTTGCCTTACTGAGATAAATGCAATACTAATTTGTGTTGTTGATTTTGCCGTAAATAGCTGCCCGGTAGGCAGTAATTTATGCCATTGTCTAACGCTTAAACGAAGCACCGCAGCAAAAAAGTTTCCTTAACAAAAAGTGCTTAAAATAATGTTATCTACCAGCTTCCAAAGTTTGTTGGTCTAATTTTGGGACACCCTATATAGATAGTTTGCTTATAAACATACCTTGTAATTTCAAAATGTGCTCTTTTTCAGCTAAAATTAGTCGTTATTTAGGAAATTCGCTTACGTTCTTAAATATATAAAAATTAGTATAAAACTTCTAAATATTAACTTAAATCTTAGCTATATTGGTGAAAAGCTTAACCATAACGCTGAGAAAAAAAATGGACTATGATATTATGTATGCATATCAGTTTACTCAATGGTCATGAAAGAATAAAGAAGCAATACTAAATTAGTGCTTGAAATGGTTTTATAGAAATCAATTATATTACTGATACATGACACCAGTTCCAAATTTATAACATCCTCTGGTAAATGGCGTATTCGTGGGCAATGATCCTTGAGCAACATTTTCAGCACAGCCCATAACTTAAAACCTCATACTAAAACTTACGCGTGTAAGTTAGAAAGAGCCGTACGCTAGATATAATTCATTTAACTCTGAGCTCACAGTTACAAATTTCACCTGACGCCTTGCTTCAAATTATCATAGTTATTAGCATGCCAACTGCGATTATGATAAAATTCAGATTTTCAATTATCTTAAATCAACTTACTTTTAGTTCACTAACAGAAACTGTTGGTTTTTTACTTTCTCTACTACATAAAGTGAGTAGGCGAAGTTGTATTCCATCCAAAAACTTCATGTGGAGATTTCACCGGAAATATACGTTTTGAAGCCCCTGAATCCAAAAGAGAGTAGAGAGTAGAGAGTATAGAGAGAGAGAGAGAGAGATTGAGAGAGAGGGAGGAGGGGGGCAGAAGTATAACTAAAACATAAATCGGTTAATAACTTAAGTTTAATATATTTTAAGGATGCGACATGAAGATTTTGAAGAAAACTTCTCTAATTTATATTACCCTTATATGGAAAAATTTTCGAAAATACTGATGTTTCCGAAAATGGCTCTAACGATTTTGATTAAAATGCCATCTGTTTGAGATAATTCGTGTGGCAAATGAAATGTACATTTTGAATGTTCTGGCTATAGGCCATGTAGTCCTGATGACTTTTGCATAACTAGTAAGCCGTAAGAGATAGACCAAATCTTACCGTACAAGAAATGTAGATCTCATTTACACAGTGCATTTCTGTGGAGGGAACGATTTCGGAGATATTCCTTGTTATTTGTATGTTTTTACAATACTTAAAACTTTTCTCAAAGGGAAGATCGTTATTCACCTTTTTATCTCCTGGCTATGCAATGAGAACGGAATTTCAAGGCCTTTAGATAGCGGCTGGCTTTAAAAGATTGGGCTATCGCTCAAAGCCTACTGTATTCCCATATTCCCTTTGCACCTACAAGAAAATTATCAATGAGATAATTTCTGCAAAAGTTTATCTCGATTAACATGAAGAACAGTAATAAGCATTTCTAAGAATATATAGAACAAGAGTAGAGAAAGTCGTGTGAATGCAATAAATCATTTTAATATTTCGATAAATCGTGCAATTTTTTATCATAACTCAATATATATATATATATATATTAAAAAATATCTTTAAATGCCTATAAACGTAGGATGGTAACAAATACGCATCTTTGCTAGTGTATTTGCAACTCTTACCCCTCGTACCTTTCTTGAGGATGCAGCTCGAGGTAGGTTAAGGCAGACGATTGGCAAACATTGTAATTTTGTATCCTTTAATAGTAAAAATTAAGATGAAATATATCAATGTGCTTTGTTCAATTTTAGTTTGTGAATGTTAGAAGTATTTTTTGTAATAGTGTTCCTTCTGGCTTGTGCATATTTAGGATTTTTTACTTATTTTGTTCATCCTATTTGATAGCTAAAACAATAGGTTATGTTTAATGTTATATTAAGGACTTAGTCGAATGGCAGTTTTGTGTGTTCAGAAATGGCACAGTTGCTTTGCAATAAGTAGCATCCCCCCTATTCTTAATCCCGCATCCCCCACCACCAATTTCCCTGCATGTTGGGCTGTGCTTTGAGCAGTAGTAATACAAATTGCCAATTTGGAAATGGAAAGTTCAAGGAACTTAATTGCATCCTCTACGGAATCTGTGCATGGAGGGGGTTAGATGGATTCTATAACATTAGGGGCGGATACAAGGAAGGGGATGGTGGCCTACTTCAAGTAAGAGGGTATTTCCGGGGGAGAGGGAGATTGGGGGTCCACTAATATTAAGGGGCTTATCCCCAGCCATATCCGTGTGTAGCTGTGTTTTTCATCTGAAGTCAATCGATATGCTAAAGGTAGAGTCTTTTATGCTGAAAGGATTTAACAAGCCTTGCTTTATGATCCACATTTGGGCACTACTTTTCCTTTTCGTTTGTTATCGTAGTAATTATTACTTTATTCTGTCTTTTTTGGAATAACCATTCCTTAGTGGAAAGAATAGCTCAAATGACAAAACGTCTGATGCCACAATAATCCTTCAGAATCATTAACCAAGTCTTGAAACTACAAAGGGGATTATGAGTCGTGTGAACAGACTGAGTTTCTTCTTTTTAATCTATTACTTTCTCTAGTACATGTAGTAAGTAGGGAAAATATTGCATGCGACCCGAAAATTCGATGTCAAGATTTCACCGGGAATATGTTTTGAGCACCTGAATCCAAAAAAAGACATTTTTAGAAAAAGGTCATTGTGTGTGTGTGTGTGTGTGTGTGTGTGTGTGTGTGTGTGTGTGTGTGTGTGTGTGTGTGTGTGTGTGTGCGCGCCTGGGAACAGTGTAACTCAAAAACGAAAAGTCGAGTAAAAACCAAAGTTGGTATCTAAGTTTAATGTCTTTCAGAGATGCGACATGGAGATTTCGAAGAAAATTCCTCTGCCCTAAATCACCCTTTACAAGGAAAATTTTTTAAAATTTTTTTATTTTCTCAAAAATAGTTGTGTCAATGTTTATTAAAATGAAAAATGAAATGTATATTTTGAATTTTCTGACTATAGCCCATGTAATAGTACGTATTGATGACTTTTGTAAAAACTGGTAAGCCGTAAGAGATTAGAATGAAGTGGATAGAAGAAAATTGTAGGAGTAGCTTGTGCACATCACGTCTTGTTTCTTGTTCTTATTTGTGCCTTCATTTCTCCTTAGCATGATTGTTCTTTTTTGCGATGTATCAAGTCATATAATTTCATAAACCTCTGATAAAACATGTAAAATTCGGGATAACAATAACAATTGGAAAACCATGCAATAGTTTCACAGTATATTCAGCGAAGACCTGCAAAAAATAATGAGGAACCTAAGAATACATAATATATTGCAAAAAAAGTTATTCATCTTTGTTGTGCAAAACATGTAAGGGTTATATTATATTCTGAATTAAAACGTTGGAGATTTAATCGTTCAGTGAAAATTATACTTTGAATATTTATATGTGCCAGAAGAAGTATAGATGAATAGCTCGCCGGAAAACGGCATTAAAATGTGTTAACTTTAACTATTTTTCTAGAATTAGGTGATTTGGAATGCAACATTTGATAACAGTGTGCGCCCTAGCTTATGCAAGGCAGGGGTTGCGTGTTCTATTAAAGGAAACAGCGTATCGTAGGCCATTAACCAACAAAACAATTCCATCTTTGGGAAAACCCTGGCAATGGAGGAAAGTTTTTATACAAAAGTGTCCATTGGAAAACTGGTGGAAGCCTGGTCTGAAAATATTCTTAACACCTTTAAGGGCACACTCTGTGATCTACCTATAAAGACATAAAAGCAAGCATAGCATTAATAAGATGCAAGACAAAATTACATAATTGTTCAGAAATGCTATTGATTAAAATCTTGCAAGATAGATATGTAGAACATAGGCGCAAGTTAAGGCTATTTTTCAATGCAGTACTGTGAATAGCGAATAAATGAGCTTCAAAAAAAGCAAATAATTTAATACAAAATACGTGTGTTTATTTTAACAGTAGTAATGATGTTACAACCGTGTGATATATAATTTATACCAGAGGTTACTTAAATGCCCAGTCTCTGTCAGAGCAAATGAGCTCGCCCTTCCCCCTTCCTCCATGGCAGAATACGGCGACAACAATAATGCAGTTTTGAACAAGCGCTGGTGGAATATCGCAATGATATCAAAGCAAGATCAGAAGAAATTCGAAAATTGAATGCCCTAGAGGTCGCAATGCAAGAGAAGGATTGCAAGAGAGTTGCGGTACAGAAGCAAGGTGGATCAAAGACTTCAGAGATGGGCGATATGTAAGAGACATCCTGCAGTAAGCTAAGATGTGCAGACCGTGAACGCATTAGTACTATATGGCCTTTGACTGTCCTTATAGGAATACTTGAGTGAGAGTTGAGAAATCGCCTCTAAATGAGTTCCACATGGTTTGACCGAAAATCAGAAATGGCTACGATATGATGCACCTCGTACACAGTTGGAACATTATGAACGAGAAGGTGTTCCTTCTTATGCAAGATCACTACTACTGGAATACCAATCAAATCAGTGCCGTCATAACGGACCACGCAGAAAGATAGGCTGTAGCCACCATGTTTATTATTGCCTACTATTGGGATGGTGTTATCATAAAGCATACCGTTTAACTGTTATTGCGGAGCACTACTGTACGTTTTCTAAAATAATCTGCAAGCAACTCCAAGAAGAAACCGACACTTCATGAAGAACCTACCCATTACTCTGCATGACAATGGAATAGCTCATGCAGCGCCGTGGCTGGGAAGCATTTACCAGATTTAAGCCCCTGCAGCATGAAAATGAGGAACCACTTCGCACAGCTCAGAACGTTGTCCAGGCAACCGAGCGCTCGCTTCGCAACCTCCAGGAACTAGGTACTGGCAACGCTGTCCAGTGCATAATCATAGTGACTGCATCGAAGGCCTGAGAAACTTAAAACTTTGGAAGTATGTCATATATTTAACATGAAATTAGGTTTTAGCATTAAAAATACACAAATGTGTGAGTTCTAGCGAAATATTAAAAAAAATTAACTCAGGTAACTGCCCTCACATATTTCCATGTGTTCTTAGCAAATAACGTTTTAAACATTTAATTGCCGTGGATACAGAGTGTTGTGAAAAACTAAGAGATCCAATTTTATACAACACATTCATCTAGTAATTCTAGTATCTAACACTTGAGTTTTACATTGGGTGGCAATATAATGAAATGCTAAGTTTTCTTCTTCTTTCTTTGTGTTAACCTTGTCTTCTTGTTTAACATTTAGTTGCTTCTTTACTATCTATTTGTCTTCTTCTATAGGTACCTCAAAAACGTAAGCCTTTCCTTTCTTCTCTAACCTTGCTTCTCTCCTCTCTTGCTCTTCCGTTAATGTAACATCTTACATGATTGCCCCCTACTTAATAATCCAAGTTCTTCGTCTATTTTAAGCATTCTCCTTTTGGCTGGTAAAAGGGTTCTATTTTCTCAGTAATTACCCACTTTTTCCTTCATTTTGTAACCTTCTTTAGTAGAATAAATGTTTTCTCCTCTGTTATACAATTATTTAAATTTTCTTCAGCAATCTGGTTGTAATATAATTTTTATGTCTTGAAATTATTAATCTTTGACTAAGCTTAGCATGCCTGCTTTGATTTCCTATTCTACTAGATATGTTTCTCTTCTTGCATATTGTATGAATTTCTTCCACGAAGGTATTTTTACCCATGAACAATTTTGTAAGAATATAACTCCCACATTATTTTGTACCTAGGACATTGTTTCAGTCCGAACATTGTTTAATCCTTAATGCATAATGTGTATGAACATGTGAAAGATTGGTCCTTTTAACGCATTTCTTCTTCTCGAGTTTCTGCTCTCCACAGGGACCACACTTGTTTTACTTACTATAAAATTTTGCCACTTCTCCCAATTTATATCATCTTGAAATTCACATACAATCTTTAGCAACAATAATCTGAAAGCCTTGTATTCGAGATTTTTACCAACGACTGATGAATGAGGGCCCAGTTTTTTCAAAACCTACATTTTAAGCTGTTTTCAAAATCTTCTTTGGTCATTAAGGTTGAACACTGTTTATAAGGCCGGTTCTTTAAGTTTTTAACCTTTTTACAAGTGAAAATATTACACGTAATCATAAGTGCGTGTTTTTGTCGATAATTCAATATTTAAATCTTTGCCTCTTAAATTATTATTAGATACCACTTAATTGTATTATCAGTATCATCTACAGAATCAGTCTCCATAATTATTCACTTGCAAGAAGTACGCACACTTCTGCTTCTAATTTGTTCCCAAGTGTTTCTATCTATTTGTGCACTTCTCTTGCGCCGGACCTCTTTTGTAGGAAACAAAAACCGTAAACTTTTTTCCTTTACACAGTTTATTGGAGCTTTTATAATTGCTACAAGCGTAGGCAGACGTGGTTGTTACCTCTGTAAATGCTCTTATTGGCTGTTCATGGATCTTTCCCTTCGAAACTCTTACTATCCAATTCTCAATGTTTGATGTTACATTTTCATCCTTCAATTCATCGTGTTAATTTGGCAAACAATACCCGCATTTATGTTTTCTTTCCTTCTACTAATTTAAGTTTACCAATTTTTGTATTCAGTTTTATCATTGCTTCATCAAAGTCATATGTTTTAACTTCAATCTCCATAATGCTTCTTCTACCACTTGCAACTCTCCTCAGCACCCTGTTTCTTTACTAATTCTTTCACCACCCCTTACTGGCAAGCAGCCTTGTGATCCAGGTAAAAAATACTTAATGTTTACTAATTTATATTCCTGTTTATCTGTATTAAAACTGAATACTACGAGGGAAAAGGTCTTCCCGAGCTCTTTATATGACCAGTTTGAATATTTAATAATTGCTCTATCAAATGTTCAAATATTATTACTACAGCAGCAAACAGCGGCGCCTGTGGTCACAACGACCGCACGATATACCTACATCACTGTCCGACTACACAGTTTTTGTACGTGTACAACAGCCTGGTTAAATAGCCAGCTCACCCACCATATTTACTGGTATTCTCCGTTATTATTTAACATTCTGTTTCCTTTTAATATGGGTGTAATATTATATTGCTAGCAGTAGGTGTTAGAAACACAACTTAATAAATACCTACTTATAGTAATCTTCTGCTTAAAAATATCAGTAGTAATACCATGAGTGTTTTATATGACGATAATAATTCTGCAAGCGTGAAGCGCAAGAAAAATTATCTTAAATATGAAAATCTCGAGTGGTATTTATTTAGTGTATTCAGTGAAAGAATTAATAATTCATTTATTTAATACTATTTAATATTAATCTCATATATACGAGTATATAAAGGAGCAATTCTTGAGTTAATCAGACAGGATTTTGCTTATTAAGTTTATCTATCTAGGTGTCATTCCTGAAAAAAAATGCGATTTTAGGCGTAACAGTCACAAGTACTCTAAGCTTTATTTTGGCCATAATTTCCCTGTTAATGTGCCAATTTCAACAAACAAGCTATGATATTAAAGGTATCGTCAAGAGACAGAGAACTTAAAGAAAGTTGACTTAGTCTACGCGTAACAGTTACAATTATTCGAAACCTTATTTTGACCATAATTTCTCTGTTAATGGGCCAATTTCAACAAACAAGCCAGGATATTAATGGTCTTGTCACGGCGACTCCAGCAATTAAGATGAAGATTTATATTTAGTTAACGTTCTGCTTTCCAAGTTTATTTAAATAAGTTTAATCCAGGGAAACGAGGAATTACACATCCGATGAGTATAAATGACCATATTTGTGCTAGTAGTCTACTCATTAAAGGTAGGTCTGCTATATTTAAAACTACAGTTGTTAAAGGTACAACGTAGTCATCACCATTTGATTTCTTCATGTGTGCAGCCCATTTTCTCTCGATATTAGCAATCTGTTCAGTTGGTGTTTCCGCTGTAAGTCTGTAGCCTTTTCGTTTCAAAACATCTGAAACTAATTCCATATACATGACTTACTCATTTTGTGTATGCTTTAACTTCGCCTCTTCAATTAAAATATTCATATTGACCAAATCTTTTATCTGCCATTTTACTGCTCATAGACACTTCAGATGTTCAGAAACGTAAGAAAATGTTTAGGTTGGCGGAACCGCAAGGAGATGATATAAACAATTGGATAGTATCACAACCAAGAGGTGATAATCTGACATGAGTGGAATAGTCACATTAAGATAAAAATTGTAGTAACACGCACACACGCACACACATGACGGCAAAGCAACAGCTCCACGCCCCTCGAACGGCATAAATCTAAAACCCGTGCCTTCCGAGGGGCGTGGATTTTTCCAAAGTGAGACATTAACAGTCAAAGGCCAGAAGGAGTTAAGTAAGTTACAGATCAGCCTTGGGTGTTCGGTCGCCCTGGATAGGCATTGTTTAAATCCATCTCCGCTCATGTCATAATGTGCACATATACAGTATAATTGAAGCAAGTCGTGAAACACCTGCAGTAAAACATCTTGAAGATATACAATCTTATATGCGTCCCCAGGAAATCTAAAAGGATAAAAAAGAGTCATCAAAGTCCGCTACGCCGATTACACCACTCTATAAGATGTCAAACATATATTGAGGTTTCATCACCTATGCATTATGCTTACAAACACAACGGTTATGCCTAATTAACCCTATTTAGTCCTTTTAAGATACCATGTCCCTGAAGTAGCTTTCAACGCATCAAAACACGCGCTTTACAAAAACTGGCTGTTGTTACAGAAATAACATCATATTATGACGCCAAGCTCGGGCCACAACAAAGGACGGGCGAGACCAAGCCGTTTCATGCCATATGCCGGGCCAGTGAGCGGGCAAAGGTCTCCGAGGTGAGGCTGCCTCGTGCTACTGTTTGTGTACTGCACCAACAACAATGGAAGCAGCTACACAAAGGAGCTTTCTGCAGATATTTTGAGAAAGATCTGGCGTGTGTCCAGAAGTCAAGAAAGATAGTGTGACATCAAGGGAAGGAAGCGAGGAACAGCAGAGAAGCGATTTTGCAGTTACAGACGCAAGTCGGTCAGGTGTCAGTGCCTCTCAAGAAGAATTAGCCAGAGGAGAGTGATCGTATAGTCGTATTTAGTGTATCATAGACGGAGAAAGTGGAGAGAGACACTGAAAGGAGTGAGTTAAGGCTACGAGAAGTCAAAGTTGTGAGTGTGAGAATACGAAAGGCTGTATACTGTGTCAAAGAAGACTTACTTTCATATGAATATTATAGATCTTTGGCTCATTTTGTTATACGTTTCATAGAGGTACTTTAACCGTATATGTATTAAAATATTACTTAAAACAAAAAATACGTATAGGTTTTAAGCTTTTACATCTTCTTTGAACTACAATTTCTGAATGATTAATAATTTTCAACAAATATGTCCCATTAACTCTGAAGGTTAGTCGCATAATACGCTAAAATGTTTATCACACATTTACAGCTACGTAAGCTGTATTCTAATGAAAAAGGTTTTACGTATCAGGCACACTAGTCTTTTTAATTTTAAACTCCTTATATTTCAATAAAAATCTAGGCATTATATTAAAATCATAAGTTTTTGCTTCTGACGAAAAAGGTGATGCGTTTTTTCACGTCAGTCAACTATAAAAATGCCACTGAACTTGTGTTCAAATTTCAGATAATTATCTTAAATAACATTCCAGACAATGGGTTATCTACTAACATGGAGAGATAGGCATAATTTCGACTCTCCTTAAGCTAAACACAATAAGTACTTAGAGACTGCAGAAAGCAAAACCTCGTTGCATATAGTTGCTTTTCTAGCCTTACTTTGTAAGACATTGTATTAATAAAACTACAAATTCACCTTTTTTTTCAAGTGAGCCCGTACTCGCCCAGCTCTTGGTTTTTCGCAATCAGTGTAGAAAGCTCCAACTCTTTTTTTCAATTTTTGGCAGAATCAATCACGAAATTACATTATGAGGACGGGATGTGAGATTAGAAAGTGTGCGACACCACGTCGCCCCTCTTGCCACTTATCTTAATGGATGCCTCTTGCTGTGAATGACTGCATGTCGCAACCTATTCTAATTGATACACCATTTCTGTTTACTGCTCGACTGTAGCCAACATTTTCACAGCACAACTTTAATGCGAGCGCAAATTGTCGGAAAGTGACAAACGGGCTTGTCCGTGTTGTTTCTTGATAAGGGTAATAGATGGTGCTGCGAACACAATTACGGTTTCAGATGAGAAAGAGCTTGATGATGGAGAATTTTCACTGAGATTGTGATAGATTCCACTCGTTGCCTCGATAGTCTCTGACAATAATGTGCTTTCACTTAATTCAGTCAATATTTTATTTTATCAAGGACTGACGAAAGTTCTGGCAAAACTTTTCATGTTTCGAATTTGTATAGCCCTCTCTATACAGTATCCAATTCTGTAAAGTTTTGTTATACATCACTTTTCTTGTTAAAATATTTACGTAATTATGGCTTTAAATGCCAGTAGTGTAAATTAGACGATAGAACTGACCAACAAATTTTGCTGCCAACTAAAGAGCTTGAAGTCGTCGCTCGCTACCTGGCGAGAGAGAAGGTCGTTCACGTCTGCAGTGAAGCATTTATACAGCAGTATAAGTATTGCTGCGTGACACTTATTTCATTGTTTGCTTTGTGTTTCTAGTGCGGGAGTGTTAGTAGTGACGTTATAAATTAACATCTCACACTATATACGACAAAACTAAATAATGGAAAATCGACCAACGACCTTAGTTGTTAGTTTTGTTCGACCGACTGCATATGAAATGCATGAGTGGATTTTCAACACGCTGAAATTGGATGAAAGTGACGTCACCGGATTGCAGGTAAATGGAATTTCTAGACAAATTTTTATCCAATGCACCACACCAGAGCTCGTTACAAGAGTGTTGACTCAGACAAATGGGGAAGCTAATTTTGTGCTGTCAAATGGGCAACGCACTAAAGTGATTATTGATGTGGCTGGTTTTGGAAGAGGTGTGGTGAAAGTATACAATCTACCTTTAAATTTTGTCAGTAGGAAGTTGATGGTAGCCTTGGAGCCTTACGGAGCAGTGTTACAGGTGAAAGAAGATGTTTGGAATGAAACTTTTCGTTATAAGGTTACAAATGGGGTCCGTACTGTTAATATATTACTAAAAAAGCATATTCCTTCTTTTTTGAACATTGATGGTTATTCAGCATTAATAAGTTACCCTGACCAACCCATCACCTGTGCAATTTGTCATGAAGCTGGTCATTTACGCAATCAGTGCCCTCGCAGATTCGTTCCAAAAATACTGTCTACTACGTCGGAGCCTGCTACATGGGCCAAGCTGGTCACGGGAAATTTGACAAAACCACGAACAGCATTGAGTGCAACAGAACCGCTAGTGGAAAATGAACTACAATTACTAACTCCTACCATAGTTAAAGAGGGAAGGGAACAGAAAAGTGTAGCTACAGTTCCTCCACCCATGCCACAGCAGGAAGAAGACAAGAGTAGTCCGGTAATGCCTGAGGTAACCCGGGAACACTCTACGCAAATGTGTGCTAAAGTCTCTCCAACCGAAGAAGACAAGTGTAGCCCGGAAGTGGCTGATGCAACCTTGGAACACTCTGTATCAATGTCTGCGGTAATCCATCCAACTAGTGTGAAGTCACCACTGAGTACTATGGAGATAGTAGAGGAATGTGTGGTGGAGGAAGCGGAGAAAGAAAAAACCTTAAACGTTCAAGTGGAAGCAATGGAAACAGTCACACCAGTAACGATAAAGTCACAGTCTCTGACGTTTTCGGATGAGGAAGTGGAATATGAGGATTTGGTGAATGTGCGTGGATTGGAGTCCAGGCGTATGGAGAATGATGAAAGGGTGAGTCAGCGTGATCCGCGTTTGGAAAAACGAAAAAAGACTGCCAAGATGCATAAAGCAGGGTCACCTACACGAAAAGCTATGAAGACGCATAAACCTATGGAACAGTGATTGGAGGTTTGAATACTTCATGAATAAACACTACTTTCGGCGTTTCTCCTTATGGTGTTAATTCTTCAGAAATTTGCGACTATGAATGTAAGTTGTTTACGCAGTAAGACCAAACAAGCATTGGTACGAGAATTTACTTTTGAACACGACCTTGATTTTTTGTTTTTGCAGGAGAACAATGAACCACATTTAAACTTTTTTGGCCCAAGGTATAATTATGTTTCCAATATTGGTGAAGAACAACGAGGTACAGCCATAGTTTATCGCTCATCTCTAGGGGTACAACTGACGGAAAAGCATGCCAGTGGCCGAATTACTTCCTTATTGACGGAGGATAATATTCTACTGGTCAACGTATATTTACCATCAGGTTCAAATCGACGAAAGGAACGGGAAGACTTTCTTGCAACAGAGTTACCGTTCTTTTTGCGACACCGATATGACAAATTGGTTTTCGGAGGAGATTTTAATTGTGTCCTTAATGCTAAAGACCAAACTGGGCAATATCTACCGTCTCCAATGTTAGACCGGATTTGCAAGTCTTTGGAGCTGCAGGATGCCTGGGAACTTCTATATGATACCTATGTTGAATACACCTTTCACCGAAATACTACAGCCTCCAGAATAGACAGAATTTATGTTAGTACAACCATGAAGCAGCAGATCAGAAGTGTGAAGGTGCGACCAGTACCCTTTAGTGATCACCATGCTCTAATAATGTCGCTGGTATGCACTACTCGGACACCGATAATAGGCAGAAGTTATTGGAAACTCAACAGCGCGGTCCTTCAGGATAAGGAGATCCGAGAACAGTTTCAGAGTTTGTGGACTAGATGCAGGCGCACGGCGCAAAGTAGATCTCCCAGTATGCTGCAACAATGGTTATATACGTACAAACCTGCAATTCGTAACTTTTATAAAGGAGAAGGTATTAAGCGGGCGAAATTGCGAAGGCAACGGTTGAATTATTACTACGAATTAATCAATGAATTATATCAGCAACAGTGTGATGGCCGAAATGTGACGAACCATATTGCAGCAGCCAGGAAAAGATTGTGTTGCTTGCATGAGGAACTCTGTCGTGGAGCACAAATACGGGCGGGAGACCGCTCAGTACAGGATGAAGAGAGAATTTCACTGTATCACATAGCGTCTGAAAAACACTCAGGAACAAGGAAATATCTTTCCAAGTTACGTTCTTCGGAAGGGAATTTACTGCTGACTTCACGGGATATATTAATGGAGGTTCAGGAGGCTTTTACACAAAGGTTTGCAGCAAAAGAGGTTAATATAGTAGCGCAGCAATATGTCTATAAGCTAATTGAACCACTAGTGACCTCGGAGATGAATGATGCCTTGAATGAAGACATAACGGAAGAAGAATTGCATACAGCACTGATGTCGGCTAGTATGGGCTCTGCACCTGGACCCGATGGGATTGGGTATCAGTTCTACCGCGAGAATTGGAGTATAGTGAAGGATACATTGCTTGGTGTCATGATAGAATTACAACGAGGTTCGGGAGTCTTGTCCGGGTTTAATGAGGGCGTCATTGTGCTCATTGCCAAGCATCCAACAGCCTTGGATGTAAACGACTATCGCCCAATCACGCTTTTAAATGCCGACTACAAATTATATACAAAGATAATAGCAAACAGGATGAAGAGATACATGCCTGACATCATCGGAACAGGACAAACTTGTGGTATCCCAGAGAGGAAGATTACAAAAAAAAAAAAAAAAAAAAAAGTAAAAAAAGTAATTAAAAAAAAAAAAGCAACTTCCCTTCTAAGTCCTCAAAACTAGGTGCAAAATACATAGGCATGGGAAGTCTTTCTTTAATTGCTATAGCTAGTTACGAAAAAAAATAACCAAGGAGTCTTTTTGAGTAGATGAACCGTTCGAAACTTTAATTTGTTGCAAAAACGAGGGTTAAAAAGGACTGAGATTATCCTGACAATGAATTATTGCAGCTGTTTGATTAGGTAAAATATAAACGAGGTGCTTAAAAGCACCATATTAATCCACTTTATACAAGATGAGCAAGAATAACACCGACTAATTTTAAGTCGTGATTCATGGGTTATATATTTGCGTACTTATGTGAATGTCCGCGAACTTCCTGCAGTCGAGTTGGAGGGCATTAAAATGTTTGTAGCACCGCGTCCGGTTAGACGAAATTCCGCCGAATAGATTCCGACGCGCTTTTACTACAAGGGATTAGAAGAGTTTTGAAAATAGAGTAGCCGTGTAACTTTAATTTTGAAAAATACAATACAAAACTCTCTTTTAAATCCTGGTTTAGTTATTGACACCAAATTCATGTGTCTTAAAGTAGATCAAACTTTATAACTGATCTACAATGCATCAATAACATGCGCAAATGCTACTGCTGATAAAATTTTCTCCACCATTAAAGGTTTCAAACATAGTTAAAAGAGGAACAAAACAAGAATTAAACAAGTGCATAAGTGTTCACAGAAGATGTTCGAAAAGACGACATTGGACTTCGGAACACACTTGATAGCATTTCAATAATGACTGCCGAGTTGGCATGTGTAGCAAAATTACTTGCGAATGACAAAGGGTCTATAGAGTCTAAAATATGAGCAGCCTAGAACCATCTACAAACGTTTCCCCTTTGAATGGTCATAATTCAGCAGTTTTTGCGAGATTATGCCACAAAGAAACGACATTTTCATTTTACATACAGTGCCGGGTTGTGTTAGCACCAGGCTGTTAGTCGGTTGTTATATTTGTTTTATTGGCTCTTTCTTTCTAATTTCTTGTCTATAACAATAAATATAATAGCATGGCAAAGGGTCCATGAAATCCAGAAAATACTCGTAAGTAGCCTAGAACTATCTACACGTGTTTCCCATTCCAATGGTGATGGTCCCCTATCGATTAGGTTTTGCGTAATTGCGCCTCAAGGAAAATTCATCCTCATTACGTAAATAAATAGAAAATAAATAGTACTCAAGTATTTGTGGATAGCTCATATGTGTGTATGTGTGTGTGTGTGTGTGTCTGTGTGTGTGTGTGTGTGTGTGTGTGTGTGTGTGTGTGTGTGTGTGTGTGTGTGTGTGTGTGTGTGTAGATTGGATGACGTAGATACCCACAGAGAGCAACTGAGAGGAACCGGAACCCAGGGGAAGGATAGCGCCCCGGATTTCACACTCAGCCAAGAACCCATAATAGCTGGTCGTTTAGAAATCTACTCAACTTACAATGAACAAAAGAATTAAATCGCTTAGAAATATTAAAATACAAACTTCCCGGAACACGATACCCAGGGGAAGGATCGCGGACAGAGCTCACCACGGCCAGGAAATCCACGACAGTTAAAACAGCAATTTCAATGTAATACTGTTCCAAGAGGTTGATTTGAAAATTTTCAACAACAAAAAAATTTTTGATTCCAAAATTGTATAAAGATTTCAAGTGAAATATTTTGAAAAATGGATGGAATAGTTTGAGACAAAAATATAAAAAATAAATTATAATTTAAAAAACTAAAGAAGCACTTTAATAACAAACCAACCATGTATGAAGAGTGTTCTATAGTGACATAAAGTGAACTGTTTCATTATAACTAAACATTTAAATAAAAAAGTTTTATTAACAAAATAATACATTTTATTCTAAATTACGTAAGTGGTTGACATCAAATGTTACAAATAGGTCATTTATAGCTATATAACAAAAAAAAATCGTACTAAAAAGTACTGTGTTTCTTGTTTAGTTATCGAGAATGAAATTTAAAGAACTCCAAAAGGGTTATGTTTCAGTATTTGGGTAATACAACGAAAATTAGTTACTGGCTAGCAACAAGGTAAGAATTAAAAACTAATTATTTTTATAGAATGCTTGAGACTTAATGAAGGTAGTTATATGTTGGAATTGGAATAAGTTTTAAAAGAGGTAAAAAATAAGAAAGCTCCAGGGATGGATAATATAAGTATAAGATTGTGAAAGTATGCAGGAAGCAACTTAGAAATAAGCCTATTACAACTGTCAAAATTGTATGTAGTGGAGGGAAACTCCTAGAAGAATGGGGTATAACAACGACTATAAACGTACCAAAAAAAAAAAAAAAAAAAAAAAAAAAAAAAAAAAAAAAAAAAAAAACAGGAAAGGAGTGTGTGAAAACTGCAGAGAAATTTCTCTGTTAGTTACAGTGTATAAAGTGTATGCTGCAATACAAGAAAAATTTGGAACTATAGCAGAGACAATACTGGGTGAAGAAGAAAATGGGTTTAGGAAAGGTAGATCGTGCATTGATGCTATCTTCACTGTAAAACAGATTTTAGAAAAAAGAACAGAATATACTCGTAACTAAGCAACTCGTCTACTATTTATAGACTATATGAACAGAGCGTACGAAACTAGGGCAAATATTAAAAGGATATAAGATCCCTGTAAATTCAACCAATGTAAATAAGTCATTATATTGCAACAGCAAGCTAATAAGGAGAATGGACAATAAGAAGTTGAAGTTAATATGGGAGTGAGACAAGGTTGTGGTTCTGTCACCCATTTTATACTATTTATACGTGAATAAAATAATAGAAGAATTGAAAACCAAATGTAAACCAGAATGAATTACACTAAAGGATTCTGATCTTGATGTAGTTATAACTGCAGACGATCAGTTATTATTGGCAGAGAATGAGGAAGATGTACTGAAATCAATATTTAATTTGAATGAAATAATAAAGTAATATAATATGGAAATTTCGGGAGAAGAAAATAAAAGCAATGGATATGATAGGAAAACAACAATTTCGGGCAAAGATCATAATAGGTCAAATAATTGGGCAGGCCTTTATTGGGATCAAATATCAGTAATTAATAGAAGGGCAGAAGTAGAAGAAAATATTGAAGGATATAATATACTCAATGGGATATAAAAATATATTTCGGCAAGAATATTAGGAAGGATCTTAAAGTAAAGTTATATAGAGTAGTATCCAAAACCTCGTTAAAATATGCACGTGAGTCATGGGTAATTTAAACCAAGAAAAATCAAGACTTGGGGCATCTAAACGAGACTTATGGAGTATTTATTGGGTGTGATTAGGAAAGATCGATCCCGGAATGTAGATGCAAGGGAAGACGTAAAGGAATAAAGCAGTGTAGAAGAAATAAAATATATCGGAGCAAGTGAAACGGTCACGTTAAGAGCGTGGAACCTTCTAGATTGACACGGTAAGTGCTATTTTACAGAACAGTGCTGTCTAACTCTCATATGTGTTTGGGCACACTTAACTCACGCCTAAGGAGGCGCGGGCGCCATCACAAACACCATTAGGGCAAGTACCCTTCTTTTGAGAGGAAAAGGGGGCAGCAGTGGTTGGGGAAATAATGAATACAGCTTTACGTATGTAAAAACATACTTCATCATACTTCATGGGTGTGTGATTGTAAGATGTTCGAAAGGAAACAGTTTTGGTTGAAATTTGAACTAGTAGGGCATCAGAAAAACGCATCAGGGGCGCCGCGTTAGGCAGCGCTGCATTAGAAGGAAGAGACATCGGACGACCCCGAATGAAGTGAATAGAGCAGTTTGCTTAGCCCCGGAACAGGTCTAAATACCTAATTCATGTTAAGGATGAAGAAGAGCAAGGAGAAGGAATATCTAACAGTGGTTTTAGGTTCTTCCTGCGTGATAACTTCTCCATTAATGCAAATACGAGTGCAAGCTAATCCACATAGCATGGTAAGTTTGCATAATTATATAGTTGTGGTTAATGGGCAGCAGAGCGAGTTTACGTAATCTTATCCTGTAAAGTATTTGCTTGAAGGAACATATTACACTACATCCTGGGAAAATACAGTCAAAACCGGTTATAATTACCTCGAAGGGAGTGACAGTTCAAGGTCGTTATAGATAGACGATAGTAGCACAAACGGTGCATTTATTTTGTCTTTTTGTTTCCTTTTTATTTTATTTTACAAAAAAAAATCGTATCTCTAAGTTTTAGGCTACCATAGAGTTAAAAGTTTAAAAAGTAGCACAAATACAGTACACCTACACTATTTATAACTCACTATTTGCGGAGAGGGGGACTGAAGATGAATTTTTGATATGTTATGCAATACGTACAGCAAGAACATGCCATCGAAATGTTAATACCTATAATAAGTGAGATAAGAAGTAGCAATAATGTAAATTGTTGAATGATGTCAAACACGGCCTTGGATAATGAAAGAGGTAAATTTTGAACATGCTCAAACCGTACAGTATAATAGAGAATTTGAAATCTGCAATCTATAGAAAACAAGAGTTTGAAAATAAGCGTTACACTATTGCTAACAATCTCCAAGTATATAACAAAGAAAAATGTATGTCGAACGTGTAGCCAATATGTTTATCCCAAAATGTAATAAAAAGTAGGCCTTTTATACGATATACCCTATGTCGTACTAAGGGAGTTTTAACTATATAGGTTTTAGACGGCAGCATTAGATATCACTGTTATAACTACAACCTCGCTAAAAGTGATGTCGCTATAACCGGTTTTGACTGAATAAATTTTTTAGTGGTAATGAGAGAATTCCACTGTTTCTCGATACTCGATACCGATTTTAAGCACTGATACTTGAAAATCAATACTCATTCTATAAAAACTGTGAAGGTAGTTTATTCGCGGCACTATGCGGCTAGAAGTAGTTTTCACCAATTTTCTTTTTGCCGATCGTGTTCAAATGGAACTGAAAACTCGTACTTATTTGTGCAATAGAGATTGCAAACTTCACTCTCTGTATCAATTAACATACTTCTTTAAACCTGTTACATTATATCACTTATTCGTGCGTAAAAAACTTTTTTCTGCATACTTTATTTAGCTCTGATGTAATTACTAGTAAGTATACTTCAAAATATATCCGCATTTCCACATTACCATTATGTTTTATCCACTATCACTGTTGTATATTGGTAAAACAAAATATTTATGGAAATTAATTAATTAATTAATTAATTAATTAATTAGTTCCTACGGTACTCCTACAAAGAACGGTTGTGACTCAAGTTTCATTTCCGAAAGGATGGAAGGAAGTAAATATTTGCACGTGTTTTATGTGTTTTAGTGCCTCATCTATATAAATCAGCTTCATTCACAACTCTGTTAACGCTGCATATTACATGACACGAGCAACAGCACTCCTACAACTGTTTATTGTGTTTTCATTTAGATATATGAGTTCGTGTAATGTGTTCATTTAGTTATAGCAAACCACGCAGTCGAATGGGATGTGAAAAAAATGTGAGATGATTATGAAGTGGAGTATACGAGTTAATGGAGGCAAATGATGTAAGACATGAACATCTCTTGCGCATAGGGGAAACTACTTTCCTTCCCTCCCTCTCTGCAACAGCTGAGAGAGGGGGAATAAATGGGTCAGATTGCCGCGAATGAAGAAACAATACCACAACAGCATGAAGCTGAAACAGTTGCAGTGTTATTAACCTCAGGGTTATTAATTATCTGCCTGTACAATTTATTATCTTCCATTTGTTTTGGGTTTCCTTACGAACCCGATTTTGTACTGTTTTTTTGGTTTCCAAGGTGCTTAATCCCCAGAAAGGTTCTGTGAAGGGGACTTCAGCCTTTTAATTTCCTGCAATACCCGTGTGACAAGGTACCCACCGTAACTCTACATTGTTAGGGAATAAAGATTTAATATGTTGAGATAACATTCCCACACTAGTTTAGACTAAAGTGATGGCAAATGACAGCTTTAAGTGCAGCTTGGCTGTCGGTACTTATAAGGATGTTTTTCCTTACAGAAACCTGCTTCAGTCTTTTCATTTATGGTGAGCCATCAACATAAATTATTAGATGGTTCTCATGTGCTAAATGGGGTTTTCTTCAAAGTTCTTTCTATCAGAAAAACGTACTTGAAGTGTTGAAAAATTCAAGTTTTTTCTATTATGAAATCAGAATTAATTGATAGTACGTAATCATACATGTTTCTAAGAATAGAGGGACAATGACTCGCTGTCAACATTTTTATTTCGATGATTCTGCAGGCCGCTTGTCCAGCCTCAGCTATGACACACATCCAGTGAAGGAAGGCCTACATAGAAAGGTGTGCTTCTTTAAGCTCCGGATATGCATAGGGATGCCACCCTTTGGAGACTATGTAGTTTTCCTTTTATTTTTGTTTGTAAGGTCTTAGGCCACCATATCCAGGTTCCACAGGTTTGTGGTTTTAACACAGCTGATAGAGGCATCGAAGCATATATGGTTTTGGACATCAATTTGTACCGTCTTCTTGCTTTATTGGTAATTTTATCAAAGTGTTTAAGAATTAGTTTGTGATTTGAGATAGTAGATTTTAAGGAGAAAATAAAAATGCAAGGATTAACTGCAATAGAATCACCTGCTTTATTTTGTGCTGTAACCCCATCTTACTCAACATTTAGTTTGCATTTGCCTTAAAATAGGGGTGTTACTTTTGCTCTCATGAAACTACTGATAAGATAGCATTAACACTGTTGATAACAATGTTAGTCCTTCGTTAACAAAGAAGTAGTCGGTGTGTTCCTTTGTTACAGCTGGCAGTGATAAACCTACGCCGAATGGAATTGGGACATGCGTGATTTCATTAAAAGCTGCAGACATACTACATAGCTTCACATCGTTCTGTACTTAAAACGTTTGTGTGCGTGTGAACGAGTATTATTGAAAATGCAACAATGCAACGTTTTATGGATATATGTAATTACAGGGCCGGCAACCAATTCGGGAGATTGAACAAAGTTTAATTTTAATTCCCGATTACCCGCCACACTTTGGAGCGATTTTAATTTACACCAGAACCCTCTAAACACCACGATATAAAGTTGTCACCATTTTCGATATTCAGTCAACAGTAAATCTGGGCCTTTGCGGAAATTCCATGACTGGCGACACACATTTCGAAAATGTGAACAGCGTATGTAAAATTAAATGGTTTTCAAATGGAACACAAAATAATGGCACAAAAGAACTGGCGTTCTAGCGATTAAATCAAGAGCGCTGGCCAATAATGCATTACTTTCAATACGGATTTATTACAGTGTTTGTAATAGCAACACATTTAAACGGTCCCCCGTCAGAGAAACTTGCAACAAATACAGCGGACATTGCCAGATGTTGTTTCCGCCATTCCAAGCAATCGTTATCATCCCCCTCCCCAAACCATTTTTCATAGACACTTTTTTGTGTAGCATGCAGCTAATAAAGCTTTATTTAAAATGAGAGTGGATATTTGACGAAACTGTTTCAATTACACCACCAGTAGATTAGCATTGTACTTCGATGTATGTATGTTTTGTGCTGCTGAATAATGCACAGTCATTAAACTGATGATGTTGTGATTTATGCATTGCTTTGCATTTCGGAATATTGTGCTTAAGTGCTTGAGAACCACGCCCCTAAGTGATTATTATGCTTCAGGGTCACTCCGTAGATATTACAACTTTTCACTTCCGGAACGTCGGTTAATTAGTGGAATTTGTAATGTGGTTAACAAATACATTAAACTCAGGGGAAACTATTTGCATCAGAGGAATTAATTTTTACTTCCTCTACTGCGTGTAGTAAACAGAGAAAGTATTATACTCGACATGAAAATTCGATGTCGAAACAACATCGGAAATATATGTTTTGAAGCTCCCTTAATCCAGAAAAAGCATTTTACTTTCTCTACTGGTAAGTAGGGGAAGTATTGTATTCCACCCAAAAATTCGATGTCGAGATTTCACCGGAAATATATGTTTTGAGACCCCTTGAATCCAAAAAAAAGCATTTTTACAAAAAGGTCCGTGTGTGTGTCTGTGTCAGTCTTTGTGCCTGTCAGTCTGTGGACAGCATAACTCAAAAACGAAAAGTCGGTTAAAAACCAAAGTTGGTATTTAAGTTTAATGTCTTTCAAGGATGCGACACGAAGATTTTGAAGAAAATCTAAACTACCCTTTACATGGAAAATTTTGATTTTCTTGAAAATGGCTCTAACGATTTTGATTAAAATGTCATATGTTTGATATATTTTTATGAAAAATGAAATGTAGATCTTGAATTTTCTGACTATAGCCCCTGTAATCGTATTTACTCAGGACGACTTTTGCATAACTGGTAAACCGTTAGAGATAGACCAAATTGTACTATACAAAAAATGTAGATCTTGCTAAAATACACAATTTATATCTAAATAAATTTTCTTGTAGGGTGAACCACTTTGGAGATATTCCTTGTTATGTGTGTGAGTTTTGGAAAACTTAGAACTTCTATGAAATGGATCATCGTTGTTCAATTTTTATATGTTAAGTGTGCAATATCAACAGAATCTAAAACCTTTAAAACATTTGACTATCGCAAAAAGCCTACTGTATTCTAAGTTGCCGTTGCACCTACAAGGAAATAAACAAGATAATTTGTAGAAATGTTTATCTTATCTAACACGAAGAACATATAGGAATAAGAGTTTGTAAGAATGGTTAGTACAAGAGTAGAGAAAGTCATGTGAGTGTAACACATCAGAGTTTTTAGAAAACATCCGTGTGAATGTTCGTCAGTCTATGTCTGTGTGTCTGCCTGTGAACAGCTTAACTCAAAAACGAAAAGTCTGTTAAAAACCAAAGTTGCTATTTAAGTTTAATATATTTCAAGAATGCGACACGAAGATAATGAAGAAAATTCCTCGACACTAAACTACTCTTTATATGCAAAATGTTTGGAAAATTTGTATATTCTCCAACGATTCTTATTAAAATGCCATATGTTTAAGATTATTTATGGCAAATGAAATGTATATTGCATTTTCTTGTTATAGTTCACGTAGTCCTGTTTACTCTTCATGACTTTTACATAACTGCTAAATCGTAAGGATGACCAAATCTTAGTATACAGACCATGTAGATCTCTGAATACACAAGTTATGTCCAAATGCATTTTGTGTGGAGTGAACCACTTCGGGGATGTTCCTTGTTATCTTTATGAGTTTTGCAATAGTTAGGTACGCTTTTCTCAAATCCAATGCCCTTATTCACTTTTTTATATCTCTTGGCTCTGCAAATAGAGCGGAATTTCAAAGCCTTATACAGCACCAGCTTTAAAAGATTTGACTATCGTTCAAAGTCTACTGTATTCTACAAGATAATTTCTGCAAATAGTTTTCTCGACTAACATGAACGCATAGGAGAAATGGTTTGTAAGAATAGTGAGTACAAGAGTAGAGAAAGTCATGTGAGTGCAACACATAAGGTTTTTAAAGGAATACTCACAGCCTTTGTTGTTCATTTCCACTCTTTATATTGCCTAATACCTTCCTATGGTAACAGGAGAACACTTTATAGTACAACAAAAAATTTAGCATAGAAATTTCATTGGAATTGTCCATTTTGAAGTCACCAAGCTCAATAAATACCTTAGTTTGAACATTACTTCAATACAACTTAAAATCGAATTGTGGAATAAACATATATTTTCTTCTATTAATGTTGCTATTGTATTAGCGTGGGCATTGTATATCGGTTTTCCTGCTTAGTTTGATTGGGTTTTCCGATCTCTTCCTTGCTGTATTTTCTAGCTGTAATGTTGTTTCTAGGGCAGGTGCTTCCTTTCCACTTCCGAGATGATTTTTTGTTTCAGCGGCTTACCTTTACAGTTTACATATATTAAGTCTATGGCACTTGCCCCGTTATGGGAAACGTAGGTTTTAGTTGCCTTGTCATTTACTAGTGAAAAGCCTTCTTCTTCCAGGTAGTTCATAACTTCTGATATTTTGTTTTTTATTTTGGGGGAGGGGAAGGAAGAGGGAGGGTTGTTAGTATCGAAACACTGATTTCGTCTATGATATTAGCTGTCGCAAATAATGTGTACATACATAATAACAACACTGCTAGGGCAGTTTAGGACTTGTATGGGAATGAGAAAGGCGAGGAAATTTGCTTGTGCTGTGATACTACCTGACAACACGACCTCAGTCGTCTAGCGCTGCGATCGCTTGTTATCTTGTTTACTAGAACAGCGAAATACTAGTAATTTGGCCTACAGTCATTAACGCAACACAAATGGTGATCCCTCGCGCCTGCAGATATATGAGACGTTGCTGTCCTCAAGAGATGATTTCATGTGAACAGAGTGTATATAAACTGTCTCGCCATGTATGTGCGATAGACTCGCTTAAACAACTGTGCAGTTTTACATTCTTTCTGATACGCCCCATGACTTTACCTGAGCGTACAATTTCCTAGTCTTCCGAGTGAGGTACACTATATCCACTGTATTCTCCTGTGAGCTTTCTACCATAAGATTTTCTCTGGAATGTATAATGAAATCTGAACATCGTTTCATCATGATATTCACCGATTCCATGAGTGCAATTCTGGCTCTTCATCAAGTGGCATGGCGGCGCCGTGGCCGAGCGGTTAGCGTGCTCGCCTACCACCTAGGCGGCCCGGGTTCGATCCCAGGGACCCGCATGTGGTATTCGTGGTGGACGAAGCGGCGTCAGGGCGGGTTTTCTCCGCGTGCTCCGGTTTCCCCCACCATCTCATTCCAGCGGTGCTCCATCTTCATGTGTCATCTGTGTCACCGCCTGCGGTGCCGTAAAGCTAAAGAAGTAGCAGCCGCTCTTCAAGCCTGCCTGAATTCAAAGTTTCCTGAAATATGACCTATTTAAGCACTGAAAGTTACACTGGAATTCCACATCGACAAGCAAGTTGCACACCGTAATTTCGAATGACAGTTTGAATTACCCAGCAAATCGCCTAATTCGTCGAGACCAAGTTCTTCTCATCAGACTGCGTATTGGACATACTGCAGTTACGCATTCTTACCTCCTTACAAAGGATTCCTAGCCTACGTGTAAGCACTGTCATTCCATTTTAACAGTTCAGCATACATTTACAGAGTGGCCTTTCTTCAATGTGCATCGGCCTCAGTGCGGCTTTCCTGCTGATCCCTCGGTCGCCTTCAGTGATCCAACTGAGTGCCACAGTATAGTAAAGTTTATAAAAGCAGTTAATTTATAATGTTGTATAATCAATGTTTTATTACTTTTAAATAATTGCTATTTTAAATTAATTGTAGTCGCGATATGACTATTGTTTAAGCGACAATAATAAAGTTTTTACACTATGTAACTAATATTCCACACTTACCGCTGAAGGAGGTTACGTCACGCCAGCTCCAGTATAAACAGGACAGACAGTGAGCAGTTCAGTCACTTTTTAGAGTATAGTTTATGGAGTTATAGTCAGTTTTTTGTGTCAAAGTAGTTTTAAGTTGTCGTGTGTAGCTAGTTTTAGTTAAGAGAGCTAGAAACCAAGAACATCAGGTCTATTTCCCGTATGTGGAAAGTGTGTAGGTTCTAATGAATGTGCTATTTGAAGTCTAAATTTATGTATTTGTTCATACAGCATTCTTCCTCGTGGATTAATTACATTAGATCCTCACCTTGGATGCTTACTGTTGTAATCTCCTCCTAATATGAATTTATTCCCCATTTCATGCATTATTCCCCATATTATGCCAGGAGTTACATGTTGATCAGGAGCTGAATAGAAAGCTCCTAGTAGGTAGTTTAAATTATCAATTTCTACTTCTACTCTTGTAACTTGCACTTCATTTTCTGAGATAGGAGGGAGCTGATTGTGGTTAATATTAGCTCTAATGATTATTGCAGCCCCACCTTTCCTGCTGTGAGAAGGATGATCTGCCCTATATATTTTATAATCAGGCATGAAAAAATTTAGAGATGGAGTGAGTTTTGTTTCTGTCAGCATCAATAAGTCTATATTGTAATTTTTTAGGAAAAAGTCCAACTCCTGGTATTTATTATTTAGACTTTGGCAATTCCATGCGCTAATTTTGAATACTCTGTATGCTGTATTATTCATTGTGAAGTATTTTTGGAATCAGGATATTTAATGTGTTAATGGTAGTTTGAAGTAGTGATAAAAGCATGTCAATCTTTTTGATCACATCAGTCATTACTGTATTATTTATTGTGCTACCAGTGTCATATTGTTTGTTTCTGGAGTTACCTGCAAAATAAGCATAAGTAGGTCGATTGTTAGTGTCTGTGTAGTTGGGTAGAGCTGATCCTCCTTGGTTTGTAGTAGCAGTTTGTGCTGTTACTGTTGTTGCGTTCTGAGATGTGGCAACGATTAATGGATACTTTCTGTTTGTGGTTTGCTGGAACTTAGGAGATCTTCTCTGGATTCTTTGGTATTCGGGACAACCCCTGTAGTTGGCTGGATGACATCCTTTGCAGGTTGTGTATATCGGCAGGGTATCCTTAGGTTTGTTGCAATTTTCCGTGAGACGAAGTCCTTAAAATTTTACGAATCTTGCTGTTTGTTTACAAAAGTTTTTGCCCTGCCCATATTGTTGACATCTATGGCACTTTTTAATTTCTCTCTTTGGTTTGGGTGGCTCTACTTTAATAACAGCATTGTAAAGCCGGGTTAGGTTATAGATTTATGGATTTTTTTTTAATTTGGTTTAAGGTCCAGAAAAAAAACAGTGGTATGGGTAATTTTGTGACTGGGTGTCTGACTGGTAACATTTGTAATGGTTCATATCCCAGCTCTTTTAATTCAGCCATCATTAATTCTGTGCTGCAGGTGTAATGTAGTCCTCTTATAACTACTCTGAAAGCCCTATCACATTTTAATTGATAGGTGAGATATTCTGCCTTGTGCATTTCTAAGAACTCAGTTACATTTCTATATCCTTATATTAGATCCATATTTAACTTAACTACATTATTCTCCACAATTAAGGGAATTTAGTTCTTTAATCATAACATTCACGTCGTGTATATTGTGAATATAAATTGGTGGAGGTTAACTTATCTGTGAATTTTCCATCACTGGCTGTACCGCTGATTCTTGTACATGTTGTTCATCAAGGCTGGCTAGAGGTGCAAAAGCACGTGATGTCGGTATGGTGATTTCTTTATCCAATTTTATTCTCTTTAAACAACTTTCATTACTATTAGAGAAGCTGGATGAGCCTTGTTGTGCCATATTTAATTCTGATTTTGTTGAACGGAAAGAAAAAGGAACAGAAAAAGTAACCTATATAGGTTAGGGAAAGTTCCAGTGGCTTAATTATGTCACTGAATGTTATGTTTACACAGGTTTTATTATCACAAAACACGCACAAATGTGTCATTGCACTATGTATTCAGAAAGTTTGTTTAATAAACTCAAATTAACTTAAAAACTGCAAATAAAACGCACACAATTCTCATGGCCCATTTCTCAATTCCATGACCCCCTCTGTCTCCACATCTTCTGGTGTTAGGGCAAGAAGAAGCAGGTAGTACAAAAACAGTAACAGTGTCAAATAGCAATGAAGAAGCACTTCTAAAGAAACACCTAGTTAGCTCGGGTTAAGTTTGGTTGAGCTTAGAGGGGTTGTAAGCAGTGCTCTAGACGCTGTCATTTAACATGCAGAAATATGAAAACAAATAATAAAACAATATTAACATGGATAACATGCAAGCAGTGCACAAAACCGTAGTCAATAGCTAGTTCCACATCAAGGTTTAAACACCGTCTATTGTTGGTTCAAGAAGAGGACGGGGTAAAAAACAAGAACAATACCAAATAACAGTAAAGAAACGTCTCTAAATAAACCTAAGCTTATCTCAGGTGAGATATAGAAAGACTGAAAGCGCCTCTAGGCATTATCAGCATAGGTTTACAAAAGGTAAACGATCGTGAATGCATAATAGATCGCTGGAAAAAGCGTCAGTATGCTCATGAAAAGTATCAAAACACTGAAAAACAAGAGAAACGTTCAAAACAGTTATAAATCTTCGCAATACAACAAAGGTGACTAAAATGCCTACCAAACTCCTAAAATAGCATTAACATACACTCAAATGTATAGAAAATGCTTAGGATTCGCATACCAATGAGACCTAATAGCTTCAAAGTATCCAAAGTCGCTGAAAAAACATCTATCAGTCTAATCGAAATGCTAAGCCTGAAACGGTATGGTGTGAAGGTTAGAATAGGTTATAATGCTCAAGTAAGATGGGATGAGATAAGGTTAAAATAGCTTAATAAATAGGGTGCTTTAGGTTCGCTTAGGTTATGTTAAGTAACGTTAGGCTAGGTGAGACCAGAAGTACAGGGTTAGATTAAATTATGAAAAGACGGAGTAAAAGAGTAGGAGCTAGGTTAGGTTGAGCAATAGGGAGGAAAATAGATCGTTTGAAGAGGTTAGGTTAGGTTAGTACTAGTAGAGGCGAGGTGAGTCTGAGCATTATTAAGTTAGGGTAATATATTCAATCGAGATAGAAAGCCCTTGCGTTAGACAACATACATCGATATAGTGAACAACATACTCAGCTACCATCAATGTGTGCATACACTGATAATTATTCCAAGAAACTACCTACATCGTTGTGTTTCCCCTACACCTTAGCTAGTAATCCTTAGATTACCTACACCTGGCGGTCATCTTGTCACAGCTTTGTCTCAAACACTCTACTGAGATGTCTTTCTAAGTTACGCCAGAAATATATGGGTATAGTGCTATATCCTCTCTTGAATGACAGATGCGAGAGTTGGAGTTAGCTGCACAGATTCGTTGTGAGTTAGCACTTGGCCCACCATCTGCCGTGTAACAACACCAAGTAAGCTAGGCACCTGAATCCCCTGAAACTTATACAACTCTCGGATCCTGAAGTGCTGGAAATAATGGAAACAGCAGGGAGCTGTTGCAGTGTGTGGGGAAAGTAAGCGCACCAATTTCCATAGTTCCTACCTTTTATCCAATTGCGTGTTTTGACTTTCCAATTAGTTGAAGAAATTACATAGCTGGCCGACTCTGACCCAACTCACCCCTATGTTCACTCCGACCTTTTGACTTTGTAATACAGAAGCCATTTTCCTTTCTGGTAGCCCTCTCCCCACACACGCTATGTTAATTGTATTGTCACTCATTCTGCGAGAGACACCTTTGGTTATGTTTTAAACACTGCTTTTAGATTTCAGCTTTGTAATTGGCTTGTAAAAGGGCGATTGATGCGTGGCAGGAGTAATCTTGTTTTGCACGTGTGTGTAACACGCTGAGAATTAATCAAAAACTTCTCTAACTTCACTTTCGGAAAACTTGTTACGGATGCCCTGCAAAAACATGGAACCTTTGTAAATAGCTTGATTTTCCTGCTCGATATAAACTGTTGTTTCGCACACTAATAAAATAAATAATATAAATCCAACGCTTAAAGTATCTTGGGCGGCGCGGAATTGGCATAAAGCTCAAGCATAGAATTTAATCAATAAATGTAATATTGACTGCGGCAATTATATTTCACTTAAGAGTATAAGAGACAATATATTACACATTATATATTATATCAATAATATTAATACAATGGACAGTTATACCTCCTAAATAGAGTAGTCATCTTCCGGTTTTTTACATTACCCTCTAAGTCTGTATGAAAACAACATTAACAGAAGCTACAATTCATCATTTAGAAGACCGGTTAGTTCGTTTCACTGATATTCATTCTTAATTTACGTTCCAAGAAACATTACACCTTACAAAACTAGTGATTACATAAACTAGTCAACCTGGGCCCTATATGTTAGCACAGCTTTATCTATCCCATTTCCCTACCATTCTTCGCTTATCCCATCCCTTTCTATCCTATCCATCCAATCCATCCATCCCTCCGTTCATCCGTCCATCCACCCACCCGTCCGTACGTTCATCCGTCCTTCCGTCCGTCTGTCCGTCCGTCCATTCATGCTAGCTGCCGGGGGTTCGATCCTGGCCTCTCGAATGTTTATTTTCTGAAATACAAAATTAACAAACGTGTATAATTCTCTCCAGCTTTTTATCAGGAATGGAGAATCAAATGAGGACACACTGCTAGAAACTGAGTTAATGGGGCATAGCAACGTTGTACACTGCTTGGAAATAAACACATGGCAACCTTGCTAGGTGCAAAGTTTGCTTCACCCTCAAGTAATCTACAACTGCATTCTGTTCTGTTTAATATATCAATTATATGTTATTCACTAGCATATAAATCTTGTGACAATGCATTTACTGCCAGTTAAACAGCATTTTACACTATTACACGCTTATATATCTTTGTATGACGATAGTTCACGAAATTCATGGAGATAATTCTGATTGTGAATATTAAAAGGCATGATTGACAATTGAGGTAGGCGTGTTGCCTGTTTTATTTTCAGCAATTAAAATTAATATCTTATAAAGCATTCAGTTGTAAAATTGCAATCGTACTGCAGCATTCAAAAGACGGCGGGAAAAGTTACAACGGTATGCGGAATAAAATATCTTAAGAAAGAGATTTAGAAACGGATTTCATTAGTCTGTATAATTTTATATTTTGCACGGGTTATATAAATAATGATGTTTCCGTTAAGAAAGATAAAAAGGAAAAAGGGAAATAAAAAAAAAAAAAAGAATGCAAAATGTGATGCGAACCAATGTTAACCCACTATTGTTGACTTGAACAATGTTCCACTACAGCGAATACACGCAGTTAATATAAGTGATTAAACTCCGTCTGTAAGTTTACCACGCAACACTGGAATCATTTTTAGTTCTAGTCCACAACTAATAGAAACACCATAAGAACATATTTTCTGCAGGAGCACTGAAGTTGAACCTGCAATGTTTACCCCTTAATGTAGAAGGGTTGTTGAAGTATTGCTTTACAAAACTGCGAGGTGAGTTGGAGGTAACATGGCTGCCATGTCCTCCGAACAGAAAGGGAAGCATACAACTAATTGAATTCTCATACCATCTACGCAAGTACGCCTGAGAATTAGGTGACCCTTCTCGCACGTCTCACTGAATTTGGGTATTTGCTTTTGTGAAAGATAGTACATTCAAATTTACATTTTTAGGCTTTTGATGTCATCAAACTCCAAAATATCACAAATTTAGTATCTTTAATGTTAATAGGCAAAAACATGTGATTACATACTTATCCGGGCCCTAATAATAATAATAATAATAATAATAATAATAATAATAATAATAATAATAATAATAATAATAATAATAATAATAATAATAATAATAATAATAATAATAATAATAATAATAATAATAATAATAATAATAATAATAACAACAATAACAATAACAATAACAATAATAATAATAATAATAATAATAACAATAACAATAACAGTAACAATAATAATAATAATAATAATAATAATAATAATAATAATAATAATAATAATAATAATAATAATAATAATAATAATAATAATAATAATAATAATAATAATAATAATAATAATAATAATAATAATAATAATAATAACAATAACAATAATAATAACAATAACAATAACAATAATAATAATAATAACAATAACAATAATAATAATAATAATAATAATAATGATAATGATAATGATAATGATAATGATAATGATAATGATAATGATAATGATAATGATAATGATAATGATAATGATAATGATAATGATAATGATAATGATAATGATAATGATAATGATAATGATAATGATAATGATAATGATAATGATAATGATAATGATAATGATAATGATAATGATAATGATAATGATAATGATAATGATAATGATAATGATAATGATAATGATAATGATAATGATAATGATAATGATAATGATAATGATAATGATAATGATAATGATAATGATAATGATAATAATAATGATAATGATAATAATAATAATAATAATAATAATAATAATAATAATAATAATAATAATAATAATAATAATAATAATAATAATAATAATAATAATAATAATAATAATAATAATAATAATAATAATAATAATAATAATAATAATAATAATAATAATAATAATAATAATAATAATAATAATAATAATAATAATAATAATAATAATAATAATAATAATAATAATAATAACGAAGTTCACTCAAACCAGGGTGTCCGCTTCATACGAATTGCGCCGTTGCGTTCTGTAACTGTTTTAACACATAAAGGGACAGCCCCTTATTTCAAGAAGAATGAGATGTGCCACGTGGTATAAGGAATGCCAGTTTCATTACACTTGCAAGCTTGCTTCTCACAGATTCAAGATGATTAGTTATATCTCATCCAGCTGCACACCCAGGTATCTAAAACTTTTTCCATGCCTAGTGCTATAATCATAAATTTTTACTAGGTACAGGATTCTTTGTTGAAGTTCCTTTTATAATTATTATATACGCCCACTTCTCTAGAGCTATCCGTAGTTTCATAAGGGAAAGTGACAGGTTACAACCAATTAGACATACGCCTACGTTCGTAACGGAGTTGTACAAACTTACCAGTAAATGTTCAAAGGGTTAATAACTAAGGCGATCAGTTTGAAACGGGTCACGATTCTCAGAAATTTAGCTTTAATCAATTTAGAATCAATTTTTAAATCCTAAGGTTATCTGTTACTTCTGTTCATGATTATTAATGAACTTAAGCATAAAATATAAAGAAATGAAATGAAAAATGTGCTCAGCAATATTTTTACCATTATTCTAGTTAGCACTTACACACCTCTGCCCTCACGAATGACGCTTACATCCCCTTCAATCTCAGCAATGTCATGTTGGAAATGAAACTCAAAAATATAATACAATGTCTTATCCCACATTACACTAATCCATATACACACAACTTTTTATTGGTTTTGTACATAACGCAGTGGACAAGAAATTTGAATGGACAATGTTGCGTACATACCCACATGATGACTCAATGATAACTTCCCGGAGGGGGACTTAGCACTTAGACCAAAAGGCGATCTTTTTGTGCCTATGCCCCTTACGGGGTACCCCCCGGGAGGATGGGTAAGGAGAATGGGCCCTAAGGGCGGCCGGAAAGTTGCCACGACAGAACAGAGGGCAGGGTCCTTACATTTTCCCAGTTATAAGCAATCCGGCGGAAACTGCCTCAGGCCTGTTTCTCTCCCACCCCTTTGGGTTCGCACTCCGAAGTGGGACGCGGGTCTTGGAAACCGGCTCCCATCCACCCTTGTACCATTCCATGGAAGCCTGGAAACCAGGGAGTTCGTCTTCCAATCCAGGGACGAGATTTCCAGAGAGCATTTTTCCTCTGCCGTGCCGCTACCGATGCCTCCAACCCTGAAAGAAACCTAACGGGATGAACCGTGAAACGAAATAATTAATGTAACGAAATGGAGGGACAGAAAATTCGCAGATTCCCAGCAATCACCTAGGGGCCCGGAGAAACACCCAAAAAGACCCAAGATCAGGGAAGTCGGCCCCGGAGATCGAACGAACCCACGATTTCCCGAATGCGGGTCACAATGTTACCGGATGAGCTATCCCCTTTGGTTTACATTTCAAACATACTCGTACAGACATTGTCTCAGACGGTTTCATTGCAGAAAATGTTAATTTTGAATTCCACATAGCATGATCAGAAGAAGCCGTATCACTAGCAGATTGTGTGCTGGGCCCGACCCTTCACTAGCTGGACCTATCCTGTCGGGTTTGGAAACTTACTTTTTAATGGTGCTTCAGATTACTATGAAATGGATAGTAAATAGGGGGCAGAAATGAAACTAAGTGCTGCATATTCTGGATGCTTCCTGTTGTTATAGCAGGTGCTCAATTAAATACCACGTTTAACTGTATTATCACTGAGCTTGGGCATGTTGGTATTGATCTTAAGTCAATGGAATCAAAATTCATGTGCTCAGTGTGGACACTGTTACAAAAAAGGGACACTCTTTTTCAAAATGATGCCACTAAAATGTGCAAATGCGTATGACATTGTCTTTGATCACTTCATTAATAGTCTCTGTAGACAGGAAATCAAATGTTTCCATTCGTACTCGGTGCTTGTAATTTATGGCAAGCGCGTGTCACAACATATACTCAGTCATCAAATATAACTACATACATCATAACATGGTGATTGCTCTTGTTCTTCTCTATGATGTCAGAATGTTGGTCACATTCCATATAAAGGCTGCGAGAAACCAGGTATTTGTGGTCAATATCTATAGAGAGGTGTGCTATAAGATGCACTTCGAGAAGTTTATTACTTTCTGTTCTTGTTCTGATCCCCTGCATTGAAGCTAAAAGGGTACAGACACAGAGGGGACACCTCGCTCACTTCGACCTACACAGATATATTGTGGATACCACCCTCCTAGAGGCAGGGGTGAAATAATGGAACCGAAGGTGCCACGCAGGGTCGCATTTAGACAGGCCACAGAGACGCCCGGACGTCCTAACAAGTGCTGAGATGTCTTTATCCCGACGCCAGGCCCCACCAAGTAGCCATGACACCGCGATTCCGGTGTCACACTGAGCGTTCCCCCCGACGGAGGACAAGACCGGCCAAACGCCACCTAGCGCCGAGAACAGCACTTAGCATGCACAATCATCCGCACCATCTGCCCGGCACTGCTGACACTACACACCTGAAAGTACACCTGAAAGATGATAAGGAAATGGAATGAAGGAAAAATGATGGAAGGGAAACCTGCTATGAAATAATGCATCCCAGCATTCGCCTATGTGACATGGGAAACCACGGAAAAACCCATGTCAGAGTGCGGGGCTACGGGGATCGAACCTGCGAGCCACAGACGTCACCGCCTGAACCATCCTGCTCGGACGACACTAAAGGTAACAAGGTTCTCTACAGGTGGAGTAAGTTGGCGTACCACTTCAGCAAACAGGAGCTGATATCTGGTTAGCCTTGTCAGGCTTAAAAGTATATCTTGCGTATAAATAGGACAATACATGCATATTTAGTATTGAAGTCCATGTTGTTTCAGCTGCCGGTTTACAATGGTGTCACGCAATGCGTGTCTTTAGCGTCGTTCTGTTGTCATTTCTCAAATTGAGTCTCAACTATTCAACATGAGCTGATGGCCGAGTGGTTGGAGTTATACGCTTCCAGAGTCTATTCTCTTTTTCTTTTAGGGTGTATGTTGTACAGACATCCACACATTTAAACAGATGATATGTAACTTTATGATACAATTGCAAAAATCTGATGTGTTGCACTCACATGAGTTTCTCTACTCTTGTACTAATTATTCTTACAAACTATTACTCCTCTATCTTCTTCATGTTAGTAGAGATAAGCATTTGTAGAACTTACCTTATCGCAAATTTTGTTGTAGGTGCAAAGGGAATATGTGAATACAGAGGGCTTAGAGGTATAGTCAATTCTTTTAAAGCTAGTCGCTACATGAAGACCTTCAAATTCCGTTCTCTTTGCAAGACTAACAAATAAAAAAGTGAAAAAGTGAAACTAGAAAAGTATAAGTGTTGCAAAACACAGACAGCAAGGACTATTTGCGAAATGGTGCACTAAACTAAAAAGCGCATTCGGACAGAACATATGAGCTTTAACGAGATCTACATTTTTTCCACAGTAAGATTTAGTCTACTTCTTGCGATTTACCAGTTATGCAAAAGTCATCAACTGTAAACAGGATTACATGGGTTAGAGCCAGAAAATTCAAAACATAACCTTCATTTGCCATAAAAATATCTTAAACATA
Organism: Tenodera sinensis; assembly: GCA_030765045.1. NCBI lineage: Eukaryota > Metazoa > Arthropoda > Insecta > Mantodea > Mantidae > Tenodera > Tenodera sinensis. The sequence continues at coordinate 88,874,339 of CM060961.1, read as the reverse complement.
TGACATTTTAATAAAAATCGTTAGCACCAGTTTTGAGAAAATCAAATTTTGCGAAAAATTGTCCATGTTTAGCGTGGAGGAATTTTCTTCAAAATCTTCGTACCACATCCTTGAACGATATAAAACTGAAATATCAACTTTGGTTTTTAAACGGCTTTTGGTTTTTGAGTTATGCTGTTCACAAACACACACGAATACGCACGCACACGCGCGCTCGGACCTGTTTTCTAAGAATGCCTCTTTTGGGAGGGTTCAGGGGCCTCAAAGCATATATTTGCGGTGAAATCTTGACATTGAAATTTTGGGTCGAGTACAATACTTCCCCTAGTTTACACAGTAGGGAAAGTAAAACTCACTAAATATGGTTGGACACTAAACAAACAATATTATCTCATCGTCACTATCAGCGTTTTCATCGTTTGTCTGTTCTTTGTCTCCATTGTTCTAATGTTCTGCACTTTCTTCCATCTTTCTATGTACTTTAATAATTTGGAATGCAAAAGCTATCCGCCAAGTAGATACTAATGCATCAAGTTGTCACATTAGTTTATAAACGGTTTAGAACCAGAGGTGCATGTGCACTTGCATTTCTTTGCCTCCAAAGATAAATTTCTTGCTAAACAATTCTTCTACAACGCAAATATCCCCAAATATTCGGTTTTTCACATATAGACCTTTGCTTCAAACTGCCTCGGTTCAATTCAGGCATCAACCTCATCATATACTAGTTTGAACAGCAAGCGAAATAGCTTAGCTGTGTTATTAATGAATATAAAATACCAAAACAAACCTAAAACTAATCAAAACCATTAATGGTAATATCCGTCTCTTAGACGGATATCAAAATCCTCAACGCATATTGGGCACATGTGCTATGTTAGTTTTATCTAATATTTCAGCTATGCTTCAGTTGAAAGTTTTACATGGAATTGTGTGGATGTCGCTGTTCTAGTTCCTCAATAGTATTATTTTATACGTATATACACTTACAAAACACCGTCTCACAGACGGATATTACTGTAAACGTACCTAATATATATTTGATTTTGTAAATTTTTGCATAATTGTTTGCCACATGATGTAAACGGGATCAAAATATTAGTATTAATAATTTATTAAGTTTCTATATTGTTATATGCACTAAATTGGACATAAAATACAAACTTTTGTCATGCTGGTCTCTCATATGTTACTGTTAGCATCATTTTCTCACAAAGGCTAACATATAATTTTGTAATTTCTACATAATTTATTGTAATATATGATGTAAACGGAATGAAATATTGGTATTAATAATTCATCAAGCTTTTAAATTGCTAGATGCACTAAGGTGGACATAAAATGCAAGATTTTGTCATCTTAGTCTCCCAGACGGATGCTAACGTTAACGCCATATTTTCGCATGTTACCATTTAAGGCCTAATCAGTTTATAATAGACTAGTGAAGTTACGAATTGAGTACCAGTTCCCAATACCTCAAATAGCTTTGGGGTTTAAAAGGCTAAGACATATGAGTTTTTGATGGTCGGAGAGAATTGTTACTTTAGGTCAGAGCGATGTTCTGAGGATGTGTCCAAATCTGTGCTAATGGGTCAAATAGATTTTATCCTCTATTTTACTAAGCTATAGGGAGATAAAAATTATTTATCTATTTGCAGTATAAAGATCTTTACTGCTTCTCGTTGTTACACCAATTTGAAGCAAAATCATACAGTTGTCGGTGAAACTATTTGAATCAACAATGCTCTCCGCCGCTTAATAATGTCTAGAAGCTTCTTTGACACTGCCTTTTTTGCCGTTGATATAAGCAAAGAGGATTCTTTCTCTGGGTTTGCGTGGGTGGTTCGAAAGAATGATACATATTTTTAATATAAAAGCTTTTAATGAAGAATTGATTTTTAAACTCTTTTCTCTGGAGATATTGACGACCACTATATGTATTCTCGTTGATTTAATTCACCAATCAACACTATTTTAGACACAAATAAACTTTAAGACACTCTCTTTATGTCCGTTGGTTTTCTTTTAAGCAATTTGATGTGATAACGAAATGTACGTCTATCCCCTTTGACGGACTAACTAGCAGTGTCCATTGCTCTATCGAGGAGAAAAAGCAACGCTCTGAAATGCGTTGTTTTTGCTATTCCCATACATGAGACTGACCTACTGATCCCAAGATCGCGGGTTCAAATCCGGCCCAGACTGATGGTTTTAAGTGCGCTTAAAAACAACTCCATATCAGTAGATCTACTGGCATGTAAAAGAACTCCTGCGGAATAAAATTCCGCCACACCAGCGATGCTGATGTGACTCTAGCAATCGATAACGCTATTAAACAACATACTTTAATTTAAGCCATCCATGAGGCTGCCCCCTTTTGTTCGTTTTCTCTCTATATTTATTATTCTTTATATAAAATTAGTACAATAGTTATTATTATTATTATTATTATTATTATTATTATTATTATTATTATTATTATTATTATTATTATTATTATTATTATTATTATTATTATTATTATTATTATTATTATTATTATTATTATTATTATTATTATTATTATTATTATTATTATTATTATTATTATTATTATTATTATTATTATTATTATTATTATTATTATTATTATTATTATTATTATTATTATTATTATTATTATTATTATTATTATTATTATTATTATTATTATTATTATAATCATCATGATCATCATTACATGCTTGATTTCCTTTTTTAAATAAATAATCCTTTTTAAAGTATCTACAAATTTCGGTATAATACTTTTGTAGCACATACATAATGAACACTGAAAAAAAATTGTCTAAATCGCCTTTTCAATGCCGGGATTAAGTTCATCCATTCAACTGACTGTCTAACTTTCTAAATGTGAAGTGTTCGATATGTGAAATATGGCATCTTCAGTGCTCCTTGCGCTAATTCTAAACGTTCTAATCTCAATTGTTGCTAATACATGCACAGAGATGTATTAAAATGACGAATATATGTATATGCTGAAACAATACGGGATATAGTGATGCCTACACGCCTAAATTAAGAGAGGTTACCAGAAGTAGATCACCAATACGAATGTAAGCTGAAAGGCACCAGGATAAATGAAAATGGCATCTCCTGCTTGGGATGCTCTAGTGGATTCTGGGCATAAAAATCTGATGTGTTGCACTCACATGACTTTCTGTACGTTTATACTAAGTACTCTTACAAACTCTTACTCCTCTTTCTTCTTCATATTAGCCAGGATAAAGATTTGCAGTAATTTATGTTAATTTTCTTGTAGGTGCAAGGGAAATATGGGAATGCAGTAAGCTTTGAACGATGGTCAAATATTTTAAGACTAGTCGTTGTAACGGTTTGAAATTACATTCTCTTTGCATGACTAAGGGATAAAGAAACTCAAAAGCATCTTCCGTTTGAGAAAAGTTTAAATATTGCAAAACTCGTGTAAATAACAAGGAATACTTCCGAAATGATTCAATCCAAAAAAGTGCATTTGGACATAAGTTGTCCTTTAAAGAGATCTACATTTTTTGTATAATAAGATAGTAAGATTTGATATATCTCTTATGGTTTACCAGTTACCCAAAAGTCATCCAGAGTTAACAGGACCACGTTGATTACAACCATTTTGCCACAAAAGTATATTAAACATATAGCGTTTTAATCAAAATTGTTAAAGCTATTTTTGAGAAAATCAAAATTTTCGAAAAACTTTCCACGCAAAGAATAGTTTAGGATGGTGTATTTTTCTTCAAAATCTTCGTCACATGCATATAAGATATTAAATTTAAATTCCAACTTTTGTTTTTAAACAACTTTTTGCTTTTGGGTTATGTTGTTCATAGACAAACACACACACACACACACACACACACACACACACACACACACACACACACACACATATCAAGTAATGGCTATCTTCTAATTGAAAAATAAAATAAAATTAAAGTCAATCTTACTTCATAGGAAATTGTTTAAGCTACTGCACGTAAACCTCCTAAGAGATTGTAAACCTATTAAAGGGATATACATGTTTTACCAGAAGGTTTTATATCAATTAAATGATACTACATACACGGACATTTTTTTATTCAGGGTGCCTCAAACCATATATTTCCGTTGAAATCCCAACATCAAAATTTTGGGTCGAATACTATACTTTCCCTACTTAGTATACATATTAAGTAGAAAGTACAAAATGGAAACTGTGCGCAATACAACAGAAAACAACCCGCATAAGATACAAAGGATCATCGCATGCATGGGAAATCAAAATTACCCAAGCATAAATACTAGGAGTTTTTCACCGCTACAAATTTCATCCCTATCACCTGCCAACCTCTGTATGAACGCGACCATCAGGCGCGAGCGGCATTTTCACAGTGGTTACCTATTGCAAAGTGACAGCACTACGCTAACTGACAAAAAGGCAATAAAGTGTGAATAGCAGTAACTGGTGTTTCCTTCATTTGTTACACTGGTGCCAGGGGTGGGATTCGTCAAATTGCTTCTAGTTTCGTTACATCGTCGTTAGAAGTTCCAACGTTAGAACCACGATGGAGGGAGATTCGGAAACCAGGATGATGGCGATGATGAAAGAATTATTCGCCGAAATGAAGACAGAAATGTCCAAGATGAGGACGGAGCTATCGGCGAAGATTGACGGGGGACTCGTCGTCGTGACGGAAGGCGCGAAAGTACTAGGCGAACTGGTTGATGTGAGGGAAGACGTGGAACAACTCGGTGAACTGATTGGCGTGACGGAAGACGTGGAACAACTCGGCGAAAAGGTGGAAGACCTCTGCCAGCATGTGGATGTCGTGGAGGACGATGGGGAACGTCTTGGCGCCCTGGTAGTAAGAGTTGACGAGAGGGGCAGACGGAATAACGCGGACCCGGGGAGGGAGCACCTAGTGGCCGAGGCGACAGTTGCGTCCGTTTCAGATAACGAAAGTGTACGTCTCGGGGAAGACAAAGGGGCAGTTCAGGGACGTCGTCGAGGATCCCCTGGAGGAGTGTGTCGGGTACGTAACCAACCAGGATATGACGTAGAGGACGATCAGCAGGGAAGCGCACAAGCAAACGAGCAACACGCGAGAACCGACTTGGCGTGGGACATGGGGGGACCGTCGGAGCCATCCAATCACCTGACGCATAGTGCCGTGAACGGAAGAATGGCGGACATCATCGTGGACGGCAGGATACAGGAGAGGCCGTGCCGAGCACGAGTGAACACGGGTGCAGCGGTGGACGTGACTCGCGCGGATGTGGCGGGGTTTGTTGCCGGACCCATCGGAAGCAAGGTGGCTGCGAAGGTGCGCCAGAGAGGTCGGCGGTCATGGTACTCAGTGAACCGTTTCCAAGTGCGCAGGATGGTCCGTCAACACACCAGGAAGAAGGGCAACTGGACGAGGGACCGTCAAGACCGGCGGTACTGTTCCAGAATTTTGAAGCAGGATGGCATACATCGTCCTACCCGGACCAAGGGACACTATCCAACAGCGATACCTAGGATCGTGCCTCCTGGAGAAGAGGTTCGATGGGTTAGTCCACCGGTGCTCAAGGGAGATGCCGCAGTGATAGTGCTGGTCGGGGCGACCAGCTCTGAGGAGGGAGCAGTGTCACCGCGCCCGCCGCATCTGATTGCCTACACTGGGGAGGGGGGATCCAGCCAGTCGCCTGCCTGGCCTAACGACCTGCCGCCGACAACAATAGGAGCGTACGCGACAATAGCTATTACATGGCGGTGCGGTTTCTGGACCGTTCCGCCACAGGCACTCCTGAATATTCTACCTCCAGAACTTTCCCTCTGTCTAAGGACCTATATAAGTCGCTGCAAAGCACCGGGCAGCAAGGAAAAAGACGTATACGAAGCGTTGAGGAGTCGTGCCGACTAGCAGGTGAGTCTCACAGTTCTTATTTGTGATTCGGCAGTTGTTCTGTTGCTCTGAGCTTGTACAAAAGTAATCTGAGTGTAACGTTAGCACTACGCTAACTGACAAAAAGGCAATAAAGTGTGAATAGCAGTAGCTGTTGTTTTCTTCATTTGTTACAATATGTTTTGAGCAACATGAACTGACCGCACTTTGGCCTGCCACTTTCGGGAATCACTTCCACGGAGTATATTCAAAGAACTGGATTGGGCGAAGGGGCTCCTTCGCTTAGCCGCTAGATCCCCTGATCTCACTACAATAGATTTCTTTCTGTGCTGCTATTAAAAATGAAAGTGTCTATGTAGAATAACCATTATCGGCAAGCCAAATAGATTAGGGTTCTTGTCAGCGAATACCGCAGACACGTAAACCCACAGTATTGCAGCGCACATCAATCATCGCACTCAAATGTGTATTAATGAAAGAGGGTCACGTTTTGAACACTTTCTACATTTATCATGTGCCTTTTGAATTCTGTTTATTCTTACATGTAATTTTAAATCGGTTAATATATCAATATGTAATTATTTTTCTATATTTATTATGAATTACCTTGTTCTTTTTCTTGTTATTTCGCAATGTTTGTGTAAAAAGTTGCTAAAGCTAATGGATTAAACTTAAATACAGGGTTATGAAATTAGATTAAGTGATTCTTAAGAAACTGGCTTTCCATACCTTATCCAGACGCCGAAGAAGTTAAATGTGATGACTGCTGATTTACAACATAGAAACGGATTATTTCTCTAAAGAATTTAAACGCACGAGTTACCCCTTCAGTTCCTGACAGACTCATGTCAAGCCAACTCAAACACATCAAGCCTCTGCTGATCTCTTTTACATGAAACATGTTGATGTCAAGCTCTTTTACAATCTTCGAAAATATTTTTGTATTAGCTGTTAGCACCTTATCAGTGTTGACGAAAATATCGCCATTCTCATATCAGATAGGCCCCAGAAAGGTTAGCTATAGTTTACACAGCACAAGCACTAAGCTATCGTTTGAGTGAAGTTTTCAATTGGAACTAAAGTCTACGGGTTGTATAGATATAAAATAGTAGGATCACTGATTTTATCTGAAGTAGCACTTAATGTCTTATCATTCCTGACACTGCAGTGAAAGAAGCTTTGCTTTATAGTAATTTTCAAATTACTAATTTTATAGTAATTTTCAAAATAAATGATATGCACATTTGCGGTTTTACAAGAAATAAAAATAATTCAGGCTCTGGCACACACGCTGCGTATAGATAAATTATTTATAATTTGTCGTTTATTTATTTCTATGGTGCGCTCGATTGCTTCCGGTGGATTTTACCTCTGTGTGGTAATTAATTCAGGTTTGCAGAGAGAGGAAAGGCCATGAAGCGCTTGGCACAAATATTAGAAATAATTGATGCACTGTCGCATTCTGCATGCCTCCCAGCGACACAAGAGGCGTTGACAAAACAATAACAGAAAAAAGGGCACGTGTCTGAAAAATTGAACGTCTATCGCGCAACGCTTCCAACTGGCAATCTGTCTCGCAGGTTTCAGCTGACATTGGTCAACAGTTCCTCTGCTGAGAGTTCTAACCATTACCAATTAATAACACGAAAATGTCCATTGTTTTGTTTGTTTTCAACCTACTTTGCCAACAGAAAGAAAAATGTGCTTTTTTGTTGTTAACCGTGCATACCAGAAGTTTCAGTTTTCTTCTTTCAATAGGCGATATATTCGTAATGTGGAGCATAACAATGATTTCGATCCTATTTAGCAATCCAATATACCTGGACTACAGAAAAAGCGTTCCACTTGCACTCAGATCCACCATATGGCAAACAGTTCTAAACTGTGACTTCCGAATTGCAACATTAGGCAGTTAGGTACAACAGAGGTATTTTAAGGCAGGTTTTTGACTTATTTCCATCTTCTGTGCTGAACTTCAATGACGTTTTCAATAACATTTTATACACGGAGATTCTTTTCTAAAATGTGCTTAGGTCGTAAACTATGGACATTTTTAAGTTTGACAGTAAACAAAATTAACTATTTTAAATAATGATAAGTTCACAAATTAAGTTGAACGTACTCTGTTATGACATACCTCTGAGTTGGGCCAATATTTAACATATGACATGTAATTTAAAATTCAGTCATAGTAAAAAAACAGAACAATTGTAACTTCTGGACCTATATTTAATACCAATTTTAATTTGTACTTTGCGTAACCTGCAATGGATTTGCAGCCAAGCCCCAAAGAGGCTCAAACATTGTGCAGTTAGGTCGCCATGGGGTGGAGAGAAAATGGTCCTAAAGCTGCAAGAGACTTAAGGATCTGAGGGACCCCTAGGTTTATTTAAAAGTTAGCTTTCGAACGAACATGTATACAATCACCTGACTAGGACATCTAACATTACACTTTACTCGATTGTTTGCTGGATCAACAACCTTACCTGTGTATTTCTTTAGCTGCAAGAATGACTAATCGCCAGTTACGTGTCGCAGAGGTCAACCAAAACTCTGTGCGCTTACTCTCATTAGTCATTACATATTACTGACATATGGATTTCCTCATTAGTTGTGCAATATTTCTTTGCTATTCCAAGTTGTGTGCTACTACTTTTGACAAATAGGAGTGAAAGGTATTATCTACAAAATCCCAGATTTGGAAGAAGTGCATCATCTAGCTTATGTTGCACGTGAATTGCAGCTTGTATGAATCACATGATTCAACTCTGAAGATAAACTGAAAACGACATCCTTAGATTCAGAAACTGATCATGATGAAAAGAATAAAAGCAACCTATGTAATAATACATATATATTACAGGTAACATTATATGCTTGTAAAAGATTATTATTATTATTATTATTATTATTATTATTATTATTATTATTATTATTATTATTATTATTATTATTATTATTATTATTATTATTATTATTATTATTATTATTATTATTATTATTATTATTATTATTATTATTATTATTATTATTATTATTATTATTATTATTATTATTATTATTATTATTATTATTATTATTATTATTATTATTATTATTATTATTATTATTATTATTGACAGTACATTTCAAATTATGATGTATACTGTACCCATACTCCATTTTATCTATCTTTGATCTATGAGGATAATGCTACTGAAATCCATGTGTAAGCTATATGAAGCTAAATAAGAGAATGAAGGAAAATAAAATTTAAAAAAATAAATACAAGCATATAAGCCCAAAAATATAGTGTGGGTCTGCTAGGTTACGCGCGACTAACGGTGTTCTACCAGAGCACGCGCCTAACGGACCTCTAGCACCACCTCCGTCAACAATGTTCGAAGTGGCCTCCAAGATATTCAGAATGAGTTTCCACGTGCTACATCATGTATTGCTCCCCTCACTCGAATAATTTTAGTCAATATTGAATGACTTTACGGTTGCAATAGCACATTGTTAAAGCTCCTATGTGTCAGGAACGTTTTTATGTGCCCCAACACTTAGAAATTGAAACAGCTTCTTTTCTAAGCCCTCAACATTACATACAAAACAGAGGCATTGAGATGTCCTGCTTCACTTATCATAAACAGCAACGAATTTTCTCCACGCGTAATACATATAATATAACGATTTTGTGAACTTAAATTGAAATGAATTACGTCGAAGATATTGTAATCTTCAATCCTGTCATAAATAGCAAAGATTACAGAAAGATAGCTAACTTAGTTACAAAAACAACGGATAAGGAAATTTGAGAAAGAAATGTGTTACATTTGAGTGTTAAACTTTATTGAAAGGAAATAGAGCTCTTACACACCGTACAAGAAGAATAATTTAGCCACATACAGAGATATAAGAAAGGGTCTTACAGATTTGCTAGCAATGCTTCAAAGCCAAGGGGATTTAAAGCCAGAGATCGGACAGATAAAGTACTAAGATCTGCTTGTCCTATCCATATTCATACTGCGGGGAAGATATTTAGATACCAACATTCGAAAACACGGAATCGTTGTTGTACTCCCTGATGTAATCATTGACCAGTGCTACAGCTTGAGGTAGGTTATGATATTCTGCATTAAGAAGCTAACTCGTCACTTGCATTTGATACCAAGAATGCTTTTGGACCTATAGGTCCTTAAATTTTAAGTTTATGTACATGACTATCGCTTTAGATTACGTTGCATGTTTCCATTGTCTTTTATTTGAGGAAATGTGAATTTTTAGTAAATTATACATAAATAACTAACACTGACGGAAGCAATTCCAAGTTTGCAAGTTCTCTGGAAGTTAATACAAAATCAAATTATACTGTGTAACAATTAAGATTCGGATTTTTATGACATGTAGTTTTATCTTGCCTTATTTTTGATTGTCTAAGTTCATTTAAGCACATTTAAACATTTGTTAGAATCATGAATCAACTTTCATAGGTCATATAAATGCATATTTGACCATATTTTAGTGTTAGGTCACATTTTGGCCAAATATGCGAGCAAGAACATAATTTTATTTATGTTTTATGTGGTATTTAATATTTCAAGTATTTTGGTAAACATAATTTCCGTTTCTCTTTTAGCCCATTATAACATGTTGGGGTACTTGGCTTAATCCTGTTAACTGTTACTGTACAAACTGCAGTGAAATTAAGCATATTTTCATTAAGAGACGAGAGTGATTTAGCTTCATTAAAAAAAAACGAATAAAAATTTGTTTTTATGCATTGTACCAGGGAACCTAGTTATATAAAATGAAAATTTTTGTAATATTAAAGTCCATCACAAGCTTTGAAGTTGTGGTGCATTAAATATGACAAGGAAACGAATTGAATTGAGTGCACATGGTGAAGTCGCTGATAAGGTTAGGGAAAAATGATGCCTCTGTTTGAAAGTATCCTGCAGGTACCAACAACATTGCTTAAAATTGGCGAGATTCTTCATGAAAAGGAAACAGAAGTCGATAAAAATGAACCACAACTTTTTGCTAATGATTTCCCTTATTTCAAGTTTGCCACCATGACATCACGTGATGCAGAAATAAATTTCTCCAAGCTTAAGGATCAACTTCTAACAACCGAATATTCTTCAAGTTTGACCATCTGAAGCTGTACGTCGTTATACAATGCAATTGTGCTGAAAATGAAATTTAAGAGAGGTATAAATTATTTCATCTGTAACTATTCAAAGTAAATGTATTTCTTCTGCTTTATTTTTGCTTTGTTTTAAGTAAACTTTTCAGGATTTTAGGTCATATTTTGGTAATATTTATAGCATAAATACGTACATATTGAATAAGTTTTTACTTATAAAAATCCGATTCCTTTATACTAAACCTTAGCATTTAATATATGTATTAGCTCCTTGTGATGTAGTATATGAAGTTCGCATTCATTCACACCACAGAACTATTTGTCACATCATCTGTGTAATTTGTAGGTCCAAAAGGCAGCATTCCAACCTTTCAATGAAAAAAAAAAAAAAAAAAAAAAAAAAAAGAAAAAAAAAGAAAGAAAAAGAAAAAAGAAAGAAAGAAAAAAAAACACACACTTTAGACTTGTCCGTAAGGTAGAGGAGAAGGTACAATTATGGACTAGGGTCTAAAAACGGATTACCCGTGTATCTCGACTGTAATGTGCTGCGGACTATTGGAGAAAGCTTGTAGTTTATCATCTTCCTGCAGTAATGCAAGACACGTGGTTTCGCGCCATTAGCCATGTTGACGGAGTGTGATCTTGTATGTTTTTGAATCATCATTTGAAAAATTGTGAAAGGTATGCAGGTTTTATCTTTTTTAAATAAATAGGTATGTTACTACCTTCTAAAGTTAATTTTGTTGTATTATACGTTCATTTGACTTTCGTGTGAGCTATTTGCATTGTTTCCATCCATTGTTAAATACGAGGTAAATAAGTTTAATCTTTTTAGTGCTTTGTGTGGAATATGGGCTACAGTGTATGGTGCACATACGGGCTATAGCCTATATTTAGACTATGAAATTTAAAACTGAGCGTCTGATTAAGTATGGAAGTACTATGTTTCAGATGCCGCGTAATAAGCCGAAATGCACCCTCATTGGAGAAAGAAAGCAACGGAAGGTGGAAGATTGGCCTCCAGGAGCTATATTGATTTACTCACTTCATTGCACACACTAAACCATACAAGGCTTCTTCCATATTACTCATTCTAGATTGTCACTAGTCATACCCGTAATACAGACGTCAAAGGAATGACTAGAGAAAATCATGTAACTATTTTGTCACTTCCGCCCCACTCTACACACAAGCTTCAACCGCTAGATAAGACATTCACGGGGCCACTTAAGAGTTATTACAGTGAAGAGATTAGGGTGTATACCAAATCAACTGTCACAGTGTATAAGGTTGCAGAGCTCTTGAAGAAGGCATACATTAAGGTGCAAAGTGGAGAAATTGCCATCAGGCTTTTCTGCTACAGGAATTTATCCTCTCAACAAAACCATCCTCACCAAAGACGATTACATAGCAGCCCAAGCAGATGCTCCAAAGAAGAGCAGCACAGTGAAGAGTACTAAGCCTTTGTTGCTGGCTTCTGCAGGTTCATGTGCTGTTTCTGTATCATCTTCAAAACTTCTTTCAACTGCATCTGCTGATCCTGCTGATCCTTCGACTTCATATACTGGTCCTTCAACTTCATCTTTTGGTCCCTCAGTTTCATATGCTGGTCCTTCAAATTCATCTCTTGGTCCTTCAGTTTCATATGCTGGTCGTTCAAATTCATTTCCTGATCCTACAACTTCATCTGGGTTTCACATATAAACGATTGTTACAAAATAGAAATCCTGTGTGTCACCTCGTAAAGTATATCGAATCCCCATCACTAAAAGGAAAGGAGGTCGGCAGCGGAAGTCGCAACAATAAAAAATCATTACAGCATCACCCTATAAGAATGAGCTCGCTGGGTCCTTGAAAAAGAAGAAACAGACCACAAAAGGAAACGATGGAAGAAAGAAATTCAGTTTTAAACAGACTGAAAAAATTCAAGAACAAAATGGAAAGCTGTGACTCAGAATCTGATGAATTGAAATTAACTCTGGAGATAGTCACCTTGATACTCCTGTAGGAAAAGCAAAGAAAGATAATGATGATTGTTGCTGTTTATTTTGCGATGAGCGCCTTTCGGAAGGTACTAGAGGAGATCTGTGGATTCAGTGTCTTGTTAGTGTTCAGTGGGCATATATTGAATTTACAGATGCAGAAAAAAGTGAATATGTGTGTGATTTCTGCAAATAATATGCTTCAAAAGCTGTAAAAGAAACGTGTGTTTAAACTTTTTAAAATTGCAATAAGGATAAATTATACTTGTAGATTTATGTTTTTTCACTTCATAAGACAAATAATATAGATAGCCCGTGTTTGGACCCTGTCATAAAATTCCCATTTTATGCACATATTACGCAAAATAGCGAACACCACATGCATTGCTGCTAATTTTACCAGGTGACTTCAGCGTGCTTTTAAATAAGTATAACACTTTTTCTGTCAAAACAACAATAGTAACAAGAGAACTTTTCAAAATATATGCCCAAATAGAAATGATAGCCTGTATTCGGACCATCTCCTCTATAAAAAAAAGTTAGCGGAATATATTTTAAAATCATGAGGTAGCCCTTAAATGCCCATGTTTAAGTTTTGTACAGACGGAATAAACACTCAACGGTTTTAGTATGAAATGCAAAATAGGTTACAGGAAGATTTTGAAAATCGTAGGCATTTGAATATTTTGAATGTTCCATGCTACAATTGTCTAAATTTTCATTAAAATTGGGCAGAAAGAAGTTAAAGTTGTATATACTTGTATAAAAAATAAAGATGCGAGGTGGATTTCCGTATTGTATAAATTGTATAAAAGAAAACAACAATAATGATGAATCTGACGATAATGATGATAGTAATAATAATTAATAATAATAATAATAATAATAATAATAATAATAATAATAATAATAATAATAATAATAATAATAATAATAATAATAATAATAATAATAATAATAATAATAATAATAATAATAATAATAATAATAATAATAATAATAATAATAATAATAATAATAATAATAATAATAATAATAATAATAACAATAACAGTAACAGTAATAGTAATAGTAATAGTAATAGTAATAATAATAATAATAATAATAATAATAATAATAATAATAATAATAATAATAATAATAATAATAATAATAATAATAATAATAATAATAACAACAGCTCAACAGCCTGATGTATTACATTCTCATGACTATTACCCATTGTTGTACAAACCATCTATTTACTCATTTACTCCTCCAACCATCCATCCGTCCATCCATCTGTCCCTTCGTCCAGTGGGCCTCCAAACCTGTATTTTAGGTGGCACCAAAGCTTGGACTTTATGAGTGAAGTACAATACCATCTCTTCTGCATGCTGTTAGGGTCATTAACCCTAACTTGTATTCCAGTGTGCAATGTTTGAGGGGTTATGAATTTAACATCTGTTTTGTATAGATTTGCGGATAATTTGTTAGATTTAAACCAATGTAACTGGTGCAAGTGTGAGGGGCCTACAATAAGCATGCACACAAAAATTGAGTAAATAGATGTGCATTTATTGTTAAAGACATATTCTTAGGAATATTTAAAAAAATGATGAAAAATAAAACAAAGCATTCACCAGTATACTCGAAATACGCTCCAACCGAATGAACCATATGTAATAAGTAGGGCTCGGAAGTTCATGCCCTAAAAAACACAGAAATATGCATGCCAATATGCTCTTAAAAACCTGAACATATGCCAAGAAATATGCACTATTTAATTAAAACAATTAATGTCCCTTTGCAGTATACAAGACAAGTTAGTATAAATATTAAATAAAGTTACCTTATTCCTTAGAGGTTGAAGCAGAAGTGGTCCCGTTGCTAGTATTAACTGCTAAATTGCAGTTCACAACCAACACTTTGCACAAATTTTCAACTGTAAAACATCGTCTGTTGTCTCACAAAACACTTTTGTAACGTGAAAAACCTCTCCACGTCACAAGATGTTATCGGGGCATATTTAAATGATGTTAACTGCTTCGCAGGGAGCTTCAAGTCTCGTGGTGTGACAGATGGTTTTCTTTCTAGGATTTCTCGAATATCGTACATCTGTTTATAACCAGAATTTTTTGAAATTACACAATTCACTTTCTCTTTCACTTTTTGTGCTATGCTACCAGGAACCGAACTTAGATCACATAGTTTTTTCAAACACAGAAAGTGATTCATGCGAAGGAGATCCTACAGCTTCCAATGCCGTTATGGCTGTTGGTAAGTAAGGAAAATGGGCAGATATGAAACTAAGATCCTCTTTTAATCCAGTGCCTGACAGAATATTTTGTACAATTTCTATTGATGAAGCATCTTTTGTGTCCAATGCATTAACAACTTCTTCGACTATTTCTATGTGCTCAGCATAATATAAAACCTCATCGACCCATGTTCCCCATCAAGTTAACACTAGTGCAGGAGGAAGTCGGATATTAGGTGCTGTTGATCTAAACATCTTAGCTCTTTTAGGAGATTTAACAAAAATTCTCTTTGTACTGGACACAACTCTAACAATAGGAAAGAATCACGTATTGTCTCAGAAATGCGATGAAGAGCGTGTGCCAAGCAAGTTATATGAATTAAGTTAAGAAAAATACCTTTCAGAGTTTGTCGTTATTTTACCATATAAGGACCTGCATCAGTAACAAATAAAAGTAACCGGTCGTATTTGATTTCTCACGGCCATAGTAATTTCAAAGAATCCATCACAAACTGGGTCAGAGTTACATTGTGAGTGGCCGACAATTCGCTCACATTAAGAATATAAGGTGTAGTCTTTTGTTCATTATTTAAAGCACCCACGATTATATTCGCAATAGAATGGCGCTCAAAATCAGGGGTTTCATCAACAGAAAACCACAAAAACTGAACCGCTAAGTCATTTTGTGTATTCGACAATACGTTATTGTAACAATGTACTACATAAGTCTTACGCAGTGTACTTTCTTCAGGCACATGTTGTCAAGTGTACTTGGCAAGAAAGTTGATATAGGTTTTTAAATGTCGGTTTATTAATTTAGAACAAGGGAATATCAGCAGCTAAAAATGCATGGCACAAGACATAGGAAAATTCAGGAACCCTACTTCCTAAACACTCTGCTAGCTGTTTTTAAACAGGTTCTTTCTTTCCAAATTTTCTGATTAAATTCTCCTTATGCTTTGCTGGTCTATGTGCTGAACTATTTGAAATCTTTTCTCACTTCCTACATTTTACTCACACGTTCCAGTTCACAACACTTACGTTTGAAAAACAGGGCGCAAAAACTGGTGGGCAGGCAAGCATTGACCTGCACTTTATCTTTGTAAATATAAACATCTCAGATAACGCACTGATTATTCCCTACGCTCCTGCATAAATAATGAAAGGATGATTCACTTCATGACAACATGACTCAACATTAGTTCTCGCCACCTCGCGAGCTGTATCATCATGTGTACTACTACCAATATGAAAAATATTATACAGATGGGAAAAAATAATAAAAAAACATAAAAATCATTAAATATGCAAGATAGGGCCTATAATATTGAAATCTTTGTGAGTTGTACCATCATGTGCAATACTACCAATATGATAAATATTATCCAGATGGAAAAAAAAGTAATAAAAAACCATAAAAACCCTTAAAATATGCAATATAGGGGCTATAATACTGAAATATTATGGATTTAACAAAATCAAGAAAATATGCAGTTATATGGACCATAAAATCACGTCCAAATAACTGAAAATTCCGTAATTCGTGCACATAATGTAAAAGCATACATTTTTAACCCCTATGAAAAAACATGCAAATGCATGAACTCTAGCCCTAGAGATAAGTGTGCCTATAAGGAAAATTTATAATGAAACTACTCGTGTAACTGTTTATCTCAGTTAATCTAAAATAGATAAAAGAGTGCGTCTTCGCAGGAATACTTTACATACACTACAAGAAATGTCCAATGGTAGATAGAGAAATTCGTCTATATAATAATAAAATTTCGGAATCCTAAATTCAAGTTATATTAAATAGCCCTAATGAAGTGAGACAAGTGGACAAGTGAATTAAAATGCAACATTTCCTTCCATTTGCTTAAGCCATTAGAACAACTCTTGTACTAACCATTCCTACAAAGTATTATTCCTCTATCGTCTTCGTATTAGTTGAGGCAAACATTTGCAGAAATTAACTTATTGCTCGCGCAGCGGGAATATGAGAATACAATAGGCTTTGAGCGACAGTCAAATCTTTTAAAGCTTTCAAATTTCGTTCTCTTTGCATGGTTAACATATACAAAATACATAGCGATGTTCCATTTGACACAAGTATGTTCTCCAAAACTTACACAAATGGTTCACTCTACGAACAAATTTATTTAGACAAATGGTGAGTTTTAGCAAGATCTACATTTTTGTATAGTAGCATTTGGTCTATCTTACGGTTTAGCAGTTATGCAAAAGTCATCCAGAGTAAATAGGACTTCATTGGCTATAGCCAGAAAATTCAAGATATACATTTCATTTTTCATAAAATATCTTAAAATATGGCATTTTAATCAAATTCAATAGAGTCATTTTCAAGAAAATCAAAATTTTCGATGTAAAGGGTAGTTTAGCGTGGAGGAATTTTCTCCAAAACCTTCGTGTCGCATCCTTGAAAGCCATTTAACTTAAATACTAGCTTTGGTTTTTAACCGACGTTTCGTTTATGAGGTATCCTGTCCACAGACTGAGAGACAGGCAAGACACACAGACACACACGCATGGGCCTTTTCCTAAAAATGCTTTTTTTTTGGGGGGGGGGGGGGAGGGTTCAGGTCGCCTCAAAACATATTTCCGGTGAAATCTGGATATCGAATTTTTGGGTGGAATGCAATACCTTCTCTACTTTACTAAGCGTAGTAAAGAAAGTAGCAAAAGTTCAATAAGATATGTTGCGTAAGTGCACGACACGAAAATTTTAAGTAAATATTCCCAACTAAAACTATGCTTTATGTGGAAAAGCTTTCAATATTTTTTAATTTCAAGAAATGGCTGTAACTTTTGATTAAATTGTCATGCATTTTATATATCTACACGACAAATGAAGTGTGTAGATATCAGTTGTTCCTCATTATTTCATGGAAAAAGTGTAGACTTTGTAACTAGCACATAGACGGCCTACTTTTAAACAACTGACTGTCGATTCCATTTGCTTTGCCCCAGTTTAACCTATAACCAAATCTGTAACGAAACTAACAAAACTTTTTTCTCAATTAACATGAAGTATAGGGAAAAGTGAGCCCCGAAGAAATAATTTGTAGAAACTATTTAAAAATAAACAATCGTGAAGGGTGAATATATCACATTTTCCGCTTATTTTTTGTCCATAAAGCTATAAATATTTTTGAAACAGCTGCTTCCATGCTTCCTACGGCTTTTTCTAACAAGTCAAAGGATTTGACTCTCGTTGAAAAAATGCAACTCTAGTAGCATAGTGAGGTAGGCCAGCTGGAGCAATTGTGTATTATGAGATACACATCCATGACAATCCATTCGATGAGGAAAGTTAAAATGTGGAAATTCTGCAAACAATGTCCAAGGATAAGCTTAAGTGATAATATTCAACATGTACTCTCCAAAAATAATACTGCAGAAAACTGTTGTTTCTAGAAAGCTTTAGCCGAAGGATTTAACAAAACCTTAAATTTAACATGCTGTTAATTATAATGATTCTGAACGTTAATCAGTGGAGAAGCCCTGGATGAACCTCTGCTGCTGCGTGTGAACATTATGAAAGAAATGCTTTCGGTTGGTCATAGGTCTTTATCTTCGTTAACATGGATTAGGTCTTAATACCTGTTCGGAGGCTAACCAAACTGCTCTGTTCACCTCATTCGGAGTCGTCCGATTTCTCTTCCTTTGAATGGTTAGTAAATTAGTGCCGGCCGTGACAAATTAGAAGGTTCCATCCTCTTAACATGACCGTTTTACTTGCTCTGATATCTTTTAATTTCTTTCACAATATTTTCTTCCTCTAATTCCCTTATATCTACATTCTGGACGATCTTTTCTAGTAACACCCATTAAGGACCTCAAAAATCTCATTTGAGCTGCCTATATTGCTGATTTTCCTTTGTTTTAATTCCACATGTCTCACATGTATATTTTAACGAGAGCTTAGATACTGTTTGATTTCTGCCTTTCTATCAATTGCTGGTGTATTTGATCCCAAATATTTAAAGCTAGACACCTGAACAATTATTTGTCCTTTTCCGATCTTTACCCGAAGTTGTTTTCTTTTTGTACCGAAATTTCTAAATTATATTCTTGTCTTATTTCACTCAAATTAAATGCTGACTTCTTCACATCTTCCTCATTCTCTGCCAATAACAAGTGATCATCTGCAAACATACAGGCATCAAGAATAGCATTATTTAATGTGATTCCTACTGGTTTACATTTGGTTCTCCATTCTTCTATTCCTTTCTTTATTCACATATGAATCAAACCAAATGGGAGACAGACCACTTGCCTTGTCTCATCCCATATTAACTTGAAGTTCTTGTTTCCCATTATCCCATTATTGCCTTGGTGTTTCAATGTACTAGGTTAATTGCATTGATCGAATTAATGGAGATATTATATCCCTCTAATATTTACCACAGCTTTATATGTTCTACTCCATCATATAATTGTATGTGGTCTGTAAATATTAGACAAATTCTTAAATTATTCTCTGCTCTAGAATGTGTTTTACAGTGAAGATAACATCAATACATGATCTATCTCTCCTAAAACGATTTTGTTCTTCCGCCAGTGTTGCCTCTGCTATACTTAGTTTGCAACTTTCTCTTATGCGCTGTAACCAGCGTGGAAATTCCTCTATAGTTTTCGCACTTATTTCTTTCCCTTTCTTATATAGTTTACTATACCCCAGTCTTCCCTTCACTTCATATCCTGTTTGTGATTCTAATATTGTTAAATAAGCAACAATATTGTACGAAGATTATAATTAATCATGTACATTTAAAATGCCATCTATGTGCTAAGTACCTTCTTTAATACTAAAACATGAGACTTTGTGTAGATAACCTATGAAAAATAAAATCTATAACATACCACTGCTGATTACATCTACACTCTAAGTTGCATCGATAGCTTTTGTTCAATGTCATATCTCAACAGAATGTACATTTTTACTTTCTCTATTATGTAGGGGAAGTATCATATTCGACCCAAACTTTCGATTTCACTGGAAATATATGTTTCGAGGACCGCAGTTGGTAGCGCGCTTGCCACTGGCGCGGAGGACCCGGGTTTGATCCCCGGTACCAGCACGGGGATTTTATCCCCTCTGGGAGGTCCGGCACGTTAGGTCCCGGGAGACAAATTGAGGAGCTACTTGATGGAGAAGTAGCGACCCCAGGTCTAGAAGACCGCATAACTGGCGGGAGGGCTTGGGGCGCTGACCACGTCCCACCCTCCAGTACTGCACCTCACCAATGACGCCTGTAGTGGGCAGAGGGGGGGGGACGCAGCGGCTGAGCGGTAGGCCTTGGCCCTTCGTGGGCTGTCGCGCCGGGGTTTACAGTTTTATCTGTTTGGAGGCCACTTGAATACAAAAAAGAAGCAGTTCTAGAAAAATATCCCTGTGTGCCTCTGTCTGCCTGTGAATAGCGTGACTCCAAAACGAAAAGTCGGTTAAAACCAGAGTTGGCATTTAAGTTTAATATCTTTCAGGGATGCAACACGAAGATTTTGAAGAAAATTCCTCCACCTTAAACTACCCTTTACATGGAAAATGTTTTGAAAATGTTGATTTTCTCAAAAATGGCTGTAACAATTTTGATTAAAATGCCGTATGTTTAAGATATTTTATGGCATTCATTTATATATTCTTTTGTATATTTGTATATTTGAATATTCATGTATATTTTGAATTTTCTAGTTATAGTCTATGTAGTCCTGTTTACTCTTCATGACTTTTGCATAACTGGTAAACCATAAACGATAAACCAAATCGTACTGCACAAGAAATATAGATGTTAAAACACACAAGTAATGTACCACTGCACCTTTTTGTGGAATAAACCATTTTGGAGATATTCCTTGTTATTTGTGTGAGTTTTTAAACTTTTCTGAAGCGCAAGGTTATTATTCACCTTTTTATCTCTTGGCCATGTAAAGAGAATGGGATTTCAAAACTTTGAAAGATTTTATTATCGCTCAAAACCTACCGTATTCCCATATTCCCCTTGCACCTACAAGAAAATTGACAATAAGATAATTTCAGAAAATGTTTACCTCGACTAACATGAGGAAGATAGAGGAATAAGAGTTTGTAAGAATAGTTTAGCACAATAGTAGAGAAACTTATGTAAGTGCAATACTTCAGATTTTTATTGTTGTGATATTTGATTACAGTTCAGGAGAATATGTGTGAAAATGGTGTAGGCGCTTGTACGCATATGGAATATGAGGCAACTTTTATGTATGCGCATTATAATAACTGGGATGGTAGGCTGATAATGTTATCCTCGGCTTATTGGTTTATTAATCCTGCGGACAACAAGGAGCTGCTGGGACTGGATTGTTTTATTTTCGATCCTTTTTTTTTCCCCTTCCTGTGCCCTGCCCCTCCTCTTCTTCCATCCGTCCGTCCATTTTCGGTTTCACCTAACATGGCAGAGCGCTCCGGAAATTGACAGAAACCACACCATCGACGATAAAACATCAATCAATGCGGTATTCAATTAAGTTTTGATTTGATGTGTCGGAGAAGGCTAGGCAGCCGACATACACATCCGTATCCGGTACTGGAGCAAGTGGTGCCAACGTTCGAACACCCGGTGTGCGTGATGGACTGTCAGATGAATTATTGCAAGGGACAACTCCGTTGTTTTGTTTGGTCCTGGGATCCCCCTCTCCCTATTAAGCTACAATTAGGGTGACGGCTTGGAAAAGAGGCTAACAATATCTGCGGGAAAATCTGTTCCCCGCTCTTCCACACAGTTTCACGGGTTCATCGCTCTACGACTATTCTGAACAATGATAAAATATCGATTGTTGTTTCATGTACAAGGTGTTATCCTCCAGGGGAGCGCCTTATACACTTATTAACCCCAGCAATGCCAACTCTTACTACAGAACTTATACTGCCCACGGGGGGGGGGGGGGGGGGGGGGGCAATTTTTATAACAAATTTATTTTAAACTTGGGTATTGCATCTTATCATTTTATAACTGTAATATTTAACATTGCTTTAGCCATTACTTTTTTACTATTTTACATGAAATACATTAGATATTATACCAAGCCTTCTCACAAAACATACTACCAACGGGTAGGGCGGATACTTTATGATCACTACTAGTAACAAAACGTCTTAACAAGTTTCAATAGTTATTTTATATTATAAGTGGCTTAAGTAGACTATTATTTGTGATTGAAATGTTTAATACACGTGCACGTAAGCACGAGTGTTCTAATTTCTCAAGACCAAATAACTGTGATAACGTGTAATGTACAACATTTTATCTCATCCCAATATTAACTGAAATAATCTTATATTTTATTGATATTAGTATTTTCAGAGTCATCATTACGAGTAATTTAATTTTAGTCATGACGGGGGTACTTCATTTTTGGAACATTGCTACGTAATCCTGCCGGAATAAACAGTGTCAATTCTGACTGCTTAAACTGCAGCAAATAAATCAATAAATGGCCGAAAAAGTCTCAGATTATCTTTTTAAAAAGCTGCACTTAGTTTGTTACCCGGCAAGTCCAAGGATTTTCATTATTTAAAGAACGGAAAGCTGTCAAAGGAGTTAAAATAATTTCCGAGGATGTGTTGTTAGCATATAATGTTTACCATAAGGTAGAGGAATCTATTTAATGAAACTACAATTTGTTTCATATTTTCTGTGTTTAATAAATAAAGTTACAACAAAATAAAGCACTTTCTTTATTTCACGATGAAATAAAGATTCATTTTTGTTGTTTCCTAAGATACAAGAAATGTATGCATGAACTCTATAGGGCAAGACAAAGCAAATTTATTTTAAATTAGGTGTTTTACCTTGTTATGCTTCTAAAGTTAGTATTTAACTTTGTTAAGTATTTATTTTCTACTTTTTACATGAATCACATTATATGGACGAGGATAGTTTACGACCACCTTAACTTTTAATTCTTTCTCAAAAAGACCAACAATGAAAACTTTGAAACAATTACCCAATTCAGTGATAGAAATACTGATTGACAATAACCATCAACTGTATGCCTTTAAGCAAAAAATTAATGGACATAATTTAAAAATTACAGAAGGTGTGCATAAGTTACCCTCCCCCCGCCATTAGTACTCCTAGGGTTAATACAATTTTATTATGTTAAGTTTCTATTGCTATTAGACTTTATAATGTATATAATGCCGTAGGGAAAAAGGTCTTTATCACACTGTAAACATCATTACGATGTTAGCAATCGCAGCAAAGTATACATCTTCTGATGATTAAAATCCAGATTAAAAAGAAAGCGTTTCCATTTTGTGTTAACTTTCCTGAGGTATACTCACACACTTACAGAACCCTGAAGCACGTTTTATAAATGAAGGTTTTATAAATATAATTTTATGGCACTGTTGATCTAGTCCCGCGTTGAGGCGACATTTGAAACTGTTTTTATCAATGAATTTTGTAAAATGTACTAACGTTTTACTTCACCTCCTTTTGTGTTAATACTGGTCCGCGTTGTGGCGCAATTTATAGCAGATTTCATGTTCGAATGCCTCGGCGTAGCTGTTGAACTCCTTCCTATTTGATCACAGTAACAAATGGATGTGAAATTCATAGAAACTTTACGTTTCGTGAATCACGGTATGTTGAGTTATACGGTAGGTATCATGCGCAGGTTTTTCTGTGGCACACGCTGTCCGTGACGTCATGCGGCACTCACAGTCGTGATCATCGTTATCAAAATAATAACTGCCTCGGGTTTACAGATGCAAATTTTCCGTATCAAATAAATCGCTAATAAAACAGATAACCGTAATCAGGTCTAACCGTTGTATTTAAATTATTGAAGGTAAAGGAGCAATTGTTTAAAATATTAAATATAAATATTAAATAATACAAGACTAGCAAGGGTTGCGAAAACAAAAAACAGTATACAATAAAATACTGATCTCATCTAGTGCTTTCGGCGTCATGCACGGGTTTGCTTAGTCAGTTGTAACACACTTTGCTCATTTTCTTCAATTTCTTTCTTTCTAAATCACAGCGTTTGTTTTCGTACATTTATCTAATTTTGTGTGGTTCATATTCTTCAGTCTAATACATGTGCGCATTCTGATGTATGTTTCTATGTCCAGATATTTGGACGTTTATTTATCAACGGAGAAATTGATCACTTCCAACAAATCTTGTATACTAATGACGGAGTGAAGGCACTACTATGCTATTACATTAGTCTTTCCCTTAAAAGCGACGAAAGCCAAGATTTATCCGCAGGAAAGTAGCTTGCGTATGACACATATAACGAAGCAATTTCATTTCGGTTTGTTTTCTTAATCTATATGCTGCATAGCCTACCAACCCTTTTAAAACTTGCACAATTTGGAAAATTGTGCCTGTCTTATGTTTGTTTCTTGTATGTGATCTTGTGATCTAGTTACTCAATAAGATTGTCAACGTAGGAATACAACCCATCATTCTCATATTCATTTTCCTGCTGGTCTCTTATCTAAATTACCTTCTTCTTCTTTTTTTTTCTTCTTCTTCTTCTCCTTCTCCTTCTTTCTCTTCTTCATCATCATCAACTTCTTCTTCTTCCTCTCCTTCTTCTTCCTCTTCTTCATCATCACCTTCTTCTTTTTCATCATCATCACCTTCTTCTCCTTCTCCTTCTTCTTCCTCTTCTTCATCATCATCACCTTCTTCTTCTTCCTCTCCTTCTTCTTCCTCTTCTTCATCATCACCTTCTGCTTTTTCATCACCATCACCTTCTTCTCCTCCTTCTTCTTCCTCTTCTTCATCATCATCACCTTCTTCTTCTTCTTCTTCTTCTTCTTCTTCTTCTTCTTCTTCTTCTTCTTCTTCTTCTTCTTCTTCTTCTTCTTCTTCTCCTCCTCCCTCGTTATCGTTTCTTTCAATTTCGCTGAACATTGTTGCAATTAATACAGCGCAAGTACCCCGTGTATAATTCTCAGTCCTCAGTATACCTCGACACAGCTGCGTCCAAGAAGTATGGACTTTATTATATGATTCTCGGTAATTGGTAAGGGATGGTTATAAAATCTACCTAGGCAACTATCAATTACGTCAAAATATATAGTGCTACTAAACGTAGGTAAATGTATCACATAAAAGCTTTCATTTAAATGTTTCAGTGGTCTAAAGCTATTCCGCAAGCTATACCATCGCTAATGCTCATAAACCCTATCATTTGAATCAGAACAAGTGGCTACCTGGCTAGTGACTTCTACACTGACTAACGTCATCAGCATAGGAGTCTACTGCGCATCTAGCTGTGATACCTGCCGTATTACTCAACATACCGTGTCCTGAATCACTTGTAATGAGTTTTATTTCTTCTTAATAATCTTATACACTCAAATATTAAGACACAATATCACAAGTCTTCGGTATCATCTATTTATACGTCGTTGTTTTATATGTATGATTAAATAATTAATTATGTTAAGTAGATTTTCCAGGCTTGTGGGCCGTGGTCGAGTTGGATTACCTTCCTCCGACGTTTCGCTGAAAACTGCGTCCAGCATCTTCAGGGTCAACCTCTGTTATTTTGGTCTAAATTAGCGGCTGCACATAAACTTAAGTTCACTGCAAACTTTCATATTCATCTTTGTTTGTTATTAGTGTTATTATTTTTCACGATCGCTCGTTCTCATGAATACCAACATGAGATTATCGATCTCAAATTATATTTTCAAATGCCGGCAAATGGGACGTCTCTGATCCTGGTATAAAAGAGAAAGCTTTCCGTGTCTCGGGTTTTCTTCTCCCTCTTATTAGAGCCGGGAGCCAAGTTTTGCTTATCTGCTGTCTCTCTTTTCGATTCTAGGACTTTTTATGCATGAAAATCTCTATCGCTTCCCGAGTCAAGCGAGCCTGGTAGTGGCTTGTCCTTGAGAGTACCTCCGTGTCTTTGTAATTCACGTCGTGGCCGAACAATAGAGAGTGTTCTGCCACCGCTGACTTGTCCGTCTGCCCCAACCGGCTATGTCTTTCATGTTCTTTTAGTCGAGTGCTGATACTCCGCATGGTGGTGCCTATATATACTTGTCCACAGCTACATGGTATTTTGTAAACACCGGCTGTGCAGTGTGGTATTTTAACTCCGTTAAGGATAAAAGATAAGCAAAACTTGGCTCCCGGCTCTAATAAGAGGGAGAAGAAAACCCGAGACACGGAAAGCTTTCTCTTTTATACCAGGATCAGAGACGTCCCATTTGCCGGCATTTGAAAATATAATTTGAGATCGATAATCTCATGTTGGTATTCATGAGAACGAGCGATCGTGAAAAATAATAACACTAATAACAAACAAAGATGAATATGAAAGTTTGCAGTGAACTTAAGTTTATGTGCAGCCGCTAATTTAGACCAAAATAACAGAGGTTGACCCTAAAGATGCTGGACGCAGTTTTCAGCGAAACGTCGGAGGAAGGTAATCCAACTCGACCACGGCCCACAAGCCCGGAAAATCTACTTAACATAGTTGATAATGCCGGCCGTAAAAGCCTCAGCACTTAAATAATTAATTGTTATACTTTACAATATTATCCTATCAAATCTTTTTGAATCGTTGCTATTCATAATGGATTGCTGATTGCAGCATTTTCGACGAAATTAACTTCATGAAACTCACAAAATCGTTGTTGATTATCTAATCTCTGAAGCACGACCTCTCATTGCCTACCTTTGTATCTTATTATGAGGACTTAGAAACGAAGTTACGTCAATCTTACTTATTGTAAACATTCATTTATTTTTCTCACACTGCACTTATGATGTTTCTCTTTTTTGTTTAAAAGGATTCCAAACTATTGGGTACTATTTACTTTTCCCCTAGATACAATAAATGATTAAGTAATAAATCAAATCGTCACATAACATAGAATAACTTAAACAATTAAAAGAAGCATTCTTTCTTGTATGTGACTTTAAGTTTTTGTTGCGAAAACTCCACTAGTCAAAGTTGTTGTATCTCTGAAAAGTAATGTGTAATCATTTAAATTCTGTAAACTGAAGGCTGCATTGAAAAGAAATTGCAGTGGTCCCCCTTTTTATGTGAATGGCAAATCCTCCGAATTTTATTTTCTCTACAAAAGTGGTGTGTGATGCATCAATGTGGCTAGCAACAATTTAACATAATATTGCTACCTTTGAAAATAAAATGGTAACAAGGAATAATTTGGAGAGAGAAGTTGCACGAATAATGCTAAGTATTTTCCAACATTGAAACAAAAGGTGCACTAAACATACACCTAAGAAGAAAGTGGTGTTTGTAAAGTCTCTTTCGATAAATCAGATAGAGCTCAACTGGAAGTCGTTGGAAATATTTTTATGACGGAACATGTGTGGCAAAGTCAGGATTCATTAGTAGCTCACATCATCTCACTTCATTTACCAAAGCTGTAGTAATCAGAGGACTGGGTATAGTTTTTAATCGGCTCACGGACGACGGCGACAGACAGCAGGATGAAAGTCATCCATTTCCAGACCTTAACATACCTTCATATGGAAGCATGAGTGATCGAGAAACATGGTCAAGGTGATAGGGATGAAGAACTAAGGAGAAAGCTGTAATTGGGTTAGTCTGGTGGTGTGAAATGCCGTCGTCGCTTTGGCTGACTGATACGAAATGTAAGATGAGCGCGAATCAAGCGGTTTTCCTAATTGGCATCCAGTTAATGAAGGGCAGGAAGGGGCTGCATATTGGTGAGTGCCAGCACATCTAAGTTGGTGTATTCCCGCTGATAAGCCTGTGTCATTCTTCTGAGGATGTTTTCATGTGTTTACTGGCTAGCGCTTGCAGGCCGCTGTAAGGGACGTCTCCTGGCAGCGTAAAGTATCTCTTGTAGAGTCACCGCAGTGTAGAGAAGAAGCTTTATCCTCAGAAATAAATACCTGAAAGGTAAAAGAAGACGAAGTGTTCCGAAAGTCTGATGAGTTATCCTGCGAACATATTGAATTTGACGATACCAGCTGAGTCGAGAGTAGATATGAGGACTCAAATATTTGGTGCTGTAAGAAACAGGAAACAGTTAACAGTGCAAAGTGTAGTTCACTGGTTCAGCATGAAAAAATCGGAGAACTTGAGATTTATCAGAATTGACAGGTATCCTCCAGGCTTCCAGGTATTTATTGAAGCGCACACTATAGCCATGGAACTCATAGTCTACAGAAATGACAGAAAAATGAGAATGGCATAACTAGCATAAGTAGCTAGTTGGATGGTAGCATGTTGGGGCATATTGGGTGTATACAAGGTGTAAAGAAAGGAAGCCAAAACAGACCCCCGTGAATGTCTTGGAGGGAAGAATGACCAACTGAGATGCGCACAGCGTATCGTCTGGAACATAGATAGGATGCGATGAAATAAATAAGTGAATCAGGAATGTTACGTTGGACCAGCTTGTAAGGACCATCATGCCAAACGGAATCAAAAGCCCTCAAAGACGTAAAAGAAGACAAGGGTGGCCTTTTTTATCTCCAGTCTTAACTCTCCACATGTAATCTGTGACCCTTGCGACTTGAAATTCCTTGATTTTTTGGTAGTGTTTAACGCCCGCGTTTACTACTACGGCCCCCCGCAGACGGTGACACTGATGATACATAGAATGAAGATGGAGCACCGGTGGAATGAGATGGCGGGGAAACCAGAGAATCCGGAGGGAACCCACCCCAGTGCCGCTTCGTCCACCACCAATCCCACATGCGGTTGCCTGGGAACGAACCCGGGCCGCTTTGAAGAGAAGCGAATGGTCTAGCCACTCGGCTACGGCGCGGCCATAGGCAAATTGATGATGTGGAACGGAGATATGGTATAGACAGTATAGGCGCTTCAGAATGAGTTTCTCATAGTTTCTCCAATGTAGATATAAGGCTGATAGGACGATAGGAAGAGAACTGAGGAGATTTGCTTGGTTTGCTAATAGGGATAGCAGTTGCAATTTTCCATTGCGCTGGGAAGTAAGCACATAGCACATTGGAGGCAGGAGTTTAAGAGATAAAAAGAAGGGTCCAGATTCTTTAGGAGGCAGGGATTGAAAGGGCTCAACAAGAAGGCAATCAGGTCCGTGAGATTTTCTGATGGATATTCTGTACAGTAGGTCAGATAATTCGTTAACGGTGGCTAAGGAGAACGACTGGAGAGGAGTTGGAGGAATAAAATCTTGGACAGCAGTCACTATACTTTGATTGTGAGTCTGGTAACGAGGGTTGGAAGCACGAGACTGGAACTGCTCGGCGTATGGATAGCCAAATTCTCAAGATGGGCCCCGGAGTATTTACAGTACCGTTAGTAGTAGAAAGAGCAGAAATCGGTGATGGTGGACTTGCTGGACGAAGAATCCATGGGTTCTATTTCTCCACTACATGTTGCATTTTCAAGAGAAAAGCTTGCCCGTACAAGTGTGAATGTGGCGCTTTAAAATGCCACCTGTAGGCAAAATTTCATCTTATGCGTGGAATCCCGACTACGCTGCTAGATGAGGCGAGCGCGATGTATGGCCTGCACAAGTCTGACATGGTCTTGCGGATCTGCAGACTCAAGTGGTTGGGTGCACCGCTGAACGGTGCTGGAGCAGTAGTAGTATGCCTTCTTCAATGTGTTTGTGAAGGTAGAAACAGCAGGATCGAGGTCATGACGGGAAAGATCGGTGAAATGGTTAGGAGATGGCAAGGAGTCAGTAAGGTAGGCTTTATACGAATATCACTCAGTGGTTACAATAGGAACTTTTGGTGGATGCACACGTGGACTGGAAACGTTTCTAGCCAGTATAACAGACAGATAGCCAGATGATAGGTCAGGAATAGTGTAGATGCTGGAAGAAGTCGATTGCAAGTTTGATATAAAGATATCGAGAATGTCCTCGGAACCATCAGTATACATATGCATAGGTGTATCCGGCGCAATAACATCATAGTGGTAGTGTTCGGAGTGATGGAGTAATGTTGCCCCTGCTAGGTTGTTCGTTCAAGCATACCATTCCTTGCGCTTGTCGTTAAAGTCACCTCCCAGCAGAAACTTCCCTGAAGAGGCTATAATATTCAGTTATGAAGCAAATCCACACTCTGGATAGTATGAGGGTGATAACATGATCCAATGGTGATCTCTTCACCCCGTAGAAGTACCCTCACTACTTATAATAGACTGACTTGAGGGCATCTGGGATTGGAATCCATGTGCGGGATGTATGATTTAATGTAGATGCACGTGCTGCCAATGGATTGAGTTGGATGAGAATCGTGATGGGATGTGTAATATGGAATGCTTCCAATCTGATATCTTTCTTGCACCAATGAATATGTCAATAGCTCAAGTGTGAAGAAACGTTTGACGTTCTTGTAATTTGTGTGTAATACTGCGAGCATTTCAGGACAGAAGACGTAATGGACGATGAGGTAGGTTAACTCGTCATTTCGGATACTGAAAAGAGAGCAAAAACCTTCAAGTATTAAGGTACTCTTACTGATAATGTCCGGAGCTTGTTGAATCTTAGTGTCTCCCGCAATGTAGCAAACTTGAGGGTTCTTAGGATAGCAACAAAGTTACGAAGAGACGAAAACTCCGGCACCAGCTGGTGAAGGAGTAGAGGCAGGAGGAGCAGGAGGAGCAGGAGGGGTAAAGCGGTTTTTGAGCGCTGTAAAATTACCAGGTGTGAGTGAAGGACAAGAAGGCGGTGGAGACATACGCTACTTGTTCTGGAAATGTGTGGAAACAGATTAGACGTAAAAGAGAAGCTGAGGACACTGCTTATAGTTAGCTGTATGAGCTTCTTGGCGGTTGACACAGTTATTAGGAAGGTCAGGATCTTTGCGGCACTCAGTTGAAGCATGGAGACCGGCGTATTTGACGCAGCGTGGTCGGAGAGCACAATTGTGTGACGTGTGGCCAAAGCATCGATAGCACTGTGTCGGACCTCTACGTCGGATATAATCTTCAATACTGACCTTCAGGTAAAAGAGGTATTTAAGAGACTTGATTTTCAAGTTGGCAGCGTTATTTTCCAACGTAGCTATCCAGATGGGTGGCAGAAGAGGCAACTTGACCTTCGTCTAGGGATCCATGCTGGTGTTCCTCAGTTTTCTAATGTGCAGAACCTCGATATATTTATTTCGCAGCACTTGGGTGATACAATCAAATAGGGTGTCAAAAAGAAGGTCTTCAGAGCGTAGCGCACAACAGGGTTGGACTTCGGAGTGAAAGTGTATTACTTAAGCTTGTTATCTTCCAGAAAACTCTTGACAGTAGTGAAGTCTGGAAAAGTACCGAGAAGAATTTTAAGGCTATTTCTCGTGCAAGATGACGAAGAGCAGCAATGAGTTTTGAAAAAAATTCAGAACTTAGGACAGAAAAGATGTCGTAGCAGGGAGCGACAAAAATAGGCGGAGGTTAAGACACTCTTTGAAGAAAAGTTGCAGAATCGGCAGGTTGTGCAAAATCAGATAGCAAAAGCTCGTCTATTGGAAGGCTAGAATACTTGTTTTGTGTTGCTATGGTGAAACGAGAGTGCAAGTTAGACGCCTAGGTTGTTTCCAATCACCAGGATAGTCGTCAACGATGGACGACGGGATCGCTTCGCCTCATGGGCAGCTGTTGTAAATTCTCCAAGGTCAGCGTAAACATCGGTGATGTCCATCTCAAGGTTTCTGCGTTGTGACAGCTGTCAGTGGGTAAGTTTCGTGCCCTATGGGTCTCGAATTTAGATCGTCAATATGTGCGTGCCTGCAGTTGTAATTGTAATGGAGGTGAACCTGAAGTTGATATGTGTGTCACCACACTATCAGCCCCGGGCGCATTGCACCACCAGGCTTGCGTAACACACGATCCGGAAATAAACAGCAGTGAAGCGCACAGCGCTAACGAGAAGAAACGCTAAATAACAAACGGAAACGAAGCACAATATAGTTTAGTGATTACAAAGCACAATATTGAAGAAACTGCACACGTATAGACGAGACCACACGTTCTCACGTCTAGTCGCCTTGAGGTACCACCAAACACGATGTCTTAATAGCTGTTAGCCCGACTTATGACGCATTCTAGTGTTTGAGCTCCGAACTGTGATCGAATCATCGTTTATCGACTCGCGGGGAAATTGAATAGTGTTTTGCGGGAAATGTAAGCACAATTTTAAACTCGTATAGCAATGTATCAATGTCTATTTGGAAGTCAGTCTTTATTTTCAGTGAATTCGAAGTTCGCGCCGTGACCGAGCGGTTAGGCCGCTTAACTCTCACCAAAGCGACCCGGGTTTGATTCCAGGCACCTGCACATGGAATGTGTGGAGGACTCACCGTAGGAGCGGTGCATTTTCCGGATTCTCCGGTGTTCCCCGCCACCGTGCCACCAATTACCCCTTCATCATCTTTCCTATCTTCTTTCGCCATCATTTCATATCATCCACTACCTCGCTCTCACGCGAGGCTTCGTGCTGATTACCCATACTGGTTCCTCTGTATGATCAACTCCGGTTGCGGAGATCGTATATACTGGCCGGGACGGCTCGGGGCACTGACCAGGTCCCACTCTCCACCACTGGACCCTGCTTATCACGCCTGCAGTGTGAGATCCAGGCGGGCGGTAGGCCAAGGCTACACTCCAAGAGGCATAGTGCCACAGGACAGACAGACGAACACTGAATTGTAAGAAAGGGATTGTAGCCTCAAATATATGTGATATATATATACATATATCCGTGTGTGTGTGTATGTGTGTGTGTGTGTGTGTGTGTGTGTGTGTGTGTGTGTGTGTGTGTGTGTGTGTGTGATATTGACCGTCCATCAATTCTTGTAGCATTAAGTAAACCCTATTAGAGCGGCAGGACATCGGTGAAACGAAACTCTCATAATTGTTGCAAGGAAACTCGTGTTTAGTTTCTCTATTACGTAGAGGAAGTATTGTATTCCACCCAAAAAGTCGATGTCGAGATTTCACCGGAAATATATGTTTTGAGACCCCCGCAATCCAAAAGAATGTTTAGAAAAAGATCCGCGCGCGCGCGTGTGTGTCGGCCTGTGTGTGTGTATGTGTGTGTGTGTGTGTGTGTGTGTGTGTGTGTGTGTGTGTGTGTGTGTGTGTGTCGGTCTGTGTGTGTGTCGGTCTGTGTGTGTGTCTGTTAATCTATGGACAGCATAACTGAAGAACGAAAAGTCGCTTAGAACCCAAAGTTGGTATTTAAGTTTAACATCTTTTAACGATGAGACACGAAGATTTTGAATAACATCCCTGACCCTAAACTACCCCTTACATGGAAAATGTTTCCAACATTTTGATTTTTACGAAAATGGCTCTAACGATTTTGATTAAAATGCCATAAGTTTAAGATCTTTTTATGATATACCAAATGTGTATTTTCAATTTTCTGGCTATATATTATGTACTCCTGTTTACTCTAGATGGCTTTTGCATAACTGGTAAACCGTAAGAGATAAACCAAATCTTACTGTACAAAAAATGTAGGTCTTGCTAAAACACAATTTATGTTCAAATGTGTATATATTGTAGAGTGAACTATTTTGGAGATATTCCTTATTTCTGTGAGTTTCTAAAACAAACTTTCGCCAAATGGATCGTCGTTATTGATTTTGATATGTTAGCTGAAAAAATAGAACGGAATTTTAAAGCTTTGAATATTTAACTAAGTTTGTTGGCACAAATAAACAATAGTTACCAATTACATTTTATGTTGTAAAATGAATGCTCTTAGGGTTTATTCAAAAGTAATGGAGGCTGCTGAAGGCTTTAGAGGACATTTCTAGAAAATGCAAGATGTACATTTCATTTGTCATAAAAATATCATAAATGTATGGCGTTTTAACCAAAATTGCTAGTCATTATATATAAAATCACAATTTTCGAGAAATGCTCCATGTAGAGGGTAAACCTGTGGTAGAGGATTTTCTTGAAAATCTTTATTTCGCATTCTTGGAGGAAGCAGAACGTGAATATCAAGTGTGGTTCTAACCGACTTCCATAATTGCGTTACAGTGTTCACAAAGGGACACATGCACGTGTGGTTTTCTAAGAGTGCTCTTTTTTAATTCAGGTGATCCCTAAAACATGTATTTTTGGTGAAATATCGATATGAAATTCCTGGATTGAATGTAATACTTCTACTTACTATTGGTGCTAGAGGAAATCGAAATACATACTTGCGAACATAACCGATATGCATTAGTAAGCAGAAATTCATGTCAATTTAAGGAAATCATAAGTTATACACTCTAATAAAAAGCATGTTTATGATTAGGATAATCTCTATGTTCTGTTTTTATTTAATGTAAAATATGCTTTTCCGAAAATTGCAGTATAAAACTCTTTTATTTAACGCAGCTGTCTCTAAATGTATTTTCTGTACATGATATTAAGCAAAATTAATCGAAGCTTCTGGTCTATCACGAGAGAGCAGCAAGGAAAGGAGCAAATGACGTCGCTCCTTTCATTAGAAACCTTTTAATGATTCACGTTCTCAGTTTACCGAGCCATGTCTTTATTCACATAATGCTGAGGGCAAAATAAGAACCACCACCTGTTCATAGCTTCAACAGAAATGGAAAACAAATGAGAACAATTGAATAATACTAATCAATGAGAGTGCATTCCTTTTTGCCCGTGAGAAAGACTCACGCTTAATGAAAGGATAAGTAACATATGTGACAGACCCAAATTTTATAACGAAATCAGGTCAAAATCAAAGGTTTGAAGTTTAAAAAGTAATCTCTCATGAAACTTGTGATTTAAAACTCCTGGTGGCCCCTCGATTATAAACAAGCTGCATATCGGAGTAGAGTAGAGAAAGAATATCTCAAAGGAAAACAAAGTATATTTTCCTATTTCCGCCTTGATGCACTGCTTCGATAACTCTGAATTTCCATGGAAGATCGTTGCTCTCCCAATCAATACAACTTTACATCATTCCTTTATGTTTGCTAATGGCTGAAATAGCCGGCGTTACCGTGGTTTGACTATTTATCCCAAGTATTAGACTTACCTTGCTCTTGCGCAGTAGCCTTGCGTTTCTTTGGAGACATTTATAAATATATTACTTAATACACTTAAAGGATTACTTAAATTCTTAGGATACAATAAAGAACAAAAGATTAATAAATAAATACATAAATACATGGTGAAGACACTAAGCAACAACATTGTTGAACAGCCGCAAATAGCACAGGAAGAAAAGCGAGTTGTGAATTCCTTTTGAATGTAATACGTTGCATTTTTACTTCAATCACATAGTAAGTTGCATGAATTGTTTCTAGAAGTGGGAGTAGAGAAAGAAGTGTGAATGTTTTACATGAAAGAAAAACGAATAAAGAAAACTGCGAATGTAATATTTTGCAAATAAAATGCATAGCATAAGAACTTTCTCCATAAGAAACACGTAAGTCTGTCAATTTACATGGTGGCTGGTGAAACGGTGTTGGAAAACCATACATACCAACATCCATTTATAGATACAGTAATTTGTTGAAAGTATACGTTCTACTTATTTAACAACTCAGAAATCTTCACGGGCATGTACACAATAAGCTTTATGGTAATCGATGACTGGTATAGGAACCCATAGGGGACAAATGTTCATTCTCCCATAGCGATCTCAAGTCGACAAGCTCTAAAGCTGCCTTCTCAAAACTAATTAAACTGGACTGTAGTTTTCTAACATTCTAAAATATGAGGATTTTTATGGTCAAATATTCATTTGGGCTACCAGAAAATTACTGAACATCGTACTCACTATTTTGCTGGATATTAAATAAGTTCAAAAATAATTTTATGTTTAATGCGTTAATTTGTAACATTTTAGGAAGTGAAAAATACACTTTGAAGAGGTTGAACATCAATATACATGACTGAACATTGTTATATGTTAAACATGCTCAAAAATTGTGTGTTTAAATATTAGTTTGCAAAATTTTATTCATATATTCTTATATAGCCACCTTGGTGATTCGTAGCTTGGGTGGCTAAGGTCAGTTTACCTTGATAATGGCACAGAGGTGTGTTGAAACGTACGTTGGTGGTGTATTGAGTTTAACTCAATTTTGTTGAAGTGAAGTTATTTGTGGATTTCTTTTCAAATTAAAATAATAAATTAATATTTTTATTACATGGGTAACATTTTAACCCGTGTAACAATAATGTAGAACTGGGGATTTGGCACCTCCTGACACTTAGACTGCAACTAAAATAATTTTTCAGAAAAGCTACGTTATGATTATGAAAGTGGTTTGAAATGTGTTTTTTACAAGAATAATTATATAAATAAGGGTTACGTTAGTTTGTAACGTGTAGAGAAACTTGTGCATACCACAAACCAAACTTTTAACACACTTTTCCATTATAGTACTATGATGACCCTGCTCCCGAAAATAATTGCTTCACCACCTACATAACTTTAAGTTCTCCGATTTTATAAAAATAAAGTTGTAATTTTATTTTCACCATTTGTTCTTTTACAGCAATCTAACGGAAATGTGCTGTTATGACAAGATTTACTCTTTAGAAGAAGCAGAACCACGTTACATTCCTCAATCTTGTAGAGCAGGTACAAGCTAAGGAAACTTGACGTATGAAACTGCACATAATCAACCCCATGGCTAGACCCAGAGTGACCAGGACCAAATTTGAAGTAGTTCGTATACCGAAAAACTTCCCCCTGTGTTGCTGCATGAAGGAGCGATAATTAACCATAATCGTACCATTTTGTGCGATCTTTTTACTTCATTTACAGTATAGGGGAACATTCGTTCTATAATTTTCTGCGATTTAAGCTTAAAATGCTCGTATATGAAGATTGTGGTAATATTATGTTAATTTCAATTTGTTGTTATCCTTAAGGATATAGTGGACACAGAACCAGTTATTCGTGGAGCTCATTACGACTGAAAAGGGAACGTCTTACCTCCAGTATGCCTGACATGCATGTCGCAGCCACAGAGAGAAGAAGGAAGCATTTATGGTGCAGATGTGCTAGTATAAAAAGTCTTAGAAGTGCAAGGGATGACTGTTGAGCAGGCACCATAAAGTCGTCAGTCGGAAAACTCAGTTGTCAAAGGGAAGTGGAGAAACCTGTTCATTTAGTGAAAAAGAGGACAAAATCTAAGCAGTTAACCAGAGTTTGAACGGAAGAATAAGGACCATAAATGAATATCAGAGTTGATTTCACCTGATAGATCTCTGCATTTATTACTTATTTGTTTGATGCTCAAGGCACTTAGTGCAGTGCTATACGTCGTTTTACTTCCCAGTACAAATCTACAGGAGTGCTCATTCTGTCTCTGATAAGTTTAAAGCACTGCACTTGTTCACAGGTGTAGCACTTGCACCGTGTTAACGCCTCGCCATCAATCCAGTGATCCCGCCATGTGTTTGTTGATAGACAAGGAGGGCGCTTATTCTTCTTCTTCTTCCTCTTCTCAGGGTGTGCCTCGATGTCACCTACTGGTTTCGTAAGGAAAATGCAGATATTTCACGGGGAAGGAGAATGGAACGATGTTTCTTGGCGAAATTACCACTCGAAATCACTTTGGTAATAGTACTTCTCGTGACTGTGAATTCTGCAAGTTCCGTTATTCACCAAAACCTATCCCGAATCGTAATTTCCTTTCACTCGCTAATATACGCGAAATCTTTGCTTTTAATCCCGCACTTTTGAGGACTTCCTGTACTCCAGCTTTTCATATACAAGAAAATATTACAACTTATAGCACATACTTGTTTCAACATAAATATAGAGCGATCTGTAGATGATATGGTAAATAGATTACTATCTCAGTGTTTCGCACTACTGTTCGCGTCAACTGATACGCGTATATTTTGTATCCCGATGTATCGCTGGTTCACCCTATCAGTGACTGAGCCGAACTCCTCGATATGTCCCCAAACACCAATTTAAACAAATTTGAGGCAGTCTTGGAACTTTCCTCCATCCAGCCAAATTTTCTGCCTTCTGTTTGGGCCTATGTGAAAGGCTTTAAACTTATTGGCTACTGGGTCAAGCTTTAAACCTTAAGGGTCGCCGAAATAATCGTTGGTAACAGCGTACCAAAGCCCTCCGAATATGACAAAGCGTTGAAAGATGTTTTGGCTGTTAATTTTCAGTTGGATCCCTGCGTAACTGTGCTGATATTTATTTATAAATATTCATGACACTAAAAGGACACACATTTTCTTGAGCGACCTGTGAAGCTTTAAGATCAGAAGAAACTACAGTTCAAAAGTATTGGAAAGCACGAATGCTAATGGCTTTATTGCCAGATGCAAGGCACTAGAAAACAACATTTTCTTGAGCGATTTTAAATGGCATCAATTTTAAATATATCGGACCAAAACTGTATATAATTTTCCATTTGATGACTAGTTAATTGTAAATAACTTGTTAATTAGCTATTTATAAATATTAATTTTTATGTAGGGGAGTGTAGCAGGAAATAATGCTACACATATTCCCAGTCGATAACTAAATCTCCTTCCCCACACAAGATACACGTAGGAGACGGCATGAAGTTGAGTCTATGGAGGTGAGCTGCGAGGCAATCGTGTTCAGTGAAAGCAACCGTATCTGTTCTTGAATCATCTGGTATCTGGTGTTTCTCTGTCAGGAGATTGGAACACGTTTTGTTGGAATTTTGTTGTCTGAACTTTTCAAGCACTCCTCTTTGAGTGATTAGTTTATGTGTAGTTTGACTGAATTTAAAGAAGGTACTGTTGATGGAGACATTTTGGTTCCCTTTCTTGCTGAAAAGGTGGCTCTCTCATTGCCGTGAATTCCACAATGGGATGCGATCCATTGAAGCCTTACATCCTTCCCTGCTGTATGTAGACGTTTTATTGAAATCTGGATTTCAGAAGCTCCCGATGATTCATGTTACATATTTGTAACGCTCAGGTGGAATCACTAAGCACAACAATATTCTCAAAACTGTTCACATGTACTAGTAATTGTTTCAGGGATATATTTATGGTTTGCAATTCACTAGGTCCGTATATTTTCAGGGGCAGATGTATGAAGGATTAATTTAGTAACCTAGAGCTATGAAAAGGTCCCGTTAGATGAAAATACCTTAAAATGAGTGACGGGAGTGGTTTCCTTCTGGCAGACTCCAGTGAGTGACGGTTCTTCATTGAAGTACATTCAAGAGCTGCAGCCGCCAAACTAACACAAATCATGCAGGCAAAGAAACAAATGCGTCTCTTACCTGCGTTTTCTTTCCACACAAGAAGAACGCTACAGGCATTTCTTATAAATTGTTAACGATGTTGTATGGGTTTGAAATTCTCTGCTCAAGAAAATGCGGAATTGCCGTGAGAGGCGCCATCCTAACAACAAGGATGTTTTAACTAAAGGGCGAAGGTAAAAGCTGCAATAAACTGCTTCTGGGGTAAGAGCTAAATGTGGAACGATAAAAAAATTTAAAAAAACTACTTAACGACGGGCGATAGGATTAGGAAAACAACGAGCGTATGCAGTCTGGCACATCTTTGTAGGTCATATCCTACATTTGTCCAAAGATTTCTATTAATAATTTATCAGTAAACTTCTAGATTTTGATTGCATTCTGTAGAGTTTTGCATTAACTAGTAAAGCATAAGAGATGGACAATAGTTTAATATGCAAAACAATATTTATTACTCCATTTAACCGAGCGGGATGACCAGCATTCATGGGAAAATGGGCCTTAGACCTTAACAGCAGTCTATTCCAAAAGCATGCGCTGCACAAGTCTATGTTTCCATGAAGAGCAGGGTAGATTTGCATGGTTACCAAACGGTCGACAGGCACGGTAACTCTGACCTTGCTGCCTTCAGAGGATGAAGTGTTACCTATCTTCAAAAATAATAAAGAGCAGGTGAGCCACCTGGTATAAGGCTGTGTAAGAGAACGCGCAACCGTTTGACGTTTTCGCTGATTCAGATTCAGGTTTGTTTATTCATAAATATTTTTGCCTGGTGCCGGCACATGATTCCTCAGCTTATAGGCTACAGTTTTCGTAGTTTTACAACTGTTTTTTTTGTATATTGTTTTTGGTTTATATAAAACCCATTCAGTGACCAAATGCAGGTCACCGAGAACAATTTTACAAGAGATTAATGTCTCTATTAATTAAGAACCAGAATTTATTCTCTTTTTATTACACATACAAGTAAACACTCACTGCACTATTTACACACTTTCCGTGGGTTTGTTGTGTTGCAGCGTGCGACGTGTGGTGCCCCAGGTTGCCAGTGGAGGCGACCTCTGCCGTCGTTTATTGTGACCTAGGGCCAGGATGGATAGATGCCCAAATTTGCCGAGCCATGTTTGTATAAAATGTTTATTCTCAAATGTTTGTGTGTTTCGACTCGCGTTTGACAATCTTGGATATTGCGGGGTTCTGTTGTCTCTTAATGCGCGCCCATATGGAGGAGGCTCTTCTCAACACTGCCTCTTGGATAGTTGAATGTTGGTTTCTTGGTGTGTTTTGGCGATCACGCTGCATGGTGATGTAAAAATAGCGGGCTATCTCCGCTGTTTATCGCACTACCTGACAATGGAGGTTAGTTTCCATACTGCCCTGCATTTCAGGCACCGATCAGGTATACTTACGTGCAGCTTCTTCAGAAGCATAAAGATGGCGCTCTGAGGAAGCAGGGCACGAGGATGGTGGTAAATGCCATCATATGTACCGTATTAGAGCCACATATGGCTAACCATGTTTGATAAAATTGAACATTCGAAAATGTTTCCACATAGTGATATCGAGAATGTACTCTCCTTAAGGATACCCATCTGTGAAAAAAGGCTAAAAATTTCCAAAATTGACAAAAATGGATTTTTGTTTTATCAAATAGTATAAATCGTCTGCTTCATTTTGATATGCTTTTTACAGCCTTACAGCCTTTTTATCTATGTCACATGGCCGTCTAACTGATTGCCTGTAAGTGGTCGTGTCCATTTAAATCCATACAGTTCCATTATTCTTGCTACGACTTCAAACTTAGTTTTTCCACGTTTTTATTTGTAGCACTGTTTGGTCTTTAAAATGCTCCACACGATGCAATTTTCAGTACTTATGCATGAAATTTGGTGTACCTGCTTAGAAACAACATTAAAAAGAAATGATGAGATAATTTTTTCATAAAGTGAATAACTGCTGAGTAATTAAATCTTAAAGTTTACATTTCAAAATTTAAATGAAAAAAATAATGAATTCAAACTTTAAAATTTATTTTTATCCAAACTAATAACAAGATTAAAAAATTATCTCATCAATTTGCTACCATTCTATTACAGGACATAACTGAAAATTATCAAGTTTTTCAAATCAAAATTGCATCATGGGGAACCATTTATACAAATATTAAAAAGAAGATAATAAAATATTAATATGTTTGCAACTAATCTGCCTAAATGTATGAAATTTAGCACAGTTACTCCTCATTATACAGTGATTATTGTGTTAAAATTTCAAATCAATCCAATGAAAACTGTAGATTTTCAAAATTTCACAGATGGGTATCCTTAAGTCAACCATTTTACACCCTCAAAGTAAAGGGGGCAACAGTTACACTTCCCTTCCTTAACCCACAATGGAAAGCCAACATTCTGTTTTGAACAGCATATATATTCAGTGTTTATAAGGTTACAAAGATATGGTCTCCTGCCCGAGTTAAGTAATTTACATATCAAATTGTAACCATAACTGATTGAAGCAACTCATGTCAAACTAGTTTTATCAGGAGAATTCATTGATAATATCGCTCTGACACTAAGCATAAATGACTCATGTTAGAAATATGAAAAACCGAACAAATAATCAATGGGCAACAACTACATGTTTATTAGAACTGACGAGTGTGACGTTGACACGGAGTACGTATGCCAAGTTTCCGTGCGGGAAGCATTCCATATATTTGGTATTCCATGGCTGATGTCACATTGCAGGAGGCGGAACAACTGTTAGTAGTTTTTGAGTGCTAATTGTAAAGTTTTACGTTAAATAAAACAGTTTTTGAGTTTGTTTGTGATAAGTTATGGGATGGGGTCATCCCTGATGTAATTAGAGGAAAATAAAGTGATACAAGATAATCGAAGAATAGTTTTGTCCCAATATATTGACACATTTCAATGGCTATGAGTGGGTGAGTGAGAGAGTAAGTAAATGAGTGAGTGAGTGAGTGAGTGAGTGAATGAGTGAGTGAGTGAGTGAGTGAGTAAGTAAGTGAGTGACGTTTAAGAACCCGTCGACAATCAGGTCATTAGGACCCTAGCAATGACTGTAATAGTTGTACTCCATACTTTAGTAATTTTATAAGTTTCCATAAAAGGTAGAATTGGAAAATGTTTAGTGTATCTCAGATGAGTGCTCGCTAGCCAGAAGTTCTGGCATATCCAGGCTTAATAACTTTTAAGGATCTGAGCCTCGTCTGTCCAGATGCATTTCCGGCAACCTTACTTCATTGTTACAGAAAATTCAATTTCCGGTTCTCAGGTTTCAGATTACTTGTACGTGTAAGAAAATAATGGATTCTTTGAAGTCTGCCTCTACATTTTGTCACCGTTAATAGAGTTATGAACTTTAGACCTTGAGTCCTTCTCAGTTTTCTCCTTATACCTAGTTATTTACGTTGTTAAAGGTTTAAGTTGTGACCTATAACAGATCGCATTAATGTATTCCTCTTCAGGGCTAGTACTGTGTACAGTTTTTGCGTAGTTTCGTTCCAGAGAGACAAATCTTGGTCTCTGGGGCCGAAGTTTATTGCACTGAGTGGTATTTAATATATTGCAACGCCTGTCACAAAACCCAGTTGGGATGTATATCAAAGGCGCTCAAGGTCAGAATGTCTCGCACGACAGTTTGTAAACACGTGACGATGAGCACGACACGTCAAGGAGTTTTTGAAGTTATTCGAGGACTTACCGGCGGCCAGCGTATTTGTGGAATTTCCAGAAAAGATGAAGTTCGAGGAAGGTCGTGTTACATCATCCTCATTATATAAGGAGTCGAGGCGACGAGAGTGAATGAGTAGTTACAGACATGAGCTGCCACATCAGTCAATTTTAGTGTGTATGTGCGTGTGTGTGTTTATGTCAGCTGTGCGCGTGCACGTATGTGTGTATGTGCTGCGTGTGTACGGTCGTCGTGAGAGAACCGAAGAAAGGAAGAAGTAAATGGGTGTTGAGTAATAATTGTATCATCAGAGTTAGTCTTTTTTAGACAAACAGATCTGAAGGACAGACGCTTGTATGTTAAGATACGAGAGGACAGCAGCTGAGTTGTAATATCACGAAGGACCGTAGACTGTGTTAAAATTATTAAAAAGAACTGCTTTTTTACATTCACTTTTGGAAGAAAATAAAGCGGCGGAAGAGTAACTGGAACTATTGTCGTTCACCATCCAACTTTTTATCCATTGAAACTACGACCTTCTTTCACTTCGATGTCATTTTAAACTTGTACACTGAATTACACTCCCAAACAGTTTGATCAAACACTCCGATTGAAGCACACGCGATAAACTGTAATGACAATTGGCATTTAAAAACAGGAAAACTGAGGGTATTGAGGGAGGTGTAGTGATCAAGATCAGTGCATTCCTTCGGTGCTATTTATAGCTGGTGAGATATACCGTGTGACACACTACTAAATGTTTCTTACACTCAACGGGTAGCAACACATTGCGTAGGCTGCGGCGGCCAGTGTCCTTTTGGGGAAGGCTGCTTCTTGATTCTGACGGATGTCGACGTTTCACCCACCTATTTTATGTTTCTTGAGGCTATACTACGCGACAGCACCTATGTGTGGACCAAGCGGGCGCTTTCGATTGCATTCGCCGCCGTTAGAAGTGCATGTTATTCTGATCAAGCTCTGAGAACAGGTATT
Organism: Tenodera sinensis; assembly: GCA_030765045.1. Classification (NCBI taxonomy): domain Eukaryota; kingdom Metazoa; phylum Arthropoda; class Insecta; order Mantodea; family Mantidae; genus Tenodera; species Tenodera sinensis. The sequence continues at coordinate 88,830,207 of CM060961.1, read as the reverse complement.
CTAGAAACTGATTCGCCAATTAGATCAAAACATTCTACCCAGGTTCACTGCTGTTGGATAATTTCCACATCAAAGTCTAGATCAACGTGGGAAGGACGACACTGATTGACTTTTGCATACGTCACTGGGATTGGTGAAAACAAGATCTTCACCAAGTATACCCCCGCGGCAAAGCATATTTTGTGCTTCTTTTGCACAAAAAATTCTGACTTTCACTTGACTGACTTACTGGGCCGATAGGATAGCAAAGCCTGAGCCATCAATGTTTTGACTGATAAGATACCCTCAGACTCGGCCCTCTGCTATTGCAATGGCTGAGCCATCGTCCTGCACCGTAGAGATGGCTGCATCAATAACCAACTGCTGAGTGCCCCCACCACTGAAGGACCAGGTACAGGAGCTACAGTAAATCTCACCCTCCCTACCTTGAGGGTGGCAACTTACAACTGTTTTTAGACAATCGCCTGATTGTAAAACTCAAACACATCACTCTCGTCAGAAATGCTTTTAATCTTTGCGAGTGAAAAGACAGCTTGGTACTGTGCATTGCGCAGTCGGACCATCAGATTCTGTAAGCTCTTCCCAATAACAGTGTGCCACGTACTGAAATCACTACGTTATATAGAACGCTGGTCGTACACAAGCTGCGCGTGGAGGCCATCGATGTGTACTTAGAAAAACATAAAAAATGAGAACCCTGCAATAATAGCAATAGCAAACAGTTACTACCAAGAGCAACAGGAATATGGGACCCTCTTCAAAACCACCTACATTATCTACGAAAAGGTTCCAGCCACTGGCCACCACCAGCCAGAATGCAGTTAGCGCTTCTCAGGCTACTCCTTGTCAGGATCCTGTTTGTGAAGATTCAAACATGGACACCAGAGACGGCGTGCTCACAAATCCTGCCCAAAACGCCGCTCGCCCCCTTCCCTCCGCTCCCACAAAACAGCCCCCATCTTCCTCCGGAACCCAAGCTAAGCTTGTGAGCTGACACAATATCTTCCTAACTCCCACCCTGAAATCCAGTACATAACGGAACATTAGAGGGATGGTGACCTTCCTGGCAAGCACGCCGAATGATCACCGGAAAATCAGAAAGGTGCTCAACGAAGGGTCATTGCAGTACCTGACAACATTACTGCCACACGGAAAACGTGTGTATGTGTCGCTGTAAAACCTGCCCATGTACTTAACTGAGGTAGATGTGAGAGCGCGCTCAGTCGAGCGTGTAGGACAGCTGCGCTGCAACCACAGCCAGGCCCGTAGACTATACTTCATTATAGAGCGGCCCTCAGGAAGGAGGCCCCTTCAAATAATAATAAGGAAACGAGGATGTTCAGCACTTTGATTCGGTTGAATCATACCGCCCACCTGCAAGAACGATGCAATGCACCAATTGCCAGCAGCTCCAACATAGTGCAGCAGGATGTGAGCTGCAGCCGGTGTGCTCATTTTGCGGCCAACCAGACCACGGATGCCAGAACTACCAACTGCATGGCAACTACTCGCTTTAATCGTGGGGACCAACAATCTGACTGTGCCCTGTATGGCAAGAGGTCAGGATTCAAATGCATCTGAACAAAAACGGGCAGCGCACTGGATTTTCCACTGCACCTAGGGGTGGTAATCCCCTGAACCTTCTCAAGGAAGCGTTCAAGGGTACCCACTGCCCAGGCTTGTCTCCTGGAACTACGCAGCAGCTCTCACTGCGATTAGTACCCGGAAGTATCTGCAGGACCAGAAAATCCTGAGCAGCCCCTCGCTACTGCCACAGTAGTCCCAAGACCTGCTCCAACACGGCTGTCTCCTTCGCCAAGTAAAACCAGAGCTGCACCCACAGCTGCCGTCACCACCTGTTTGTCCAGAACGCACGGAGGTGCTCCAATTTCTGTTACAGGGCAACACCTATCACTGCCACCCCGATAACCAGCCTAAAAACGCCTGTTGGCCTACCCACACACTCCTCATAAATCTCATATAACTCCGTCAGTTTCTGAGGCGCAATTGCTGAGCCACATGGAGAAAAGCCCGTTTCACCAACAGGCGGGCTTCACAGCAGTCCTGGCGGAGGACCTTGCTCAGCGACCTTCCCAACCATACTGGTACGCATAGTATTTAGTGTTAGTATGACAGTCAGAAGTAAAATGCTGGCTAATCTTCTCGGAATTAAGATCTGATCTTTGTACGCCAACATCATTGGCAAACTGCAAGGACTAAAAAGACCGCCTCCGTAGCGCAGTTGGTAGCGCGCTTGCCTCTGGCGCGCAGAACCCGGGTTCGATCCCCGGTACCAGCATGGGGATTTTAACTCCTCTGGGATGTCTGGCACGACGTGCAATCAGCCTCGTTAGATCCCGGGAGGACCAATTGAGAAGCAACTTGATAGAGAAGTAGCGGCCCCAGGTCTAGAAGACCGCATAACTGGTCGAGAGGGCTCGGGGCGCTGACCACGTCCCACCCTCCAGTACTACCCATCACAAATGACGCCTGTAGTGGGCAGAGGTGGAGGACGCAGCGGCTGGGCGGCAGGCCTTGGCCCCTCGTGGGCTGCCGCGCAAAAATAAATAAAGGACTAAAAACTTAATTGCAGTCAGTAAGATACAAGCCCTTCTGTATAAGAGACCCATCTATCTGGCAAACAGAAGGTCACGATTTCAAGCATGGTCTGCCACAGGAGGGACCGAGGTGACGGCTACATTGGCACGGTCATATATATTAACCGCAACATCCAGAACCATCGCCTCCAATTGAGGGTTGCATAAGGCCTGGAAGGGACGGGTGTCCAAGTGACCAGCAACAGGGGACCACTAAGCCTCTATTCGCTCCACATCCCACCAGCTAGACACATCATAGAACAAGATCTGGACGCTGTGTTCATACATGGCCCGCCCACCATAGTTGTGGGCGATATAAACACCAAGATCCCGTGCTGTAACTAAAGCCCCAGGAACCACAGAGGCATGGTGGTTGAACGATACCTGGAAAGAAGAGGCCTTGTTGTACTTCTCCAGCGTCACCCAACATCACGTATGATGACGTTGTCCACCAGATTGGTTGAACATCGCCATCGTCTAGAACATCCGCAGTCACCCAAAAATATTTTCCCTTCCCGAACTTTCTTCTGATCACTATCCTCTTCTTCTCGTTTACAGGGCTCGACCAACTTCCAAGGCCCCTGCAAGCTCCTCCACTCCCCGAATCACCTGGAGCAAGTACAATGCCCTATCGGTTGAACAGCTAGCCAACATACAACTGTACCACAATACTAAGGACGCAGACCACCTTACTGCCACCACTACAACCACGATCACCCAGGATACTGCTCATCGTTGTCAGTTTTCGTTTCAGTAGAAGCCTGTCGCTCATGTAATTTGACTCCTCATAGCAGCAAAGAACAGGGCAGGCCGAAAATACCATTTCACGCACAACCTGCTGGATAAGAGACTGGAAGCGCCTCCAGAGCATACTGCAAATGGAGCTGTAGGAATGGCACATGAGGGCCCTTCCCTCTTTAGAATGCCCAAGGCCATATTCCGAGTTCCATCAGATCTACCTCTCACAGGCGGCACAAGGGTTGCCCAGCCCATGAGGGAAAGGGTTGTACTGAAAGCTGAACATCTAGCCTCCAACTTCCAACCGGTGGAATTCCTTGACGCCGTGATTGTAGACGAAGTCAAGACAGTGGTACCTAACTACTTATCAGCACCCTTTTTCGCCGAGGAAGTACGCCTGACCACCGTAGAGGAGGTCAACAACATCATGGCCTCTGTCCGGCCATTCAAAGCGGCGGGCAAGCTGTTTAAAAGGTGATACAGAAATGCTTCCGAGTACGTTCGTCAGACACAACATTCTTCGCCTCCAGCAGTTTTGCTTCCTTTTTCAACATTCTACCACTCACAAGCTTATTCATCTCATGGGCGAACTGGTACGTGGTTTCAACAATCGGCATTACGCTACAGCTCTATTTCTAGACATCCTTGGAGCCCTTTGTACGGTGTGGCACGGTCTCCTACATTGACTCACCAAATACGGCCACCCATCTTACATAGTTCATCTCATACACAGTTTTCTAAGCCGCACCTTCGTTGTCTCCAGGAACAGTATTCATTCCCAAGCCTATTCTGTCAATGCAGGGTTACCTCAAGGCAGTGTTTTGGGTGCCTGCTATTCCCAACCTTCGTTATTGGTCTTTTTCTTCTCCGGGGCTGCAATCTCTATTTTCTGACGGCACTGCAATTGCCGCAGCATCATCTCATCATGGTATTGCGGCGCTATGCCGACATACTGACAGCATGGTTTGCCGCGCGGCGTCTTAAGATCAACGCAGAAAAGTCTAAAGCCGTCACTTTCACCATACGCCAGTTCCAGGAAGTTGGTGATCTTCGCCTGGTAGGACAAATTGTACCATGGTTCACTGAGTCAACACACCTGGGAGTGCTATTAGATATGCGTCTAAGCTGGAAGCCTCCTATCTCATCACTGGCATGCAAAGTCAGCAGAAGAACATCCTGTTGTACTCCTTGTACAAAGTACTAGTCTAGAAGCAGGTTATGCGGTCTGCATTGGTCTATGCTTGCCCAGTCTGGAGAGCTCTACCCACTCCAAGTCCTCCAAAACAGTTACCTTCCGACAGCTACCGTCACCAAATTGTACATTCCTAACGATAACATTCATTCTGACATTTCCCAAATTAATGGAGTAACCCTTCCTCTTCGTCTTGTGGGTTCTCCCGGGGCTCGAACTGCACCTCAAGATGGTCCGCAAACACAGTGGCTTTCGCGTCAGGCCCGAATGCGAGCCGCCCCGGAGTGCCATGAAACGGATGTTGGTATTGGATCTTGTCCTTTCTGAAGGCCCTTATAATCCGCCATGGTTTCTTTTCTTGAAGGTTTGCATTCTGAATAATGTTTTCCCAAGCTGTTGTTCTATGCGCACGGAGCAATCATCTTGTCAGGGTTTTGAACCTCTGGTATATTGCTCCTATCCTGGGATGGCGGAAGCGCTACCATAGCTTCCGAAGAGTTGCCTTGGCTTTTCGCAACTGCCGGAGTTCTATAGGTATGGTTCTTGGGTCAGGGCTATAGGTGGGAATGCGATGAGTGTGTGCGCGTACCGTGTTTAGGACATGATGGGAAAAATCCGCCGCTGCCGCTTCCAACGCTTCGAGATCATCAATGGGTGGTTGAGGGTCGACGGATCGGTTTACTTCTACGTCTGCTGCATCCCAGTCATTCTCATGTGTCCAGTCTGAGTTTAACAGAGCTGGCTTGGCAACTGTGGAAACTGTGTAATGGCATGTTTTTGGTGATCATGATATCCAGGACGCCAGGCCTTTCGCGGGCCGAATGGAATGTTGTACCTCTCGGCCCATGCGCGACGAAGCTTGAGTCTCCGCTGATGAGGCGGTAGAGCCCGCGCTCCTTCTAGTTGCTAGTGCGACTGTACCAGAGCCCATACTTCGCGTTAACATCCCCTGCAATGCAGACTACTGGGTGTAGCTTGAGGAGAGTGGTATAATCTGCTTCGAAGAAGCGATTATCAGGTGGGTCATAAGCCGAAATCAGCAAAGTGTCTATACCGCCAATGGCAAGCCTGATGGCGGTAGCTTCCACGTGCTGAAGGGAAGGATGGGGAAAAGGTGTGTGAGTGATGTACTTGATAAAGGTAGCTGTACCGCCACCCTGTCGGCCGACTCGATATAACCACGGCCTCCATGGTGTCTGCTGAGAACTAGTTCCTGGTATTTGCCCGTCTTCGTCGGTGTGGGTACGGTTGCCATCCTGCTGTGTCCACAGAGGACCGGATCCCTCCATCGCAACATATCTTCCTGAATAATGACACTCTCCCTCACACTGCTACAGTTTTCAAAGAAATGTCTCGCCTTCCATCCAGAACCCTGCCTAACCTCTAAAGCTTCTTCCGTCGTAACACTGCATTCTGCAGGTGATACAGTCACAGCCTAGGGGTATATTATTCACGCCAACTACCGAGATGCAGAATCTGACAAGTGATTGCTCCTTCTCAATCATTTCAATCCAAATATCAACAAACAGCTCAAATTGCACAAATATGCCAGTGTTTCTGCAAGAACGTCTCTAAGACATCGAAGGGAAAACGGTACCCTTTACATTGGCTCAAAATCAATTACAATCCCTCTAGTATGAATCATAATCATTCAATAAACCCGTCTTCTTTCTGTTTGCTCCACTTACACTTAGGTGAGGGGCATTATTCGTCAAAATCAACCCGGTACGTTACTATCACTCTATCATCTTTTACAATTTTACCCAAATACACAGTTTTATTCTCATCATTAACACTATCTACAGTCCTTTAGGCTATCACAATTCACAATCTTTACCTCTCATAACCTTCCTTGAACCTTTTAGTGCCTTTCTGCACTTTTGGTGATGCAAACACTCGCGACGCACATTTCTTCTTCTCACGACGTACCAACACGAGGTGACACACGCACAGCTGTCTTGCATGCACTGACCGACTCGACTCTGTAACTGTAACTCTAAAAACTCACTGCTCTGCTCTTCTGCGCCCTCGTTGTACTCTATGGATGACGTCACACGGAACTTTCTCGAGTTCCACACACACGAACTGGAAATAATGCAGCAAGAAGTCTCGTGAACGTTCTAGAAACCCCTTTCTTTCTGCCGTTTCAATTGTTGACATCGCATACACACAACAGTCGCGCGAGGTAGCCTGACCTTGAACTTTGTCGGCTCAGCTGTGGTGTTAAGTAGCTTGTCCTCGTTCGTCCTTTGTTGTCCTCCATGCCCGACGTCACAAAATTTTCAGCCATACATCCATTGTTGCATTACCCTCCTTTAAACCTGAAAGTGAGCTTATAGAGAAATAAATGCATGTTATTACTTCGTGTAATGTAGAGGAAACTCAATCTGTAATTGATCAAAACAGTTGTAGTTTTTCTATGTTACTCGATGTTATTGTCCATCCAGTGGAACATACCTCATTCACTAATTGATCGTTTCTGGCATGTAGCTTTTGTTGTTGTTCTTCTTCATGTGGTAAACATCCTGCTTACACTTGTTGCATTGATTTCCTGTATTGTGCTGTCTTATAAAACTTCGTTTCGTCTGGTTCATTGTGTGATACAGTTGATAGTTTTTACGTATGTTTAATTTTTCTTCTCTCCATGCTTCTAAAGAAGAAATTTTCTCCGAAATACTGGCTACTGCTCCGAGAAAAGTTTAATGTGCTTGTTCTTATAGTGCTACACGCTAGTTCCTCCTGCCCAAACATCTATAGAATGCATGGCACGGCAACGCTGATCAAAAGAGGAATATGAAAAGGAATTGATTATATTTGTGTGGAGGTGTACGTGTTCAATTTTTTTAGAACGGTATAAAAGGATAGGATGGCAGGTAGACAACTTTTCATTGCTGAAATGAAGCCTGCGCTATCATCACAGGGAGCTATTAGCTAATAAAATCGATCTTGGTGTTGGTTTTAATCTCCTAAAACCACCAGTGCTTAATGAAATGATAGCACAATGTCCCAGTGGCATATCGAACACTGTACTCCGTGAAGAAAGCTGTTTCTTCATCCACGTTCACATTATGATGTCCTTGTTTCTTAAAAATTTAGGGCTCTAATCAAAACTGTCTTAATATTGCTTTCATTGTGGTATATAACGTCTTAATACTCCTCACCGCTTCTCTAAAGTATTGGTTAGAATTGATATGTTCTGAGACTGAGCATAACGCTAATAAAAGTACTTGCCTCCTCCCATGAAAGTAGCAATCAATAGTACCAATAGTAATGTAAACAAACATACTAAATAATGGAAGTTATCTTGCATCCTTCCCGTTCCCTTTTCTGGAACTGTCCATTTTTTAACTAATTGTTCTGCTATGTGAAATTATTCGACTTGTCCTATTTTTACTTTCTCTACTACATATGTATAGTAAGCAGGGCAAGCATTGCATTCGACCCACAATTTCCAAGTCGAGATTTTGCCGGAAATATAAGCTTCAAGGCCCTCTTATTATAAACAAAAATAAAATAAAAATAAGAGGGTGTTGTAAAGACACAGGATAGAAGTGAAACTTTTGCATTAAGGGAAATATTTTGATTATTTATCATTCACTTCTGAATAATGTTTTCTGTCCCGCCACGCTCATGTTCCTTCTGCATCTGACTTAGGCAGACAAAATTGTATATTTTAATGCAGAAAATAGATTATAAACAAGTACTCGAAATGCGTTGGTTATACACACGCGATGCAATGGGTTCTCTGTTGACAGCTGTACTCGGTGATCGCCACACCGCCTGAACATAATACACGCAACCACGGACAACGAGAATGAAAGGAAGCGAGAAGAGCGAATGTCTCACTCTTCTCCGATACCCGAACTCAAGCGAGGCCTGCTCCCACTCTACTCCGCATAGCGTTTACCCCCATTTATTCCTTTTATTTGTGTTTCCAGTACAAACTTTTCTCAAATGGAAGGTGGTTATTCTCTTTCTTGTCTTTTGGCCGTCCACAGAGAACGAAATTTTAAAGCTTTAAAATATTTGACTATCGCTCAAAGTCTACTATACTCCCATATTCCTGTTCCACCTGCAAAAAAATTAGCACTAAGAACATTTCTGCAAAACTTTATCTCGAGCAAAATGAGGAAGATAGATGAATGCGATTTTATAAGAATAGTTAGTACAACAGTAGAGAAAGTCATCAGATTTATTATTAATTTTTCTGAAAATAGACAATGACAAATGTAGTGTTTCGTGTTACAGAAAAGTGTAACTTTGTAGCCTGCTACCTGTAATAATGGCTAAATCTGCGGATTTTCTATTTGCTTTTTACTTTCTCTACTACTTAGAGGTAGGTAATATTATATTCCATACAAAAATTCAATGTCAAGATTTCACCGGAAATTTGGGTTTTGAGGGGCCCTGAATAAAAAAGGACATTTTTAGAAAAAGGTCCTGTGTGTGTCTGTGTGTGTGTCGGTGTGTCTGCCAGTCTATGGACAGCATAACTCAAAAACGAAAAGTTCGTTAAAAGCCAAAGTTGGTACTTAAGTTTAATGTTCATCAAGGATGCGGTACGAAGATTTTGAAGAAAATTCCTCCACCCTAAACTACCCTTCACCCGGAAAATTTTTCGAAGATTTTGATTTTCTTGAAAATGGGTGTAATGATTTTGATTAAAATTCCATATATTTAAGACATTTTGATGACAAATGAAATGTATATCTTGAAGTTTCTGGCTATAACCTATGTAGTCTTGTTTACTCTGGATGACTTTTGATTAACTCGTAAACCGTAAGAGATAGAAAAAAATCTTACTCTACAGAAAAATGTAGGTCTCGCTAAAACAAACAATTTACATGTGAATAAATTGTTTTGTACAGTGAACCGTTTCGGAGGTTTTCCTTGTTATTTGTATAACTTTTGGATAACATACTTCTGTCAAATATAGCATGGCTATTCATTTTTATATGCTAGGCGTGCAAAGAGAACGGAATTTGAAAGCTTTAAAAGATTTGGCTTGCTCAAATCCTACTGTGTTCCCATATTCCTGTTGCACGGCAAGAAACGAGCAATAAGATTATTTGCACAAATGTTTATCTCAACTAACACGAAGAAGATAGAAGAATAAGAGCTTTTAAGAATGGTTAGTACAAGAGTAGAGAAAGGCATATGAGTGCAACACATAAGTTTTTTCCTTGAGCTCTTTACTTAACGGAACGTTATTAGTCAATTTCCGTTATGATATTTTGCCGCTAACTTTGTTACATTTGCGCAAGTATAAAGGTGATTGGCTGCTTTTGGGTCGCTATGTCATGGCTTTGCAATTTCATTCTCATTACATATCCAGGGAATTTAAAAAAGAAAAACATTTGATAAAAATATTAGGAAATGCTAACAAGTAATAAGGAATATCTCGTAAATATTCTCTTAAAAATGTAGTTGATATAGTGTGTTTTAACGAGTTCTAAGCCTCTCTCTCTCTCTCTCTCTCTCATTCCTTCCATCCAACCGTCCTTCCGTCCTTTCTCTCTCTCTCCCCCACCCTCCTTATCTCCATTCCTTCCTTCCCCCCTCCTTCCTTCCTCTCTTTCTTCCTCCCTCCCTTCCTCCCTCCTTCCCTCCTACCCTCCCACCCTCCCTTCCTCCCTCCCTCCTTCCTTCCTCTCTTTCTATCCTTCCTTCTTTCATTCATTCTTTCTTTCTTTCTTTCTTTCTTTCTTTCATACCGTCTTCTTTCCGCCTTTCTTTCCGTCTTTCTTTCTTTTTGTTTGTTTCTTTCTATTTCTCTCTCTCTCTCTCTCTCTCTCTCTCTTTCTTTTGTACTTCTTTCGTTCCTTTCGTTCTGATTAGTTATTTCTTTCTCTCTCTTTCTTTCTTTGTTTCTTTCTTTGTTTCTTCCTTCCTTTCTTCGATCCATTCTTTCTTTCTTTCTTTCTTTCTTTCTTTCTTTCTTTCTTTCTTTCTTTCTTTCTTTCTTTCTTTCTTTCTTTCTTTCTTTCTTTTTTCCTTTCTTCGATCCATTCTTTCTTTCTTTCTTTCTTTCTTTCTTTCTTTCTTTCTTTCTTTCTTTCTTTCTTTCTTTCTTTCTTTCTGTTTCTTTTTCTTTTGTTCTTTTTCTTTCCTTCTTTTTGTTTCCTTCTTTCTTTCTTTTTCTTACCTTATTTCTTTTTCTTTCTTTGTTTCTTTCGTGTAGCAAGATTGGGTAAATGTCTTAAAGTTTAGCAATTATGCAAAGGTCACCCAGAATGACAATATTACAAAGAACTCTAGATTTGCATTTTATTTGGCATGAAAATATCTCAAATATGCGGCGTTTTAATCAAAAGCGAGCGCTTTCTTTTTCTTTTTCTTTTTTTTTAGAAAATAATTTTTTTTCAAAGAAATGTTAGATGTAAAGGATAGTTTAAAATAAGGATGCTTTCTTGTAATCTTCCGCAGCATATTTAGAAGGTCCTGAACTTAAATACCAAAATAGTTCAGTATTTAAGCGAGTTTTCGTTTTTAGTTGTGCAGTTGTCTCTCTCTCTCTCTCTCTCTCTCTCTCTCTCTCTCTCTCTCTCACACACACACACACACATACATGCGCGGGCAGAAGTTTTCCTAAAACTACTCTTTTCGTATACAGGGGACCCTAATGCAAATATCTGCAGAGAGATCTCGACATTGCATTCAGAAGTTTGGATTCACGTGTTTGCATTATCTATCACTTACTTGATGAGAGGAGGCATTACATTGCGTGCAAAAATTCGACACCAGAGATTTCATCAGGAATGCACGTTTTGAGAATCCCTCAACCACAAAGAAAGATATTACAATAAAATGTGCGTTTCGTGTGTATGTAAAATGTGTGTGTGTGCGTGTGCATGTATGTGTGTATGCGTGTGCATGTGTGTGTGCGCGCGTTATGTGTATGAGTGTCTGTGAAAAGCGTAACTCAGAAGCGAAAAGCCTGTTAAATACGAAACATGGGATGTATTTAGGTGGAAGACCTTGCAGTTGAGACGGGAACCTTGTTACCTGTAGCTGTAGATTATCAAGAGTACAAGAACGTTTATTGTTCACCAGGGCAGTATAACAGTTAACAGACTGCTAGAACCGGCAGATTGAACAAATACCATATGGCTTTGATATAACTTATACTTCCGTCCAAATATCTCCACAAACACAGTGATGCTTCCGTAGCAAATGGAAGTAAACCACTGAATATCCTTCAGAAATTCTAGTGTAGATTAATCGGGAGTAAGTAGGAAAGCAGAGGTAAGAAACTACACCGGCATTTTAGATTATCGATGCTTAAGATATTAAGATATACAGCTTTGAAGATATATGCGCCATATTTAACCGTATGTCAATTTATGTGGCATCTGTTGCTGAGCAAATATTATATGAACCTTCACAATTATACTTAAAGTTGGGTGTTATTTGAGATTAAGTCTTCAAGTTGAACGGGTTTGGGTAGCCACTTGTAACAGAGTACGTTGGATGCCACTTTTGTGACGGATTCTTTTCTGTCACATGAAATGCCTTGCTAGCTCATCCGGTGCAGTAGCTTCCTCTCCGCTGTAAGCCGCTGCGTTGATCTTGATTGGGATTAGGTAGGCATGAGTAGGATATTTCTCAGGCGCGAGGTTAGATGACAAACACAGCACAGACGTTTACTAATTTTATTCTCCACCACATCATTGCCTCGAAGTATAGACCTGAGCGAGTTTCTGGTATTTCGTTGTACGATCGCTATTTACTTCACCTTACGCTAATCACTGTCGCCTTTCACACATCTACGTTTTTGGCGCGAAACTATACATATTCGCGATACAGGTTCACCCTCGTAGCGACATCGCAACAAACAGACAGTCAGTCCCGTTCTCTTCCAATTTTTCCTATTTATATATCTCACCCCCGCACTTTCTCTCTAGTCCCGTTATGGGGGAGGGGTGTATTTTCCCCAGCTGTGTCCTTGGACTTTAGGCAAAACGTGCCTCGGCGCGAGATGACAAAAGATGTTTGTCCTCTGGCCTTCAGAAATGTGCTCAGGTCAACATACTTTCAAGAGGCAGCTTCTTTACACAGTTTATAATACAAATCATACTTATACCTAAAAGTCTTATATTTACATTCTGATTCTAAAATTACAAATATATATACATAGAAGTTCCCGTCTCAAAGTTTGCAACGAAAGCATATATAATACCGAAAAAATAATTTATGTCAAATATTTGAGATATTCGGAGCCGTCTAGCTTCTTGACGAATGGATATTAACGATTTATTATCTCACTAACTGTGGCGCAAACAATGTCTTTTTTGTTTTAATTTGAATGAATTTAGTCAAAATTTAATATTAATGTGACCTGACTAATTTCTCTTAGTAACTAAAATTTGCATGAAATTTTAACACTAAATTGTGACTAAATTCATTGGAATTAAGGTATACATGCATTATAACATGTCCACACAATATTTCAATGACAGTTATTCAATTAATAGACCATTTATACCAGTCCGTCAAGAAGCTAGATGGCTCCAAATGCTTAACACATTTTCCCACCGAAACGGTTCTCTATTGCAAATTAATTGTGTTGGATTAATGCTGCCATTAAGATAAAAGGACAAGAACGTATATTGTTCATTATGTCAGTAACACTTAGCAGACTGCTAGCGCCACCAGCTTGAACAAATATCATATGTATTCGATACAACTTATCCTTCCTCGCTAATATATCCAAATACAAGAATCGTGATGGTTCCATAACAATTGAAAGTGGTAAGAAACCATACAGACAGCTTCAGGTGATCCAAGCTTAAGTTAATTAACTAGCCTTGAAGTCATATGCACCACATTTACAATATGTAAGTTTATGCGGAATATGTTGTTAAGGAAATATTGCATCGACGTTCACAATGGTGGCTGTTGTTTGAGACTAGGTCCTGCCAAGCTTGCAACGAAAGCGTACAAGATCTATATATCTATACATACCACAGCTAATTGCTCTGGACCTCGAAATCATTGGCACTGTATGCCCAAAGTACCTGCCTACCTATTTTGCTTTGTTACTCGCCGGCAGCCTCTTCCAATCGATGACCTCCACGGATTCTTCTCCCCCCTGCACTTTACACTACCTTCAGAAAACCATTTTCCTCTAATGGATTTTGATGTCCGAACGTTCTTCACACCTTCTGAACCGAGAAGAAGGTAATTACAACTTTTTTACGGCCACCCTTCCATTGCCACATATCCTCTTTCATTTTACCTTCCAACCCTTGTTAAAAGAACAGCAGGAAGAAAGAAGTGGATATTTATAGACTTGCCGTACAATGGCACAACAACTGTTCTTAGCATGCTTAGCTTCTTGCGCCCTTTAGGAGCCAGTCCCAAGGGAAAAGCTCTCTTGTGTAGGTACATGCACTTCTTACAATAAGGAGGACAGCGCTTCAACATCCAATATGGTTCCATTAGAAATTAGTAGACACTTGAGTAAAACACCGCTATAGATAACAGCATTTGAGAAAGTAGGGCAAGTATTGTATTCGACTCAAAAATTCGTTGTCTAGATTGCATCGGATATCTATGTTTTGAGGTCCCCTGAATCCAAAACAAGCATTTTTAAACAAACACCCAAGTGTGTGTGTGTGTGTGTGTGTGTGAGAGAGAGAGAGAGAGAGAGAGAGAGAGAGAGAGAGAGAGAGTGTGTGTGTGCACAGTATAATTCAAAAACAAAAATTCAGTTAAAATCAAAGTTGTTACATAAGTTTAATATCTTTCAAGCATGTGACACGAAGAAAATTCCTCTATGCTAAACTATCCTTTACATGGAAAATTATTCGAAAATTTCGGTTTTCTCGGAAATAGCTCAAACGATTTTGATCAAAATTATATATGTTTAAGACACTTTTATGGTAAATGAAATTTAAATTTTGAATTTCACGCCATATCCTATTTCATTCTGTTTATTCTTGGCGACTTTTGCATAACTGCTAAATCGTAGGGGATAGATCAAATCTTACTATACAATAAATGCAACGTTATTTCCAAAGGCAATTTTTTTTTTTTTTTTTTTTTTTTGGGTTGAGTGACCCACTTCCGAGATATTCCTTGTTATTTGTGTGAGTTTTTCAATACTTAAACATTTCTCAAATGGAAGGTAGCTATCAACTTTTTTCTCTTGGCCGTGCAAAGAGTACGGGATTTCAAAGCCTACATAAAACGACCAGTCTTAAAAGATTCCACTGTCGCTCATAGCCTACTCTATTCCAATATTCCCCTTGTTCCTACAAGAAAATACGAAAATACGCATAAGTTAATTTCTGCAAATGATTATATCGACTAACTGTAAGAAGATAGAGGAATAAGTTAGTAAGAATAGTTATTACAATAGTAGAGAATGTCATGTGAGTGCAACATATCAGATTTTTTTTAGTATACATTAAGTGTAATAATAAAATAAACGCAAACACATTTCGCATCGTTATCGATGACTCCAGTCATGATAAAATAATACTGGTAATTTTATTTAATATATTTAACAGCGTAATTAGTAAGATATACATTTTACGTGAAAGCTAACCTATATTTACTAATGAAGAAAGTAAAAATGGTATGGAACTTTGATACCCGTGATAACCGATACCAAGTGGGTATTCGTGTGTTGATCATCTTAGGTGCGTTCAGTTTTCTTCTTCTTCTTCTTCTTCTTCTTCTTTTTTTTTTTTTTTTTTTTTTTTTTTCCCATTACCCAGCCTGCTATTGCGACGTTAGAAGGTCAGTGTAAATTAAAATTTGTCTAGAGTGCCGCAACGCAAGCTTTCGACAAACCAGCTATCATATCGCTTCTCTGTTAAGAGATATCAAACACCAATATGTCTCTGTTGTATTGGTGAGACACGCCGTCAGAGTAACCTTATAAATCTTTATGGGCAGGTGAAACTGGGAACTGTTACCACTCGTTTCACGTGGCATATTGTTAGAAACTTCTAAATCTTACAGCAACTATAATAGGTATGGCCGTTTTATGTATGGCCGGTGTGGGCGCGATCAACAAGGTCACAATATTCAGTCAAATAATAGTCCTTCAAGGGGTTGATCCTGATGTTCTGTGATTTAGCCTTCATAGATATCAGGAAGCGGGTGAGTGTTTCTCCATTACAAACCCGAGTGACATTTAAAATACAGTTTGACGAGGAATAAAGATAATCATTTTAAATGACACAAAAATCTATGTAATTCCATTATAGATATATAGGGCGTGAAATACTGCTCAATTAACTTAGCCCAGGGACCTCCATATCAGACCTGAGGTTCTTTTAATCGGCTTTACTACCCTCCCGAAATAAGCCATGCTAAAGGTTTTTATGCCTGAAAAAGTTCATCACCAGGCTGTGTGCTGTCGGGTTAGTATCACCGGCCGGACGTGTTAACGCTGACGGAACCCTGGTGTAGTCAACCACAAGTCCCCTGAATCCACCCTGACTCCGTTGAGGCAGTATGGCCTAAAGTGGGGAGCCACAGGCGGTTATTCCTGTGGTAGGGGTATAAAGTCGGGGTGCATGTGGTGAACGGTATACCCATGTGGACAAGCGTGGAGATCGGAGGGCAGTCCCTCTGACGTACGCTGTGAGATCAGTCACGGAGGGGTCTCTATGGCGGCACAGTCCGTGGAGATTTTGGTGTCTTTCTCTTCTTTGACCCCCGGATAGCAGGCTGACGTCGACGGTTCCGCATCGGGGTTCAATTCAAAATGCATCCGCGCAAAGCCGCTCCATTTGACTCATTTCTGGGAATGACTATAGTTTGTGACGGGAAAACATTAAAGGACCTTAGCCCATTTTACATTAAGCGGGAAATCGACAGGATTTGTGGGCTTGTGAAAAATGCAACTAGAGTTTGCAACAGTACGCTTTTAATCGAGGTGACTTCTGCAGACCAGGCGCAGAAACTTCTGAAAGTGACCTTGTTGGGATCCTACCCAATCCGGGCAGCCCCAAATAAGACGCTCAACACATGTAGGGGAGTTGTCACCACCGCTAGTCTGGACAACCTAAGTAATGAGGAGATAGTTGCCTGCCTCTCCGACCAGCGTGTGTGTCATGCGTACCGCCTCACTCGAAACAGGATGGCAAAGTAATCGATTTACGCAGTGTTCTTGAAATTTAAGGGTACTCAGTTACCCGAGTAATCTGCGGCTACGAGCGTGCTGCAGTTCGGCAGTATGTCCCGAACCCTATGCGCTGTTTTCTGTGTCAGAATTTTGGACATGCTAAGACCGTGTGGAACCATCCTGCCGTTTATGAGCGTTGTGGCCCAACACCACATGAGGGCAAGACTTGTACCCGTGACCCTCGTTGTGTTAACTGTGGAGCTAATTATCCACCCAGCTCGCGTCAGTGACCATAGTATCCTGATGAAAAGAGCATTCAGGAGCTGCGTGTTAAGGAAACTCTTACGTTTCCTGAAACACGTCGGTGATTTGAACATCTCAAACCATCTACCATCTCCGGTTATTCGTCAGCAGTTCGCCGTGCGCCTGTGACCACCGTTGGCATCCAAGACGATTCTTCGACACCGACTCACTTCTCCGCGAGTACCTCTCCACTGTATAGCGCCACACATACATTACTACATCTTCAGCCGTGCAGACCTCGGTTCACAAGACAACTAGTCGTAGTCAACCTATTGACAGCCATTGGTCTAGGCTTACTGTTCAAACCAACCGCCGCACATCCTCCATGAAGTCCCGCTCCCGTTCCGCGAACCGCGGGGAATCTTCAGACTCCCGAAGATCTGAGAAGTCACCTGAGGATTGCAAATTTCAAATCCCAGGTCCAAAGTCGGCTAAGGTAAAGATAAAGAAGAAAAATATGAAGAACAATCACTAATCTCTTCTGTACCATGGAAGTAACCCAGTGGAAAGTTAATAGGTTCCGAGCACGTGTTCAGACCACACAACATCTAGTTTTTCAAAGTTCTCTATCAATCGTCTGTCTACAAGAAACTCACCTTCAGCTGATCACGTTCCTCATCTTCTTGGTTTTTCGGCATTTAGACATGAGTCTGCAGCTGATCGTGGACAAGCGGAGGTGTTGCTACTCTGGTGGCACATACTATCCCTGCCACCAGTATACCGCTTAAAACGCCGCTGCAGGCTGTAGCGGTGCGTGTACAGCTGCAGAGCCTGTGCTTGTCTATTTGTACTGTATATTTACCACCACTCACTGTCGTACACAAGAACGATCTTCGGGCTCTTTTGGCCCAGATTCTGCCGCCACTCATCTTCCTTGGTGATCTGAATGCCAAGCACACATTATGGGACTCCGACACTGACGATGTTCGTGGGTGCCTTTTAGCAGATGTTTGCGATATGTCCGACTTAAATCTGTTGAACACTGGTGGCTCTACATTCCTATCATCTGCCTACGGGACCTACTCCACCTTAGACGTTAGCTTCTGCAGCCGGCCACTGGTACCACTGCTTGATTGGTTGGCATCCTTCGGCCTCTTCGGCAGCGATTATTATCCCATTAACATTCACCTATCCGGCCGCAATCCTGTGCCAGCACTATGTCCTCACTGGATTATTTCCAAGGCTGACTTGGGGAAATTTCGTTCCCTCACTCACCTGACCGGCGATGTTTTTGCAACCATAGATGATGGATATTTTACTTGCATTATCCTCCTTGCAGCAGATTGCAGCATTACTCGTGGTTCATCTACGGCAATACACGCTCCTGTTCCCTGGTGGTTTGAGGAATGCCGTTTGGCTATTAAGGCACGCAAGCATTCTCTGCGTGTTTTTACTTTACATCCAACGGAGGCAGACTTTGTAGCTTTTATACATGCCCGTGCTAGGGCACACTTTATACGCCGTGATGCAAAACGCAAGTCCTGGGTAAACTATATCTCTACCCTTTCCCGCCGCACTTCTTCACAACAGGTATGGACTGCTGTTCGGCGTATGTACGGCAAGTGTCACCGGGTGATTATTCCCGATCTTGCCGTACAGGGTTACCATTACACCAGCGATCAGGCTATTGCCGATGCACTTTCGGATCCTTTGTCTGCTACCAGCCAAACCCAAAGTTACGATAGGTAGTTTCTACCTGTCAAGGGATCTGCAGAGCGGTTGGTTCTTAATTTTCACAGTGACTGCAGTAAGCCACACAACACACCCTTTAGCAGAGCAGAGCTGACACATTCTTTGTCTCTCGTGCACGATTCTTCCCCCGGTCCTGATGACATCCACAGATAAATGCTGCTTCACCTTCCACCTCAGGCTCTTTCCTTCCTGCTAAGCATTTATAACAGTATATGGCTTCGGCAGGTTTTCACGTCTTCCTGGCGAGAGGGTATTGTCATCACCATCCCTCGGTGAGGAAAGAACGGACACTTCCCTCTAGCTCCCGCCCTATTTACCTAACGAGTGTCGTTTGTAAGACCTTCAAACGTATGATCAACATTCGCTTAGTAAGGTGGCTAGAGACGAATACCCTGCTGAGCAATGTTCAGTGTGGTTTTTGTCGCCATCACTCCAGTGCCGACAACCTGACAAACATGAAGGCCTACATACAGAATACGTTTCTCTTGAAGCAGCATGTCGTGGGTGTCTTCTTTGATCTGGAGAAGGCCTACCACACTACATGGAGCTATGGCATACACCGTACTCTGCACGGTTATGGTTTGCGCGGTCACTTAGCCACTTTTCTTTTTAAGTTTTTTACTAATTCTCCGTTTTCGTGTCCTCATAGGCAAAACGCTCTCCCAAGAGAAGATCCAGGAGAATGGTGTACTCCAGGGGTCGATTCTCAGTGTTACACTTTTCGCCGATGCCATTAATGGTATCACTAGTGTTGTTCGTAGCGGCATCCCGATGTCATTGTATGTTACGACTTTGCAATATAATATCGCTCTTACAGCTTGGAGCACATCGAGCATCAACTGCAGCTGACCACAACATCCATCGCCGAATGGGGGTTTTGCACCAGCTTTCAGTTCTCCCCTACGAAAACACAGTGTCTCCACATCCACCGACTTCGAGGCGTATACCCTCCTCTTCATCTTTATTTGCGTGGCACACGTCTTCCGTTTGTTCCACACCTTAAGTTCTTGGGCCTACACCTCGACAACAAACTCACATGGGAGCACCATATTCGTCATCTTGGTGCTTCCTGCGGTCGTTCACTTCGGGTACTCAGGGTTTTATCTGGGGCTTCTTGGGGTGGCGATCGCACCGTCATGTTGAGGTCCGGTCTACTTTGGTCTGGTCCAAAGTAGAGTACGGCTGGTTCATCTATGGCGCGGCGTCTGCCCCTAAACTCAGCCTTTTAGACACAATACCTCACACTGGTATAGGTCTCGCTACTGGGGCTTTCCGCGCCAGTAGGGTCGATTGTCTGTATGCTGATTATAGCGAACCTCCACTGTCTGTCCGACGTTCACTGTTACTTTCTTCCTACGTGGCAAGGTTGGCCGTTCATCCAGGTCATTCTTCGTTTCCACCTGTACTGCGTCCAGACCTCGCGCGCCGTTATATACAAAATATAACTATCTACCGTCCAAGTGGTATTTGGTTTCGAAAACTGCTTGCCGCTCACGCCCTCCGACTGCCAGCCGTAGAGTGGCATTCACTAGGCCGATGTCGTCCGTGGAAACTCCAGCGTGTACGCTTTGACCTGGAGTTGTCGGGCTGTGCGAAGATAGCTACTCTTCATTTTGTGTTTCGCCAACGGAACTTCTGGGCCGATACCGGACTTATACTCCTGTAATTACCGATGGGTAGTGCGACGGGTTCCGTTTTTATATGCCAGTTCAGTTTTTACCGCCGAGCTGTTTGCCATATTTTATTTTTTTATTTTTACCTCCAGTTCATCTCCTGGGCGGTTTATTATCTGTTGTGACTCGTTGAGCGCTGTTCAGGCGCTGTAACAGTTCGTTGGCAACTGGGCATTAAGTTCTTAAAATGCAGGCACTCGTTTCTCAGTTGTGCAGTTTTGCAGTTGTGCAGAAATACTTGCGTCGCCATCTACATGCCGTTTGGCAGGAATCTTAGGAACCGTTAGCTGGTACTCAGTTAAGGACAATCAAGGACAATGTAAAACCCTGGTAGACATCTTTCAGGGATTCCAGGCGGGAAGAAGTGATTTTAATCCGCCTGAGGATAGGCCACACTCGAGCCACACATGGATACCTTTTGCGTGGTGTTCCGGAGCATGTCTGTGCGACGTGCAATTTCCCACTCTTAGTCGCAGTCCTTCTTGATCGTCCGCGTTACGCTCTTGAACGCCAGTTCCATGGCCTTGGTCTTACACTGCACTCCGCTTTAGGCAACCACCCAGTAGCTGTAGCTACAGATCTACAGTGTGTTGCCAAAATTGATTTTGGTAAGCAAGTGTAAGGTGCTTTTTATCTAGGCGGATTTGGAATTTTTGGATGTTTTACTTCAGTTGTTTTTAGCTTTTTAACAGTGTTACTAGATTGCCTTTTTAATAAAATACAGTTTTAGCAGTTTTAACTTTTAGCTGTTTTAACCTGTCATTTTAGTCCTTTTATCTTCAATTTCCAGTTATTTTAACTTTCACTTTTTAACTTTTTAGGGGCGAGTTTTTATTTGTTTGCTTCTTTTTACTTTGGACTTTGAGCCCTAATGACCTAGCTGTCGACGGGCCCTTAAACACTATCACTCACTCTCTTTTCTGTTTTGTTTTCTGTTGACGCTGTCAATTGCCAGGACCATACTATACCATATCTCAGCCTAGTTCAGTCCTGCTGTAAACAACAAGGCGGAGCTGACTCAACTCGCCACGTGTTAGACGTACAGGAACGCACATAAGTTTTGCAACACTAGCAGTATATATAGCAGCGTTAGCTTCCAGACAATAGAGTTGGGTTACACATTAATTTATTAAATCTATGAGTTGGAATATTAATAGAATCATGCAGTAACATAATGGTTACTTTTAATCGGATTCCTTCCTCTCTGTCCACTATAACTTCAATCCAATATCTATCAGCAAACGGTGGAGAGTACTTCGTGAAAAATTCGGCAAGTCCGTGTCAGAATTTACCGCGTGCAAAATTTTGTTTAGAGTCGGCGGTTCATTTCTGAAAAATAACCATGAACTTTACAGCGTATAGCACTTTTCGTATAATCGTCGTATTTCTCCACGCGCTGTTTGCATTTACGTGATTTATCCAGTGTTCTTAGAGTTCCGGATGCTTGCTGTTCCATTCTAACACTGTGTACACTACTTGCGGAAACACCAAGGAGATCACCAGTTTCTTTCTCAATGCTTTTTATAGACGATTCCGGGTTTCTTTCTTTAAGTACTGCGAAACACTGCGCGATCATTCGCCTCTCACCACTTTTTAAAGGTTTGCCTCGATTGTGTTTCATTTCGGCTGAAGCACCAGTCTGCTCCATGATAAAAAGTTTACTGATTTTAAATTACATATACATAAGTGTCCTTGGCCTTGTGAGGTCCGCGAGATGTACAGGAAATACAGTGTTAAATATCAGAAGCAACCCCAAACTATAAACAAAAACATCTTAATCAGCATTCAACTCGATACGGACCTCGTTGCGAGAGAGTTGCCTGGTATAGGAATGCAAAAATATTATATAATAGCAGTGTGTTTTAGTAATTGTTAAGTAAAATGCAGCTTAATTTAACATAATACGTTAATAGTGTGTATAATTTAGAGGTCTGCACGGGCTCGGGCCAAGCCCTCGGGCCTAGGCCCGGCCCGGCCCGAGGGCCGGGCTCGGGTCTAATTTGAAAAATGCTTGTCGGGCTCGGGCCGGGCTCGGGCTAGACTAGGGCCGGACTCGGGCAGGGCTCAGGCCTGAAAATTAGGGGAATAAACAACTGAAAATGGGTTTTTAAAATTTTTCAACCAAGTTAACTGAATATTTATTTTCAATGCTGTCTTATACCAGCATTAGAGGGTTTTGAATTTTAGTGTGATATATCCTTCAGTTTCCGAGTTACGAAATGTTGAATCTGGATTTTATTATGTTATGCCAAATGCTCTACATGACGAAATTAAAACAAATGCCGATTTTTAAGGTTCTATTATATTTATATGATTATAATGTACAAATCTGCCATATAAATTTGTTTTATTAGCCTCAGCTCAAAAGACAATCGTTTTTAAATTTTGTCACTTGAAATTTCGAGTATAAAGTTTTATAAGCTGCAAGTTTCTTTAGTAACTCAAAAGCGCTCAAAAGAAAAAAAAAGTATATGGCAGATTTACTTGTTTGTGTTTTGGGAATGATACGAAGAATTGCATGAAAACTGCATCATGTGACATTTTCAAAAAGTGAATGTGGTGAAAACATAATTTTCAAAAACCTTAAATTTTAAAATGAAAAACATTGTTATTCTGCATTTTTAGGGTACATTATGCAACTACAAGTATTTGTAATATAAAGACTCAAAACGCATTTAATATTTTTAAAGCCATGGAATACAAATGTAATGTTTTGCCAGATTTGTACTAAATTTCAGTGGTACATTCACTTAGGAGGCAAAAAATAATGTATCATATTTCTTGGTCACCTATGTTGAAATGTCGAGAATAGCACAATTACCGCAGCATTTCTTTACTAGGAATTTTAAATTATTATTCTGCTGACACGTTTCAAATGCTGCTACTGATGCTAGTCAAAGCACTGAATGAGAGGGTTTGCAACTATATTATTTCTAGTGACGCATGTTTCCTCCTGCTTTGTAGAGTGTAAACACAGAATCAATGTTTATACTGATACAATTACAGTTTGCATTTGTTTTGTATATATAATACATCAGACATCAGGGTCATTGCCCATTAGTCTGCATCATCAAGTTGCAACATATAAGTTGTGACACTTTCATTTTCATAGCCCTTCTGTCTGTTACAACCTAGTTATATGTAGAAAAAACTATCTCGTCAGCATTTGATACTGGTAACCAAAGACATTGAAGGGACTTTTCGTAGAAAAGGTGATAGCATTCATCAAGTGCGAGTACTGAAAGAGATTTTAGTGCAGCAGGATTAGTTATTCAAGAACGTTCAACCAACCTGAGCAGCCAGAGTGTGTATTCCATTCTCTTTCTGCACTACAATTTGGGTCATTAAACATGGTGAGTCCTTAGTCCAATAACTTATAATCAATGTTTACTTTGATTTAAAACATGCACAGGCATGCACATATCCGTCGTAGAAATAATTATAACCAGAGACCGGAACTTAGGCGGAATGCCTTTTTAAATGCGTCAAATGTATCTTCAATTTGAAAGTGAATATGTACGAATTATACCTTTGTGATTGAAATGCCACAGTTTCATGTTGCCTTTTTCTGCCTTTTTAATATGTCTATTTTACAAAATATATGCTTTTTGTTGCCTTTATTTCATTATTTATGTATTATTTATTAATTATTAAACATTTTCTTTAGGTACATTTTATTTCAACAACCGTTAGACCGTGACAATGAAAGTTACTTCGCCGAATGTATACTATTGTTTTTAAGTTGCAGACGACATAGGCGTCCCTCATTCAATTCATTATTTTCTTTGCGACAATG